>CM030366.1:105967288-106469788 GCA_017893485.1 Hemerocallis citrina
GGGGGAGTGCCTTCTTCGGTAATGATCGGGGGACTCTTTCCTCCCTCTTCGGATGGGCGACCTCCTGTACTCTCTGCGATGAGGAGATCGCTCATGCTGGCGGGAGGCTTCCTCTCGAGCTCACTTTTCATCCAGGTGACGACGTAGGTCATCATCTTTCTGGCGTTTGGTGGCTGCATCGTGGCGACCAGAGGCTCGGGGATGATGGGAGGCCATAGAGTCAGTGGAGGCGTTGTGGATGGAGAGGTTCTCTTGGTGAAGAGGCTATTTCTGAGGGTTAGGACCCTTTGGATCAGGAGGGGGAAGGTTCTGTTGGAGCGGCTCTTCCGCGGTAGGGGGAAGTTGTCCTTGTTGCTGAGCGGGATCAGGAAGGACTTCTTGCTGGTCAAGGTTGGGTACTCGGTTAGATCCCCTTGACCTGACTTTGCGAGGCGGCATGGCTGGAGAAGACCTATTCTCGGGGAAGAGGAGAGGTTTCTATTCGTTAGTTTCCCACAGACGGTGCCAATCTGTTGCCGCTAAATTTGGTGTGGGGGCAAACAGATGAATTTGTGGATTCTTAGGGAAACTGAATAGTAAACCTGTATACCTGTTCCACCGGGCTTCGATCGTCGGTCCCGCCGTGCACCTGCAAAAAGTGCGAGACACCAGGGTTGTTCCCGGCGATGCACCCTCCGACGCTCAAGTCAGTAACCAGAAATGATTATGAGAGAGCGTTTAACTAGCAAAAGATTGATTACCTCTTAATGGAGATGGATGGGGGGTATTTATAGGCGTCTTAGAGGACCATTTAGGAATGTAATCCCCGTGGTCTGATATAGAATAATCTCCTTGTAAACAGATTAGGAATGTAATCTGATAAGGTATATTCTTGTAATCAGATAAGGCATTTAATCCCTAAATCCCAGTGAAAAGATTGACACGTATCAGGACCGTTGATCAAGATTGATCGGGGATCCTGACTTTATCTTGTTGGGTTAGGTGTGCAGCGGGTTAAAACCCGCACCCTCTTGTTAGTGGATCCATTCGTGGGTTATTGGGTTCCGGGGGAGAAGATCCAATACCCATTTTGGACCCTTTTGTGGAGAAATTGCCGTTTTACCCTCGGGCTTCAAGATTCGTGCCTGATTTGGACGGCTCCGATTAAACCCCATTTTTAGCCATATCAGTAACTATAATGAATGTAATACAAATTGTTTATGTTTGTTTCATGACTCCTAAATGATGTGTTGGTTTATTGTGCTTTGTTTTTTAAGAGTTTGATGGTTATTTGTTTTCATAATTTTGAATGTAAATTTAAGTGAGACTTGTGCAAGTTATACACGGTGAATAGAGAGGAAGGGATTTGGCAAGGCAAGCAAGGTGAATAGAGAGAAAGGGAGTTGGCAAGGCAAGCAAGGTTCATTTAGCAATTTTGAATGTAATTTTGTATCTGAGAAGTTGGTTTGCCATTTGAAATGCGAGGCCTTTCTATTTGGCTGAAAGATAGCCATTTGAAACATCAAGAAGGCACTCAAAATAATATCACAATGTAGCAACATAAGAGAACAATGTAGCAGCATAAGAGAACAAAACAACAAGAACACATTTTATACCAAACTGTTGCTGATGCTATAGTTTGTTACTTTACACCAAACAAGAACATATAGTTTGTTACTTTACACTCAAAATAATATAACAATATCAAAATAAAATTTCACAATGTTGCTAATTATTATAGTTTGTTAGTTTACACCATAATATGATATTTTGAACATATTTTTCACCAATCTGATGCTATTTTACATGCTGCTGCTGCTTCTCAAGCTTCATCTTCTTAAGCTTCAACTGCTGATGCTTCTCAAGCTCCACAACCATCTGCTTCTTCACAAAAAAATAAAAACAAATTAGAGCATGATTAGCACTAGAAAAAGAGCATGAATAAAGTGCAGCAAAGCAATGTAGGCTCAGAAGAATCAATTGAAGTACGTTGTTACAAATAATTTTGAATCAAGCTCTTGTGCACTACTTCCAACAATATCCATAGCTCTCCTGGTGGCCAGATAATCATGGGCCTCAATTAACAAAAACATTATCAGAAGTAATCGTAGGCTCATAACACAGTTATATTTGAAAATGTACTGTAAATCAAGCAAAATACTTAATAAAAACCTGATGTACGTTGTTTCTGACTCTTTTCTATACACTCAATATGTAGTAGATGTTGGAAAGAAAACTATATTCTCAATGCATCTCTAATAAATGCAAACTGATCAGATGCAGTGAAAACTCATGCTGGAGTAAACACAAATAGAGCATGAAGTATAAAAATTTTGTCAGCCCAGAACAAGCACAGGCAGAGCATGAAGTATGCAAAATTTGTAAACTGAGAAGGAACACAGACAGAGCATGTAATATGCAAAATTTGTAAGATCATAACCAACACAGAGACAACATGAAGTTTCAATTTTTGTCAGTCCAGAGTAAACACAAATAGAGCATGAAGTATAAAAATTTTGGGAGCCCAGAACAAGCACAGGCAGAGCATGAAGTATGCAAAATTTGTAAGCTGATAAGCAACACAGTCAGAGCATGTAGTATGCAAAATTTGTAATGCTCATAAACAACACAGACAGAGCATGAAGTATGGCCAAATTTGTATGCTTAGAGCTACCACAAACTGAACATGAAGTCTCAAATTTAGCCATTCCAGATCAAACACAAATAGAGCATGAAATTCGCAAAATTGGAAGTGCTCATAAACAACACAGACAGAACATGAAGTCTCAATTTTTTGCCATACCAGATCAAACACAAATCGAGCATGTAGTATACAAATTTTATCAGCCCATAACAAACACAAACATATCATAATGTATAGAGCTTGAATTATAAAGGTGCATTGTTAAAGGAGCACAGCTCCCGAAAAGGCATTCAGCTTCTGGGGCATATCATGGATGAGACTTGTCTGATGAGCATCACATTTATCTGCATCAATTTAGAAAGCCTACAGAAAAATGAATCGTTATTAAACATGAGAAAAATTAAAGGGAAAAATTCACAAATACTATTAAAACCTTCTCTTTCTCTACTCTTAAACTGGATCTTTTCAAAACGCAAACCACAGGGAAGCAGTTGCCTGATCATAACGTATAATCCAATCCATATAACATAAACAAAAATAAGAGTGAACTTAGCGTTGCGGTTAAGGTGAAGGGTTTACATTGTGTATAAGTTATAAAGATGCAAGTACACAGTGAGATGAAATAGAACAGAGCTCAGTATATTGTTTCAGCACAAGCATCAGCCATAAACCGTTTACAGTTTTAGAATTAAACTATAGAATCTAGCTCTTCAGTTTCCTATTCATATAAAATTTATTCTTAGAACCCCCAACTATGAATATATTTCCTATACTAAAATATTTAGTTCTAAGTATTGATTTCTTAAATCTTAGAAACAAAACATAATTTTTTTTTAATAAAAAGGACAATAAGGTTTCAGCAATGTATTGAAGAAAGGAACCATCAGTGGGGAAAAAAATATTTCTTCTGTAAGGTATAGTAGGAAACATGGTTAAAAACTATTGGTATATACAATTAAATTTATTCATCTTAATTAGATATAGTAACTACTACCAAAGAAAGGCATTTAAACACCGAACTGACACAAGTTATAGACTCAAACTATTATGCTTTTAAACGAGTCTAAAGTTTTTCAACTCTTGGCATGTAAAATTTTGATTTTTTTAGGGTAAAGGAATAGTTGCTGCTGTTCTTGTCATTGTAGTTGTTGTGTACCTTTAAAGCTATCTGGCTGAGAATCACCCATGACCCCAGTTTTCACTCTCCAAAATAATTATCGGATAGCAAAATCATCTTAACAGAGCTTTGCTATGACTTCATCTTTAGTAGGCCCCTATAATGCAGTAAATGGATAGACAAAAGTTACCAACATATTATATTTATGATTGAACAACAAGATCTCTTACTGCGAGAGATAATCAATAAGAGCATAATCCGAAACTATAGCAGCATATAAACAAATGGATGCAAGTTCCCAATTCCTTATTAAATTAAAACAACTTCAATTCATTCGTTTTTACAAAGTAAATTTTCATAACTGATGAACAACTCTAGCTTTAGTGAAACTATTAGCATTTAGCATTTAGCATTACTCACTACACAAGAAACCTCTCACGTATTTATAAATGTTCAAAATCAACTCTCAGGCTAATAATTTCAGTGAGAATACCTGGTAAGAATGATTGGGGGCTGCTAGGGTTTCTATTCGAATCGAAGATGAATCGAAACCCTGATCGGAAGCTGGGTTTGACGTCGAAGAGAGAGAGACCGCCTCGCATCCCTAATGGTGATTTGGATCTACGATCGTAGAGAGAGAGAGAAAAAGACAGCCATTCGACCAGCAGATGAGATGGGCTAGGGTTTCTCGTCGAAGAGAGTGACCGAATCTAAGAAATTTGAAATCATAGAAGGAGAATGGGGGTTTCTCTCAGATCGATTAGGGTTTCATCGAAGAAGGAGAGCTCGGGAGAAATTCGAAGGAGAGCGCGGCTAGGGTTTCTTACTCTCGAGAAGAGAGCGGGTTTCTCTCAGATCGATTAGGGTTTCATCGAAGAAGGAGAGCGCGGGAGTAATTCGAAGGAGAGCGCGGCTAGGGTTTCTTACGATCGAGAAGAGAGCGGGATTTGAGTTGGGAACCAGCATGCCAAAAGATAAGGAGAGGGGGCCAAATGACCATTTTACCCTCAACAAAACAGATGGAGAACGGGATCAGATCTCAGCCATTCGATCTGAATCAATTCAGATCGGATGGCTGTTAGCTCCAGCTCCCGATAAGGGATTCAGCTTCCGAGCTCTTAATAGCATTACTCTATATATATATATATATATATATATATATATATATATATATATATATATTATATGAGAAATACTTCATTGAAAACGGATTTGTTTTTACCGGGTTGGAAAAACACGATCTGAACCGTTGTATCGCTCTTGATCGTGATCAACGACTCAGATCGCTACAGCCCATCACCCATCTCACTTAAGTGGCAGAGGGTTAATTTAGAAATTTCGTCCCAAATCACTCTTCACCTCATTTGCTCTAAAAAATTGAATGAAACAACGGCCTAGGTTCTAAAAAATTGAATCATAGGCCGTTGGAACAACGACCTTTCATAACCTAGGTCGTTGTTCCCAACAACGACCTAGACTATAAAATTTTATAGCCTAAACCTTTGTTGGGAACAACGGCCTAGGTTATAAAAGGCCTTTGTTCCAAATAACGGCCTATAATTCAATTTCTTATAACATAGGCCGTTGTTTCAAACAATGCCTAGGTTCATTCAATTTTTTAGAGCGAATGAGACGAAGAGTTATTTGGGACGCAATTCCCAAATTAACCCACCGCCACTTAAGTGAGATGGGTAATGGGCGGCAGCGATCTGAGCCGTTGATCACGATCAAGAGCGATCCAACGGCTCAGATCGCTGTTTTCCAACCCGGTGAACAAACCCGTTTTCAATGGAGCATTACTATATATATATATATATATATATATATATATATATATATATATATATATATATAGTGAGTCTATCAAGAGCTGGGAAGCTGAGATCCTTATCGAGAGCTGAGATTCTCCACCGTTCGATTGCGATCCGATGGTCAAGATTTGATCCGACCATCAACTGATATGTTGAAGGGCAAAACAGTCATTTCTCAGCTCAGATCTTTCTCAGGAGAGCTACTCTCTCCTGTTCTTTCTCTTTCTCTCCTTGACGAATCCGAATAAATCCCCCCGCCCCCGTAAAAAACCCTAGCTTCGAATACTTGGCCCATCTCACCCGTTCTCTCTCTCTCTTCGATGTGTCGCTCATCTCTCCCGTTCTCTCTCTCTCTTCGATGCGTTGCCCATCTCAGTTCCTGAGCATTTCGATGCTAGGGTTTTTTTATTTTGGTCCACTTTAATGGCAAATGGAGTGTTGGGATTTTGAGAGGTTTGGCTGCTATCGAAACTCACCTGATCGAATCTCTCTCTCTTCGATGCGTCGCTCATCTCTCCCATTCTCTCTCTCTCTCTCTCTTTCGAAGCTAGGGTTTTTGGTTTTTGATTTTGGTCCATTGAGGGGTTTGGCTGCTATCGAAACCCACCCATTCGAAACCCTAACTCCACATTTCTTCTCAACCCCGACATCTTCGAATCAGGTATAATTTTGTGAACATTTTTTTCCCAATTTTTTTTTCAAATCCCTTATTTTGTAAATTAATTGCTTGCTTTGAAAATTAATTTGTCAGGTAATGTTTGCATCTCAAGAATAGTGTGTGGAACAAGATGATCAGCTACAATATGTCAGGGAATTATTCGAATCCCATTTATCCATTTTGGGGTTTGGTCTTTCTATATTTTAGGATTGACTGTTGATAGTTCGATTGGTGGTGGTTCACGATGTGAAACAAATCGGTATCATTCTATTTTATGTTTGGTTTACTGTTAACCATGACTTTATTATGCTATAGTAGTCTACTAGTCTGTTATATTCATGTGATTGTGAATTTGCTTCCTCGTTGGATAACTTGGATTCTAGTTTTACAAGTGATGATGAGATGGATTATGTTTCTGAAATTGCACACTATGAATCATTTATTTAATGATTTGTAGGAGTGACTAGTGATGAATTAATCCTATCTGAGCTTTATTTTTCCTCATTGGTTATAAGTGATTATGAGATGGATTATGTTTCTGAAGTTGCACACTATGATTTAATGATTAATAGGAGTGGCTAGTGATGAAACAATCCTATTTGAGCTTTACGATTGTTTCTTCAAATGACTGTTTTTTCGGGAGAGCTGAGATTTTTTCGGATTCGTCAAGGAGAGAGAAAGAGACAGCACGGGAGAAAGTAGCTCAGATGAGAAAGATCTGAGCTGAGAAATGACTGTTTTGCCCTTCAACATATCAGTTGATTGTCGGATCAAATCTGGACCATTGGATCGCAATCGAACGGCTGAGAATCTCAGCTGACGATACTTGAATTTGTCAAAATTATACTTTGAGTATACTTGAATAGTTTGTTTTGCATTAGTAGCAAGCAATTTTTCCTTATTTTTTAAAAGTGATGATGAGATGGATTAGGTTTCTGAAGTTGCACACTATGATTCTTTTATGATTTAATTAAAGATTTATAAAAGTAATCAGTGATGAAATAATCCTATCTGAGCTTTATGATTGATTGATTGTTATGTTGAATGTTTTTTATTGTAAGACACCATCATCGCTTTTCGCTGAATGTTTTTTATTGTAAGACACTACTTTCATTTGAGGGTCTCAAAAGGTCAATTTTTAACTGCTATTAGTTAGAGATGGATTTATTCAGATTGCTTTGGAAGGATAGGGATTTAAAGTGCACCAAAAATAGTCAAATTAAGAAGCCAATATAAACTCTAGTTAAATGAAGAACTTGGAACAATCCCCTCAATGTATTACGGTTTAATATGCTGGATGTTGGCCATGAAAACTGAGCTACTGCTGAAGTTTCACTATATTTATTTTTTAGGTTGGCGACAAGGTTAAAAAGGGACAGGTGGTCTGCATTATTGAGGCGATGAACCTGATGAACGAGATTGAGGTAATCATATTTGCATTATTTTTTTTTTCTAGTCTATCATTAACCTTTCCACAGCCTGTGAATGTAGATATTTTGTAGTGAATTTAGCTGTGCTAATAATAATTCAAAGCCCTCCTCAATTTAAGTTCTCTGTTCGAAATTTAAAATGTCTTTCCTAGTGAAAAGCTAGGGGTTTGTCTCTAATAAACTATCATATACATCACACATGTCTCCTTTTTGTGTTGTAGACTGATCAGGATGGGAAAGTTGTTGATGTACTTGCAGAGGATGGAAAGCCAGTGAGCGTTGATACTGTATGTCTCTTCTACATGTTCCTTATGCTTCTTTTGCTTCTTCTATAATTCTACCATCTACATCAAACAAATACACGCTATACACATTAAACAACTACATCTATACACATCACAAAAATAAATCAAATATAACTTGTGCCGTTATTGATTATAGATAGAAAGTAATGATGGCCAATTATACAAATAGGGGGTTTTCGAGTACCTTGCACAATGTAAATTTAAACAAACTAGATGGTATTGGTGAATGGCGTGAGGCGGTTGGGTGAGAGAGAGACGCTCAATCGGATTTAGGGAAGAGGAGGAAGAAGCTCGGGACGCGGGAAGGCGGTCGGGAAGAGGGGGAGGAGGCGTGGCGGGCAAAGGAGGATGTGGGTTTCCCTTCATTGATTTCGGTAGAAAGAGGAGGACGAGGAGGAGGCTTGGTTTGCGGGAGGGCGGTTGGGAGGAGGAGGTGGCGCAGTGAGCAGAGGAGGCTAAGGATTGGGTTTCGGGTTTTAGGAGAGAAAGTAGAGAGAGTGAGAGAGAGAACAGGGAAGGGGGTGAAGGGGGGTATTTTGGGGTAAAATTCCCAAAATACCCCTCCTCACTTAAGTGAAGAGGAGGGGTGATGGGTGGGGGGATTATGGTTGTTGGATCATGATCAACTTGATCCAACGGCCGAGGATTGTGTTTGCAACAAGTCTATGCAAACAGACCCGTTTGTAATGGAAGAAGCCCCATATGTATATAAGAGAGAGAGAGAGAGAGAGAAAATCTTCCATTGTGTGCATCACCCTTCCGTGTGCACTCGTGAGCACTCGGCCTTCCTGCCTTTGTATCGAGGATCCGAACCGTTCACATTGATCTACACATCTAAATTAGTCTGAATATGTAAAATCAAATCATTTGAAATTCATTTACCCATCCATCATGTGACTATAAAAAATATTGATTTTCAGCCATACAATTTTGTAACACATCAATGGATGTGCAAATGAATTTCAAATGATTTGATTTTACATATTTAGACTAATTTAGATGTGAAGACCAATGTGAGTGGTTCGGATCCTCGATACGAAGGCGGGAAGGCCGAGTGCACATGCCGTGTGCACCATAGGTGGTGCACAACATAAGACTTCCCTATATATATATATATATATATATATATATATATATATATATATATATATATATATATGGAGCATTGCAAACGGGTCCGTGCAAACGAGTATCCAAACCACTTAAGCCATTATTCCCAACAATGGCTTAGGTTATAAACCTAATACAGCTTAGGTTATAAACCTAAGCCATTGTTGGACTCCAACAATGGCTTAAGTTATAACCTAAGCTGTTGTTGGGAACAACATCTTAGGTTATATTAAGCCTGAAGCCGTTGTTCCCCAACAACAGCTTCAGTGGTTTGCAATAGAGCATTGCTATATATATATATATATATATATATATATATATATATAAAGCCTATGACAATTTACAATATAGACCCGTAACAATCCAAATATTACATCCATACATCATACACTCAACATCCCCTTTCAACTCAAGATGGACTAATCAACATGAGTTTGAATATACATGAATTAAACCGACTGAGGTAAAAGCTGAAATCGACTGAGCTAGAAGATGACAATGGTGAACTGGCAATGGTTGCGCCGCAGCAAATGAAGCAAGGGGGCGGTGAACCCCCGATGGCTGCGATCAGGTCGGGTTGCTAGATTGGGTTTAGATCCTCTTCGATTGAAGCGGGTCAGGTTGCACTGAAATGGATGAGGATGTGACTGACTGGTTGAACCAGATTTGAGTTTGGATCTTGCTTTCAGTTGAACCCGAGAAGGAGAAGAGCAGCGACAGCAACGATGCCAACATCGATGTCAGCTTCAGCGTCAGCATCAGCATCAGTGTCAATGTAAGATACTCAAGGGCAACATTGACATCAACGGTAAAGTCTCGGATTGGATTAGGTCTGGTTTGATTGTGGATGCGGGTCAGGCTCGGGTTTGCGGGATGGGTCCAGCAAACAAAATAGAAAGAATAAGACTGGGATGTTGGCGAAAACACTAGCGGCAATGCAGGGGGAGGTCGACGGCACCGGTGACTGCGGGGAGTGGGAGGCTTATATATATAAGTAATGCTCAGTTTAAAACAGGTCCAAATGAAAATAGTTTTGAACACAGCGATCTAAGCTGTTGGATCGCTCTTGATCATGATCAACGGCTCAGATTGCTGTGTTCAAATCTGGAGCGGAACTCCTCAGTGGCAGAGGGGTATTTTGGGTACTTCACACCAAATAACGCTTCAGACTTAGCGTTATTTGGGGTGAAGTATATTTTTTGTAAAAAATAACACTTAGGCCGTTGTTCACAACGATGGCCTAGGTATGTACAAGTGTTTTTCCAAACACTTGTACATATTCAGATCCCTCTCTCCCTCACTTCGTAGCCAATTCTCTCTCTCTCTCTCTCTCTCTCTCTCTCTCTCTCTCTGGAGCTCGCGAAACCCAAACCCAAAACCCTAGCTCTCTCTCTCTATCGATCGTTCCCAAACCCAATCTGAAAAACCTAGCTCTCTCCCTCTTCTCACACTCTTGTCTTCTTCCTTTGAAGATCCCGAATCCAAAAAAACCCTAACCCATACGAAATCTCCCAAACCCTAAAACTCTAATCCTAAAGAAATTAGCCAAACCCTACTCCCCTTCCTTTGTCTACAACAGCGCACAAGAACCTCTTCTATCTCCTTTCAGAAAACCCACATTGTGAAAGGTATTAACTTTTTTCTACTTTAGTAGATCTAGCTATGTTAATTGATTGAAATTTTTTATTCAATATTTGAGTGAACAATTTGTATATTATGCGTAACTAATTATAGGTTAGTTTCATGATGTGTATTGTGTGTAGTTGTTATTGTCGATGTGGATGCAGTATTAGTTGGTGTTCGCTGTTAGTAATAGTGCACAAAGCCAACGCAACTTGTAGAAGTGTGTTTGGATTCACGGTTTGCAATATATGGCCGTGTATTGCTTTCGACTCTTTTTGGGAGTGAAAGAGATACATCGCAGTATATTGCAAACCGTAAGTCGAAACTCACTTCTACAAGTTGTGTTGGCTCATGCATGGTGCGTCCAACGTACTCTTAAAGTTTTGGAATTTTTGATCTCGTTTGCACGGTTTTCTACCGTATATCAAACAACAACAACAATTACACTTTGAATTTTTATTGAGTGACTTTTCATTAGGAAACCGTATAAACGACATCCAAAAATACGAAATTTTGCGAGCAGGTCGGGGTCACTAAACACAAGCCAAAGCAACTTGTATTTGCGAGTTCTCACCCACGGTTTGCTATATGCGTCCGTGTATCGCATTCGTGGTAATTTTCAAGAGTGAAAGCGATACACGGTCGTATCTTGCTAACCGTGGGTCGGAACAAACTTCTACAAGTTGCGTTGGCTTGTGTGTGGGGAGCCCGATCCAATTGCAAAGCTTCGTATTTTTTGAACTTTGTTTGTGTGATTTTCTCACGTATTTTGATATATTTTAAGCGAGTTTTCAATAGAGAACACACTCGAAAAATATAAAATTTTGCGAGTAGGTCGATCTCGCCTCTCACAAGCCAAAGCAACTTGTAGTTGTCAGTTCTCACCCACGGTTTGCTGTATATGTCCGTGTTCCATATTCCGCTCTTTTGTCAAGAGTGAAAGCAATACACGGCCGTATCTTGAAAGTCGTGAGTCGGAACTCGCTTCTACAAGTTGTGTTGGCTTGTGTGCGGCAAGCCCCACCCAATCGCAATGTTTTGTATTTTTTAAACGTCTTTGTTTAGTTTTCTCACGTATTTTGTTTCGTATCTATATATATGCCAATCTTTTGTTAACAAATTTTTTTATACATGACGTGTGTAATAATAATTATTTTTTGTTTTTTTAGATGAACAATGATATAGAAAGTTCAGTTGCCGACGATAATTTTGTGCGGGTAGAACCAATCGTTGATTCCATGTCGTTAAACGAAGAGCACCTAAAACCAAAGTTAGGTATGACGTTTCCTACTTTAGTTGTGGCCGAAAATTTTTATACGTCATATGCTCGATGTGGGGATTTTGCAATGCGTAAGGGTGGGAATAAATTAAAGGGAGGAGTGGAAGTAGATAAGTCCTAAATGCTTTAATATTTAATAGAAAATAACTTAATCTTCTTTTTTGTAAAAACAAAAATATTCTTTTTTTACCCCTAATATGTAATTTCTTCTAGAAAGTGCATCTCTGTTCAGCTTAACACATATCCCCTAACCATACCCCCTAACCCATAACCCTCCAACCACGGGTTTGGGTAGGGTTAGGGTTAGGTTAAGGTTAGTGTTAACGAGGGTTAGGGTAGGGTTAGAGTAAGCTTAGTGGTGAGTATATTATTCATATTTTTAGAACACTTTTAGAACATCTTACATGTACCAATCACAACAATTATACAAAATTAAAAAATTATTTTCTACTTTTTTGTCCATGTCGATATTAAAATAAAACTTACACAAAAAAAAAAAAGGATTAATCCTAGGCCGTTGTTGGAAACAACGGCCTAGGTAAAGGAGGGTTATGGTAGGGTTACGGGTTATGGTAGGGTTATGGTAAGGTTAGGATAATGTTTGTACAAATGATTGAATCTATTAGATAATACATGGGAACTAGTTTGAATCGATTGTATCAATAGAGAACGATAGTGGTTGGGAATAGAATATGGATCACATAAATAGAATAGAGCATATTTAGAAATAATTCAAATTGTTACAAAAAAATACGGTTTCTTACGTTACATATGATGTCAATAGATTTGTTCACCACAGAAATCAAAGATGCCACAAGATTTAAAATTTTAAATGATTGCGAAAAATACTAGGTTGACTTCAACCACAGACTTCACTACAAAAAAACGAATACACATGTTAAAAAAAACAAAAAAACCCTTCATAAGCCTACACTACCCCTACCCTAACCCTCGCATAACCCTCCTTTACTCTTTTTTTTCCGACATGGACAAAAAATATATATATTTTTGTAATTTTGTAATTTGGTTGTTATTGGTATGTGTAAGATGTTCTAAAAATGTTCAAAATTATTTTGGTCGCTTTGGTAGCTAAAAAAGGAAATTAATAAAATATAGAGACGATATACAAGAATATGAATGTCTTTGGTATAGAGTTCGATAGCCTCTGTTCATACCGATAGAAGTGGAAGTTGAAAAAAACCCAAAAAATATCATCAATGCTTAGGCCGTTGTTTTGTAAAACAAATTGGATTTTGATGAGGTGTGGCTCCTTTGGTTGTAAAAAAAAATAACCTAGGTGTTATGGTTAGTTCGGTTATCTCCAAAACTACTTTAATTATTTAATTATTTCTCTCTCTCCCTCAGATCTTCGAAACATATTTCCCATTTCATTTGACTCTATATGAATGCAAGAGAAATAGAATGATTATTCACACGAGAATGAAATATATTCGTTAGGGTTACGTAGAGGGTTAGAGGGTTAGGGTTATGGTTAGGGTGGTTAATTCCAAAACTACTTTATTTATTGAAGTGTTCATTTTCTTAGATAGAAGACATCTGTTGAAGTGTTCATTTTCTTCACTATCTTCGGTGGCACACTCTTATTGGTTTATATCACATGACCAATTACTCTTCTCTTCCTTATTTTTCATTTCATGTGTCCAAATTGATTACATAGCCTCTTGACATTCATTTTCTTGTATATCGTCTCTATATTTTTTAATTTCCTTTTTTAGAACCAAAACCAAATATTTCCTTTTTACCCCTAATATAATATATAATTTCTTCAGGAGAATTTTATTCATTTTAACCCTAACCTAACCCCTAACCATACCCGCTAACCCATCACCCTCCGACCAGAGGTTTGGGTTGGGTTAGGGTTAGTGTTAATGAGGGTTAGGGTAGGTTTAGGGTAAGATTAGTGGTAAGTTGACTATTCATATTTTAGAACACTTTTAGGGGTATATTGGGATAGGTTTAAGGTTTAGATAAGCTGAACAGAGATGTACTCTCTCATATTCACAATTTCCCCAAATATATATTTTAAAAGGTTTGCACTTGACTTGCTCTTCCAACAACGGCCTAGGTTGTTATGATTATTTTATGAAATTTTATTATAAAATAGATAATATTTGTGTTTTTTACAAAAAAATTGTTTCGGTTATTTTCTATAAAATATATAACCATTTAACATAACGATTATATTTTGGTCGTTTTGGTTGCTAAAAAAGAAATTAATAAAATATAGAAACGATATACAAGAATATAAATGTCTTTGGCATATAGTTCGAGAGCCTCAGTTCGTACAGATAGGAGAGAGAGTTTTCAAAACCCAAAAAAATTTATATCATCTTAGGCCGTTGTCTCCAACAACAACTTAGGTTATAAAAAAAATGAATTTTGAAGAGTTGCTGCTCCTTATGGCTTGGCCAAGACAAAGAACAACTCATCATAATCCAATTATTTTCGTATAACCTAGGACGTTGTTGGAGAAAACGGCCTAAGTTATTAAAAAAAATTGTAATTTGAAGAGTTGTTGCTCCTTATGGCGTGGCCAAGACAGAGAGAAACTCATCAAAATCCAATTTTTTTCATATAACCTAGGTCGTTGTTGGAGTTATTCAAAAAATTTGTAATTTGATGAGTTGTTGCTCCTTATGTCTTGGCCAAGACAGAGAACAACTCATCAAAATCCAATTTTTTCATATAACCTAGGTCGTTGTTGGAGACAACGGCCTAGGTTATAAAAATAAAATTTTGATTTTGAAGAACTGCTGCTCCTTATGGCTTGGCCAAGACAAAGAGAAACGCATAAAAATCTAATTTTGTAAATATAACCTAGGCCTAGGTAATAAAAAAATTTTGATTTTGCTGAGTTGTTGCTCCATATAAAACCTAGGCCAAGACAGAGAGCAAGTGTATATCGTCTCAAATTTTTCATAAAACCTCCAACAACGGCCTAGGTTATCTTTAAAAAATACCAACAGCAGCTCTTCAAAATGTCATTTTTTTTAATATAACCTAGGCCCAAGGTTATAATTGCCAAAAAAAAATCAACCGATGCTGATGCTCCTTATGCCATGGCCAAGACAGAGAGTCAGTGTTCAAGTCTTCAACTTTTTCATTGAACCTAGGCTGTTGTTGGAGACAACGACCTAAGTATAAAAAAAGAAAAAAAAAATACTTACAAGTTTAAACAACAGCTATAGCCACTACACTTCAATCCCAACCACAGATATATATGCAATACCATCAGCAGCTCAACAAAAAAAAACACTTGACCAATAATACAACATGTATAATTAACAACAAAACTAACATCAACAACAACAAAATTAACAACAATAACATCAAACACAATAACAAAACTAACCATATATCAACAATAACCACAACAATTTCTTTCATTTACAATCAACAACAACAACAAAATTTTAATTCCTACAACAATTGTATCAGGAAACACTCAACCACCGAGCATGTAAGTTTGTGGTAGTCGCCTCTTCCGAACCGGTTGTTGCCGCCAGAATTGTGACTCTGCGACAATTTCTTCTTCTTCTCCTGATTCTTGTCTTTCTGGGACACCTGTTTCAGGATGATCTTCTTCTTGCTTTTCTTCTTGTGGTGGAGATAGAGAATGATATTGTCATTGTTACACCGGGTGAGATAGCCTACCCCTCACGCTCTTACGGTGCTGTAAATGTATGGTCGTATTTAAATAACGGTTCAATGCTGTGCCCTCTCCGACCTCTTCTAAGGAGCCCCGACATGAAGAGAACATCTTCCGAGCGAACACCTTCATAGGTTTGGCCCCGTTACTATTAATTACCTGCACACATTATTTTGCCATGTCCCATGTATTATCGATCTAAAACACAAAAAATAAGTATATTAAACACAATCTAGTTTGTAATAAATTCAATCATTTTAAAAGTAATGTAATACCAAGGCAAATGTGAATCAAAGTTTAATCACCAACACACGTACAGATGATGCCTTCGGTTGGAACATGGGCTGTGAACTAAAATACGCGGGTGGTGATTCTATCTCTCTCTCCTCAATTGGTAGTTGAATCCCAACAGGTAGTTGTGTATGTGGAGAGATGTATAAAGGCGTTATATTCTTGCACCAATCCATATACAAAATTTGTTTAGTGCCAGCGTACGGGGGAACTTCATCAAGTACGAGTTCAAATCGTCGCTCATTCCAATTTGCAACATAAGCACGATGGAAATCTGCCCAATCATGGGTAGCATATGATCGGAACCCTTAGTAGCGTGTAACTCAAAGTTGTATCATGATATTTTTCCATCGGGATAATCATGTTGAAGGCCAAATTGTCGTAGGACTCTATGCGGCCACTAATGCTCCATTGTACCAAAGTTGATGAGTGGAGTCGACGTCAACCACAATTGTGACCCGGTCGTGCACACCGGTGGTAGTTTTCCCACCTGCTCGGGTGTATACGGCTCCCAAATCACGAACTCTTCTCATAGTTGGTCAAGCTCATCTCTGTAGTAAGTTAGTACACTTTTTGGGTTGTTTTTATAACTCTGTTTACCTGCCCAATATACCTCTAAAGGTGCCAACATATGCACATTTGGTGCATCGGCCACCCAACTGTCCGCCGGTCTAGTAATTCGAGGACCAAATCTGTAACAAGACCATCGTAACAAGTCCATCGGACTGGTCATCTCGGTTCCATTTAGCGCTACTGAACACAACATCTTGTACAACGTTGCTAATGTGTCGCTTCCCTAGTTGTACCGACCGGCTATGCCTAGGTCGGCGAGCAATCGTAGATACATAACCGGTATGGTATCTCCTGATGAGTTAGGAAAGATAACACCTCCAAGCACCGTCATAATGTATGCTCTCGTGTAGCACTGCACTCGGAGGTCAGTCGATTCATCTGTCAACCTCCCTTCAAAATTCTCCTTCAACCAAGAGAGACAGATTGATTGTCTAACAAAAATAGCCTTATTGTCCTCATCCTCCTCAACAATCTCCATACCGAGGAGTTCGTTGCACACCTCTCTCTTATCAAAATTTATATGACCCGTCATAGCCATCCCATCTATTGGAAGACCGAAGATCATCGCTCCTGTAGCGTCACCGTCATCTCTCCGACCGGTAGATGGAAGGTGTGTGTCTCTGGACTCCATCGCTCGATGAGGGCTGCAAGAAGTGCTCGGTCGAGTTTCACCTGACCCATCATACTGATTCTGTAGAAATCGGCCTGGACTAGATACTCGGCGGTACGTGGGGGCATCATCAAAGTCTTGTGAGTGCGGAAATTACACCTCCGCGTCGTCCCACCACACACTGCCTCAGATCTGTGGCGATCTTGCAAAGTGAGCACATGTGGCTATAATGGTCCTGGACATCGATTTTCTACCGAAGAGGATACACCAACCTACACCAACACAATAAATTATTAATAGTGTAGTAACAATACCACTTTATACAAAATTTACAATAAAAATTAATAGTTTTCTTACTTCTATGGAATGTTCTCCCTGACCACTACCCGATAGCCATCTAGTTCCCCTAGTTCTAACCATTTCTCTGTAAGAAAGTACATCATATATAAAAAAAAATTGTTAACAAAAGATTGGCATATATATAGATACGAAATAAAATACTTGAGAAAACCGCACAAACGACATTCAAAAAATACGAAACTTTGCGATTATGTCGGGCTCTCCGCACACAAGCCAACGCAACTTGTAGAAGCAAGTTCCGATCCACGGTTTGCAATATACGGTCGTGTATCGCTTTCACCCTTCAAAATTGCCAAGAATGTGATACACGGATGCATATAAAAAATAGTGGGTGGAACTCGCAAAAAGAAGTTGCTTTGGCTTGTGTTTGGTGACCCCGACTTGCTCGCAAAATTTCGTATTTTTTGCATGTCGTTTATGTGGTTTCCTAGTGTAAAATCATTCGATAAAAATTCAAAGTGTAATTGTTGTTGTTGTTTGATATACGGTAGAAAATCATGCAAACGAGATCAAAAAATTCTGAAACTTTGCGAGTATGTCGGACGCACCACGCATGAGCCAACACAACTTGTAGAAGTGAGTTTGGACTCACGGTTTGCAATATACGGCAATATATCGCTTTCAATCCCGAAAAAAGAGTTGAAAGCGATACACGGCCGTATATCGCAAACCGTGAATCCAAACACACTTCTACAAGTTGTGTTGGCTTGTGCGTGGTGAATCCTACGTACTCGAAAAAATTGCATAATTTTTGGATATCGTTTGTGCTCTATTACTAACAACGAACAACAACTAATACTACATTTACATGGACAATAACAACAACACACAATACACATCGTGAAACTAACCTATAATTAGCTACGCATAATATACAAATTGTTCACTCAAATATTGAATAAAAAATTTTAATCAATTAACATAGCTAGATCTACTAAAGTAGGAAAAAGTTAATACATTTCACAAAGTGGGTTTTCGAAAAGGAGATAGAGGAGGTGCTTGCGCGTTGCTGTAGACTAAGGAAGGAGAGTAGGGTTTGGCTAATTTTTTTAGGATTAGGGTTTTAGGGTTTGGGAGATTTCTTATGGGTTAGGGTTTTTTTTGGATTCGAGATCTTCAAAGGAAGAGGGCAAGAGTGTGAGAAGAAGGAGAGAGAGCTAGGGTTTTCAGATTGGGTTCAGGAACGATCGAGAGAGAGAGCGAGCTAGGGTTTTGGGTTTGGGTTTCGCGAGCTCCAGAAAAGAGAGAGAGAGTTGGCTGCGAAGTGAGGGAGAGAGGGATCTGAGTATGTACAAGTGTTTGAAAAAACACTGGTACATACCTAGGCCATTGTTGGGAACCATGGCCTAGGTTGAATTTTTTTTTTTTAAAACAACCTAGGTCGTTGTTCCTAAATACGGCCTAAGTGTTTTTTTCGCAAAAAAATACTTCACGCCAAATAACGTTATTTGGCTTGAAGTACCCAAAATACCCCTCCGCCACTTAGGAGCTCCGCTCCAGATTTAAATACAGCGATTTGAGCCGTTGATCACGATCAAGAGGGATCCAACGACTCAGATCGGTGTGTTCAAACCCATTTTCATTTGGACTCGTTTTCAACCGAGCATTACTCTATATATATATATGAGAAAAGTGAGCCTCATATAAAGTCTGAGAAAATTTTCCTCATACAAAGTGATTATACTCACTTTTTAGGGCCCTTATGGAAGATCCACTCCCTCCATCATCTGTATTATGCTAATGGATGTATGTGTAGAAAAAATCAAGTGGTTTGGAGATCATTCATCCATGCGTCATGTGGTTGAAAAAATGAACGATTTCAACAGTAATACAAATTGAACCACAAATTGTACCTACATGATGCATGGGTGAATAACCTCCAAACTACTTGATTTTTTCTACACATACATCCATTAGCATGATAAACATGATGGACGGAGTAGATCTTCCATAAGGACACCACTAAGTGAGTATAATCACTTTGTATGAGGAAATTTTCCTCATACAAATATAAGGCTCACACACACACAAGTGTGTGTGTATGTGTGTATGTGTGTGTGTGTGAATGACCTCCAAACCACTTGACTTTTTTCTACACATGCATCTATTAGCATGATGAACATGAAGGATGGAGTGGATCTTCCATAAGGGTTCCACCAAGTGAGTATATTCACTTTGGATCTCAAATCAAAAGAGAATAACTTTTTTTTCATGGTTGCAAATCTAGGGTTTAGGATCAGTGCTCTGATACCAAGTTAGGAAATGTGAAACTATTTATATAGATTAGAAATGCAATAAATAAAATAAAGACAATGACCTCATACATATAGGCAAAACCTACGACAACTTATAATATTGACCCCTAGCTATTCCAATATTACATCATATATCATACACTCAAAATGTGGTACCTAAATTATTGGAGATGGAGACCAGTCTAGCTTAAAATTCCCTTCAAAACTTATATGCATGCTTGCACTGATGTGTGTCTCACCAAGTTCAATAAATATAAGATCAAGAGCATGTTTCCTACAAGCAGGCAATCTATCAACAGAATATTGTAGTTTCCTTTTCTCTCGAGTGTTTTTACATGCTTCATCTATACTGCAAGACTGGTATGTGGGTGTGAGTTTCATGGCTGTAAGTGTTAGGTTTTATGTCTTGTATACTAAATTCGATGTGAAGAGAAGATGGTGAAGTGAGCAGATGTTCGAAGCGAATATTGGAAGAAGAAAAGAGCAGCAGCAGGAAAGAAGCAGTGCAAGGAGTAGTTGGCTGCTAAAAATAGCAGTAGACCACCATTCTCTCGGGTGCTATCTGAATTGGTGGAATCCAAAGCAGTCAACTACACTTTTGGAGCAGTCGACCGCAAGCGGTGGCAGTTGCAATATTGGGCCAATTCTTGAGGAAATGTTTGAGTTAAGTTTCTTCTCCAAGTTAAATCGTACGGCTCCTATCATGTAGCTTTCTCTTCAAGATATATCGGTGGTTATTGTATCATGACTACAACCTAGGATTTCTCTAGATTTCTATAAATTATTGGAATGGCCTGCATTGAGATGTGTGTCAAAAGTATCATGTACTTCATCTGAGGGTTTTCCATTTTAAACAACAAATATCTTCTAGTGAGACTTGAGAGATATATAAGTTTTTATGATAGTGATTATGTTAGGGTTATATACTGAAAGCATCACTTTTGTATTAACTTTATTTCCTTTTTTTTTTTGAATGAGAATCATATGGGCATATGTTTGCATATTGTGTTTATTATAATATTAATGCAAGTATCTGATATTCTATAAGGTTGATGATATGGTGTGAGGTGACATACAGAAGATCATATTATCAGTTCCCTATGGAATATATAATTAGTTCACAACCTAGACGGACTTGGATAATCCATTGGAAAGGTTGTAGTGTAATCTTGTATTAGTCTATCTTGACTATAGGTTTACACTAGTACACTTTGTGTGTATTGAACAGGACCACTTGAGGTTGTTCTCTTTGTACTGACTACAAAAAAGAACAAACACCTCTGTTATTATGGATGCTTATGCTCTTAATCCAGATATAATAACAGACATGTATATGCAGTGTGCATTACTTTGACTCATAAAAGAGTGAGATTCATTATGGATCAACAACCTCTATGAATTGGGTAATAGCATTGTATGTATGATGGGCTGTTGATTGTAAAAGGAATCCATGTCCCGATACGTCGGGTTGATGATGTCCCCTTAAGGAGCTCATAAGGATTTGTCATGTAAACCCTGCAGGTGGATTACATCCGACATGACAAATAAAGTTGAGTGGTACTACTTAAGGATAAAAGATGTTGATCAATATAGTTGTCAGTAACTTAATTTGATCGACGGACATTCGATATCTTAACATGGGGAGCTGAACGAGCATATAATAAAAGGATCCCATAAATATAATTTGGGATTAGGAAGGTAGTGCAACAATAGCTCTTTAGTGGACCGACCTATTGTTAATGGGCCTGGGTTGTGTGTTCGGGCTGAACACGGGATACCCAGATTCGTTAGGAGACCTAACCCTAATTTCTTCTCATGGTCCCTGCTGTAGCCTTATATATATCCTCTATTCTCTGGACGTCATTGATTATCTGTGATATAAGAAAAAGAGAGTTCAGCCAAGGAGAAGAAAGGTTGGGAGATCGTCGCCCACACGACGTCCAACCCGAGGAAGGAATACATGCAGAAGATCTTGGGGTCGCTGACAGCTCGAGGTTGCTAGAAACCATCGTCTTCTTCTCATTGCAGGTATAATTCGTGAACCCTAGATTCCGTTATAAAGGGTTAGATCACGTTTTTAAATCTGTTAAGCCTTTATGATCGATACGCACACCAATCCGTTGTCCTGGGAATCATCTCAGTTCCATCAGATTGTAACTCTTGTATCTTTTGTAGTTGAATAACATCTTGGTTATTTCTCTTCTGAATTAGGTACATCCGAATTGGGACAAAATTGTGTGTTTGGTTTGGTCTACTTGCCTGATTATTCGTATTGATCAGTTATCAGTTCTTTACAACCACTTCCGCTATGGGCTAAATTCTTAACGGCATGGGAGAGCAACTCCTTTGCTAGTAAAGGTGCATTTGCTAGCAAAGCCAATTGGAGAATTTCAGTTTCTGTAATTCTCATAAATTACTTTCCATAACCTATTCTAAATGTTCATCATCCTCCAAAGAACTCAGTGTTGCTGCTAATTTTGGAGTAGGAGCAAACTGATGATTCGTGAATTCTTCTAGGACCAATAAAAGCTAACATCTTTACTACTTGCTGATATTGACCGTTCTCAATGCTGCTGCTAACCTGCAAAAACTTTGAAACATCGGGATTGATCCCGGCAACGAACCCTCCGATGCTCAAGTCAGTAATCTAGAAAATTATGAAAGAGCTTTTGTGTAGGAAAATATTGATTACCTTTTTATGGTGGGAGTATAGGGTTATTTATAGTCGCCTTTGGAAACAGTTTAGAGATAATCATTTATCTCTAATTCCAGGTATTTTTGGATAAGAAACATAGTTTAAATTCCTTCATGATCATAGATTTGGTTTAAACCGTCTCTTAGGGATAATTATGAATTTAAATAACCCTTTAACTGATCTTAGTGTATTTATAATGGGCTGCCATCATTACCCAGTAGAACATATCTGTTTTGGGTTATTGGGCCTTTGCAGAGACCCAGTTCCCGTCTACAAACCCGTTCATAGCAGAAATTACCATTTCACCCCTGAGAGCTTTAAGATTCATACCCAATTTGAATGGTCACCATTTAGCTCTATTTTTAGCGATATTACAAGCCCCCACTCCCAAAGACGGAGTTTCACCACCTTTGAGGAGTAGTTCGCCCATTTCTAATGGCTTACAGAATTTATCAGAGTTTTCGGCGACGTTTAGATCTTGCTCGGGGTGTAACGATAATTTTCTGAGTTTGTAAAATACTTAGAATTAATTTTAGAAATTTCTGGATCGTTTATTTTTTTAACTTTTAATAACTTTTTAAATTTTTTATTAAATTTCCAAATTTTAATAATTAATTTTCAAATTTTTAATTAACTATTCTAAAATAAAACTATTTTTTCTAAATATAAAAAATTTCCATAATGAATAATTATTCTTAGAATTTGTTAATTAATTATTTCAAATATTTTATTATTTTTTTAGAATTTTAAAATAATTAATTCAAATTAATAATTAAATAAATGGTTTAATTAAAAAGAAAATGCCTTGATCAGATCACAGCCATCCATCATGATCTGGCCCGAAAATCTGGGAGATCGGACGGTAAACGTGTTCCATCAGTTTGGTTTGGCGTATGTTGGGATCAAATCCAAGCTACTTTGGTCTCGAGCTGACATGGTCCAATATGAACGCGCCACGTGGACCTATGAGGAGATCAAATAGCAGACGCTTCACACAAGGTCAGATCGAGGGTAGCTTAGAATCGCCCCGAGCTTGTGCGTCTTCGAACCCACGAGGACCTGTGAGGAGGGACCATGTGGTGTTGACTGGTCAAATGTTGACCGTTGATCGGGGTGGATGTCCTCAGATTTTGGCCGTTGATCTTGATGGCATGATTTTTTGAGAAGATCGAATGGCAAACACTTCACACATGGTCAAATCGAGGGTAGCTCAAAATCGCCCGGAGCTGGTGTGTCGTTGAACCCAGTGGACCTGTGAGGAGCTGCCACATGGCATTGACTGGTCAACATGTCAAATGTTGACCGTTGACCGGGTGGATATCCTCAGATCTTGGCCATTGTTCTTGATGGCACGATTTTTGGGTCGGATCATGGGTAGCTCAGAATCACCCCGAGCTAGTGCGTCGCCGAACCCACATGGACCTATGAGGAGGCGTCGCATGGCGTTGACTGTCAAATCTTGACTGGTCAACATTGACCGTTGATCGGTGTGGATTTTCTCATATCTTGGCCGTTGATCTTGAGGGCGCGATTTTTTAGGAGATCGAACGGTAGATGCTTCACACAGGGTAGGATCAAGGGTAGTTCAGAATCACCCCGAGCTGGTGCGTCACCAAACCCACATGGACCTGTGAGGAGGAGCCACGTGGCGTTGATTGGTCAAATGTTGACCGTTAACCGGGGTGGATCTCCTCATATCTTGGTCGTTGATCTTAATGGCACAATTTTTCAGGAGATCGAATGGCATACACTTCAAACAGGGTCGGATCGAGGGTAGCTCGGAATTGCCCCTTGCTGGTGCGTCACCGAACCCACGTGGACCCATGAAGAGGCACCACGTGGTGTTGATTGGTCAAATGTTGACTTGGGGTGTTGGGCCTTCCTTAGTTTCGGGCACCCACTAGCTCGGATGCCCAAGCATTTCCTTTTCAACTATAAAATCCCCCCACCCCTTCATTTCTCTCACACTCTCCCCAGTTCTTCTCAAAAATGCTCTCCGGCAAAAATCGTCTCCAAAGAAACTTAGACGGAATTTTTCGATCTCTGGCAAGCAATTCCTGTCACACCTCGCTTCCCAAAAAATACGGAATACAAGCACGTGACATTGTCCTAGAGAATGACTTGCGTCATCCATAAGTTGTTACCCATTCAACTCAACAATGCAAACAATACAAAAATAATTGTGCAGGCAATAAAAACAACCACATGAACAATAATACTTGGAATAAGACAACATCAAATAACCAAATACGATAATCTAACATCTGGAAACAAATAATTATATCCGTGTCATAAGCCCAATACAATAATAAATCCAAACACCGTGATAATAAGCTTCAATACAATAGGTCCAATGAAATAACAATCAACTAGAAAGCAATAAATCTTTAGATAGTTTGTTCTCCAGTTCCTGCAGGTAATTCTCCTTGATCACCTGTGAACACTTCATCTAAAAAAATGAGAAAAATTGTCCTTAGAGCAAGTCATGGATGGCAAGTAGAGAAAGCAAAGGACATTGGCAATAACGATATAACAATGAATTCAATAGGTCAATAGGAATCAATAATAATGGACGATAGCAATAATCAACATCATTGATAGTCAATACAATTGGTTATAAATGATAATTCAATATTCGATGACAATGTTCAATGGTCGATGTCAATATCACTTAGACAGTGTTCGATATCAATAGAAATGATGATGTTTAATACGCAGTGTCAATGTTGTGTCAATTCTTAAGTCTATTAATTGTCAACCTAACTAATGCACGTACTACTACATCCCATTCCACAGGTTCAATACATACAAACAATGTCGTTTAGACTCTAGTGATGAATTCTATAGATCATGTATCGGTACGATAACACTGAAACAATAGCAACTTTGTTGCATGATACACTAAAATGATACACTGAAACGATACATGATAGATTGGGATACTGTAGTCAGTAATCCAACAATAAATCGATAAACACTGGCCGACACAATCTCTATATTGTTCACTACTTAAGTCAATCCCTTAAACTCCGGCTTGTTAAACATTTTATTGATGCAAACAATACATTATGCAATTTAGAGATATTAGATGAACAATAGTAACAATGGAAGAACATAGGATGATAACTTTAGATGGGACAAATAGAATGATGACAATAGTAAATTAGGATCATGCAATGCAATACATACACTTCAATTCATACAATACAATGATATATGTATAATTATATTAAGAAAATCTGGAAAACGCGATTATGTCATGTTAACTATCATTCTGAAAATTATCAGAGCATTGTTCTAACATTAACTTAACTTTTTAATAGTTTAAACATGAAGACATACATGAATCTGAAATTCTAGAAATAAAAGACAGCAGTAGTAAAATCACCATAACTTTTGCAATACAGCTCAGAATTCAAATATTTTAGATGTACTGGAAACTAGAAACATAGGGCTAGAATTTTTGGTCAGAAAGTTATTAATTTTGATGCCAAATACTGTGTCTAAAACGTCTCACAAATTCCAGATAAACAGTAAACATGCAGATTTTCGATATATTTCATGAAATTAAGCGATCTAACACGACGGGTTTCAATTCAATAGTTAACAAACCTTATAAAACCTTATAATCAGCATGGCAGTACAATAGCATGGTAAACATAATTAAGAATACACACATACACTAGTTTAGCAACAACAAAACATCAATCGATCATTCAAGCACACAACCTAGCAATCAATTCTATGATAGTTTATTTGTGTGGTGTTTGTATAAATAAACCCTATTATCAATACCACATGAATACATGAAAGATTCGATTTTTAGAGTCAACAATGGCACGAAGTCGAGAATATTTGGGTTAGCTCATGTAAACCTTCAATATACTCAACGAAAGATGAGCAATAGTATACGATACGATGAACGGTTAAGATCTACTTGCAAGAATTTCAATAAAAATTTGAATTTGATACAATATTCAATTCAAGAGCAAAGTGACTTGCCTTATTGACAATTAGTTCGAATACCAAAGAATAACGCGATGAGAATCTCAGAGCAACGAACACGAACCCACAAAGAAATATGTGCACACTACGTGCACAAGAGACCACAACAGCAAGAGCATAACAGGGACAATAGTAAGAGCGACAGTAAGGGGGTTGTTGTTGCTAGCAGCTCGGTTGATGGCAGGACAGACGGCGGCTTTGACTAGTGGTGCAGCGACTGGAGGCACGGTGTTGAGGGGTCTCGGTTGGCTGCAGTCAGGAAGGAAGAGCAGTCGAGGGGGTTTTGGCTGTTGTTGTTGCTAGGTGATCGGCAGCAGCGGTTGAAGGGGTGCGACGGGATGCTGGATGGGTTTAGGCGAGAAGATGAGGAAGCTGATGGGGGGTCAGGGAGAGAGAAATTCAAGGAAAGAAAGAAACGGTTGTGCCTGGGTTTAAGGTTGTGTTTTTAGGGTTTGCATTAGGGTAGTATATATATAATACAATTAGGCTGTTGGGTTATTGGGCTAGGATCCAATAATAATGGGTTTGGGATTAGAAATAATTTCAATTGGGTTTTGGGTTCAATAAGAGATGGATTTGAAGACAATATGGATTAAATAAAATAATCACAATCCAACAAAATAAAATCTACAAGATTGATAGCCCAACAAGAAGAAAAGAATAGCTCATGAACAAAATTTAATTGAGATGGTCAAGAAAAAATAAAGAGTGTCTTATTCAAATTATAAATAAAGATTACAATGGAGGGAAAAAGGAAAAGAACGAAAACGGTAGTTACAATTCCAACCATAGACGTTACATCAAAGGTAAATTAACATATACTAGTAATATACACGTGTGACGCACATATTAATTTTTTAAAAAAAAATTAAAGTAAAAACTCTGATTTACACTTGCGATGCATGTCTTGATAAATATAATTATATATTTTTAAAAGTAAATGTGAAGACTATAGTGGAAGAGTTGGAGTTGCACGTAAGTATGTAGATTTACAACTCCAACTGTTACATTATAATAGTTCTTATATATTATATTATAGACAGATGGATAGATAGATAGATAATAATTTACATGTGTGATGCACATTTAATATATTTTAAAAAAATAAAGTAAAAAAAATCCGACGTAGTGAGGACTCGAACTTGAGACCTCCTTCATATTAGTTATGCACATGCAATGCACGCGTGGGTAGATTTACAAATGACACTAAGGCCTTCTCCCATTATAATATTAGAGATATTAGAGATTATATATTATTTTATAGATGGATGGATAGATAGAAAGATAGATAGATAATAAGTTACACGTGTGATGCACATTTAATATATTTAAAAAAAATTAAAGTAAAAAATCTGATGTAGTGAGAACTCGAACATGAGACCTCTTTCATATTAATTATGCACGTGCAATGCAAGCGTTGGTAGATTTACAAATGACACTAAGACCTTCTCCCATTATATATATATATATATATATATATATATATATATATATATATATATATATATATATATATATATATATTCTAGATTTGCCCATGGCCACGTGCCTGCGACACGTCTTCAAAATGATACAGCATATGAAAATACTTGTAAACAGTAAATCAACAATTATATATGTAGCTGAAGTTTGAATAGTATGACAATAATTAATTGTAAATAAAAGTCCATGTTTCTATTAGTATATGGTGAAAAAAAAATATAAATTGGGGTATAAAAGTCCATGTTTATATATATATATATATATATATATATATATATATATATAGAGAGAGAGAGAGAGAGAGAGAGAGAGAGAGAGAGAGAGAGAGAGAGAGAGAAATAATTAAATAAATAAATGAGTTGTTTTGGGGGAGAATTTGAAGTTGAGTTTTGGGGGGAAACTTTTGGGTGGAAAATGTGTTTTGTAAGGTTAGATCTGGGCCTTTGATTTTGGGGGAATTGAAGGAGAGCCGCTTGATAGCTTTCTTTCTGTTTTATTATATATATATATATATATATATATATATATATATATATATATATATATATATATATATATATATAGGGTGAAAGGGATATGAGCAACTTGCTCATTTAGTGAATGAGCAATTGATTGTGTGGCATGCATGTAATACATTGGACAACTAACCCTTTTAAGGCTTTTCCAATCACATGTATGCCACATCATCAATTGCTTATTTACTAAATGAGCAAGTTGCTCATACCCCTTTTTCCCATATATATATATATATATATATATATATATATATATATATATATATATATATATATATACTAGGTTTGCCCGTGTCAACACGTGCCAACGGCACGTCTTCGGAACGGTGCATTTTGTTTGATCATATAAAATAATTTTGGAGATCCAGCAAACTAATTGAAGTAGCAAACATATTATATGAGAAACTTTTAAGAGTCTAGAAAAAATATATTATATGTTTTTTTTTTTTGATTTATTTTTGAAGTTTTTAATTTTTTAAATTTTTACTTTTTTTAGTTTTTTAATTTTTTAAATTTCTTTAAATTTTTATTTTCTTAATTTTTTGAATAGAAAACGGAGGAAGAGAGAGAGAAATAATTAAATAAATAAATTTTTATTTTCTTAATTTTTTGAATAGAAGAGGGAGGGTGGGAGAGAGAGAGAAAGAAATAATTAAATAAATATAGGAGTTGTTTTGAGTGGGGATTTGAATTTGAGTTTTGGGGAAAAACTTTTGGGGGGAAAAATATGTTTTGTGAGATTAGATTTGGGCCTTTAATATTTTAGAGGATTGAAGGAGAGCCACTTGATAGCTTTCTTTGTGTTTTATTATATAGATATAGCTTATTAAAGATGTCTAGGCTTTCTTCGGGCGGAGAGACCTCCCCTACGAGCAGAGGCGAAGGATCATCTCAGATTCCATCTTCTAGAGCTATTATGGGCAAGGGGCCTGCCGAGCCATCCGTAGTGGTGGAGAAAATTGTAAAGGCAGACAAAGCCCCAGGTGAGCTCGAGAGATATCCGTGCTCTTTATCGCATAGTACTGACGTTAAAGACTACCCCCACCGAATTGGGGGCAGAAGTCGAGCATGGAATGGGAGGTTTTATATAACACCCCGTAATTTTTAATATAATATATTGAATTAATAAATAATTTTTAAATCAATTTATTTAATTATTTTGAATTTATGTACAGTCGACATTTTCACACGTGCAAATGCTTTTGAAGTGCAAATTTTCACCTTTGAATTTCTGAATTAATTCTCCTATTTATAATCGAGTATATTCTTAATTTTGGGATTTTTCTGAATAAAGAAACTATTTTTATAAATACTTTGAAAGAAAGGGGCATTTTTGTAAAAAATCGTTTGGAGGAGAATTTTGAACTTAAAATTATTTTGCTGCTTTTAGGGCTGGCTATACAGTAGAAGTCTATAAGGAATTAGATTATTTCCATATTTGGCTGATTTTTATTGTTTTAAATGAATAAATATATAATTACGCAATTTTGAGATTGTTGGGGACTTTATTGAAAATATTCTTCCTGGAGAACAAAAGTCAGAAAAAAATATTTGGAAAATCTAATCTTTTTTAGTAGATAATAATATTCTAATTTTTCTAGATTTTTTCAAATATTTTATGGCTTGCTTGCAAATATACAAAGAAAATGACTTTTGTGCAAAATTGCCACTTGGAGTAAAAACTTCCGATTTCGGTTTGTCTGGGTTGTGCATTTTGGCCGGCCAAATCAGGAGAGTAAGGAGATTTTATTTTATTTTATTTTAAATCAACTTTATTAACTAATAATTGGAAGGATCCATATATGTAAATAAATAATTTACTTGAGGAGTATTTTTGTAAATTTTGTGAAACCCTAAAGCACTAGATCCGCCACTATTACCTATTTTGAACTCAAACATAACTTTCTCATTATTTTCTTGGAGTTTTTCGTGGCTTGGATCTTGTACTTTCACAAGGAGGAGGATTGAATCTTTTTTTTATAATTTCCTTCAACTTGGGACTTCTTCAAATTGAGGTGAGTAGTTATTCAAATTTTCTTGTTGTATTTCCATGGAAGAATAGATTGATGTGCTAGGTTTTGGATGTGGATCTATTGAATGAATAGTATGCATTGTTTATTCCTATTATGAGATGAAGTTTTGATAAAGTATTCGATGTTTTAATGAGAACAAAATTCTTAAACCCCAATTTTTTAGGCATGAATGTGTGAATATGGAAAGGTATATATACATAAAGAAGTTAGGGTTGGAGGTCAGAACAGGGTTTTTTTTCCGCGGGGGGGGGGGGGGGGGGGGCTTTTCTCGGATGAACAGTACCCAGGCAGGTTGCTGTTTTTTTTTTGTTGTTGGAATTTTGGTGTTTATGGGTGTTGTTTTGGGTCTGGTTTTGTGTGCTAAGGTAGGGGAAGCCTATTATACATATCTAAGTGTTTATAGAAGTGTTTAAACTAATATATGAGAGAATTGATCGAGTTGGATGAGATTTCAAAGTTGTTTTTACTCTAGACTGTTGTCTGTTCCGGATTGGAATGAGATTTCTACATAGTTTCTGATGATATTACCTAAAACTTCTTAAATAGAAATTGTAGCTTACTGTGTCTAGTTTCCAGAACATCTGAAGGATCCTCGATCCGACTCATCGATTGTAAAATATGCAATTTCTACCACTGTACTATCGTAGTTCCAGATTTTTAAAATAACGGTTAGTTTTTAGAATTTGCTGGATATGAACCCCTTGAATAAATTTATTTGAGTTTAGATATTTATGGTGAATTCCTCGTTGTGTACCGAATTTAAATTGATTTTATGCAGAATTTAATATTTACTATAGAATGTGTTGTTTTGATGAAAGAAATCATGTAACTTTCAGATTTTTGGATGAACGATAGTTTTTAGAATTTATTAAATATCAACCCTTTAAATTATTTCATTTGAGTTCAAATTATTATCATGAGTTCCCTGTTATATGCTGGACTTAAATGTATTTTTCCAGAACTAAATAATGATTTTAGAGTGTACTGTTTTGAAAGACGAAATCATGTAACCTTCAGGTTTTAATAAAAGATAGTTTTCGGAATTTGTTAAATATGAACCCTTTAAATAAATTTATTTGAGTCCAGATTTTTTTGGCGAGTTCCTTGATATGTGTTGGTCTTAATGGAATTTTTCCAGAATTTGATAATGATTCTGAAGTGTACAGTTTTAAAGAACGAAAATGTGTAACTTTCAGATTTTTGTGAAATTCTAGTTTCAATTTTCGGTGCATTCAAATAATGGATTGTGGTAAATAAATATAAAATTTTGTAGACAAAATTCTCAGTTTTTAAGAGATTTGTTTCAGTTTCGGTCGACTGAAATTGTAGTTGAATTTATGGAACTTTAAAAATAAATGGAGAGTGATGTTTAAAAGTTGATTTTTAAGGAATTTCGTAAGTTGAATATATTACCATGTATGAAAGAGTCCTTCGTGACAACATTGGTTGGTTAATAAGAATGTGACTAATGAAGAGTATTTTTGTATAATAAAAATCAAGATGGGTTTGATATGAGACTTTGGGTTGGACCCTAGAAAGACTATTGATGATGTTTTGAGTTTTGAGATTCTAGAGGTTGAGTGGGACCCTAACATGCTGGCGGTTGAGACTTTGTGGATATTTTTGTCAGTGGGGCCTTGTTGTTGAGTTAGTGGACTTAAGTCCGGCGGGGTACACCAACTCTAGTGGGATTGTGGCTTAATTAATAATAATCAACCTAAGGACAGACATAGTTTGAGTTGTGATGAAATGAGAGCAAACATGGGTAGGGGGGCTCATATGATCTGCGGTGTGAGATAATCTCCAAAATTATCGAGGTGTGAGTGAAATAGTCTCTGGAATTACTTGTGGTATGGAATTGATCTCCGAAGTTATCGAGGTCGAGGCAACACTCATGGGATATTCGTTTGATGAGGTGCCATTGCTTGCGGTGTGGGGTATTCTCGAAGATTTTCAGGTGTGAGTGAAATAGTCTCCGGAATTATCTGTGGATAGAGATTGACCTCCGAAATTATCAGGGCATGGGCTAGATACTCACAGAATAATCTAAATCTTAAAGTATTCACTGTAGTATGATTAGTTGCATAACGGGGGATTGAACCCTAAAAAGTGGAGAACATTAAGGGCATGCACCGGACCTATGTAGAATGGGATGCATAGAATCCAACATGTGCATTAGAAGTCAGCATATACATTTATGTTTTCTTCACTTTGTTTCATGTATGCTTGCATTTTGTTTTCATTCCTTACCCTCGACAATTAGCCTAGTTCCACTTTTTGACTTATGATTTTATTTTTTATGTTTTCATTTAAGTTTGTACTCTTTTGAATATTACTCAGACCGTTATGGCTGACCACTGTAGTTTTGGGGGTTAGGGATATCTCTAGCCCCATGTTTTACAGGTAGGTTTCATTAGCATGGAATTGGGAGCATGTAGTAGAACATTTAAATGTTTATGCATATTTTGTGAAAGGAATGATTGTAAAAAGAAAGTTGTATTTATGGTGCTTTTAAATACTGTTGTGTTGTAAAAAAAAATTGTAATTTAAAGTGTTTAAATTTCGTTATGCTGTTGTAAAGTGAGTTAATGAAATGAAAAGTTTTAATTTTCCCTGTGTTTGTACTATGTTTATAATTGCAATTGAAGTTGATGCTGGGAATTGTGCAACTTATTTTCAATTTTATTTATAAAAAATTCGGGGCGCTACAGAGTTGGTATCAGAGCGAACTTCAATTAGTAATACTAAACATGGTATAGGGAAACAAAATTAGGGTGGACATTAGAAGTATGAGTACCTGGGTGGACATTAGATGTGTGAGAGTCAGTTTTTAGAGTGGACATTAGATGTATGAGTTTGTTGTTTTGATCATGAATGCTTGTAATGAAATTTGAATTATCTGTATGTCTAGATTCGACTAAAAATTTCTTTATCATAAGTGGGTTGATTGGTTTCGCATAAATAGAAGATGAATGATTTGTTTTCTCCTACTGTTATAATTACCCTGTGATAGGGTAAAAATGGCCTGAGGCCCAACCAGGGCCCAATACAATTCTCACTCGAAAAGGTAAAAATAGCTATCTAGCTCGGCCCCGAACCACTTCAGGGTCGGCGCCGAACCTCATGTTTGCCCTCACAGTACTGGCCTCCTCGTGCCGACGAGCCTCGGTAGTCCTCGGAGTCCGACCCGTGACAGTGCCACAGGCCGCCTCCCCTCTCTGGCGAAACAGAAGGATGACCTGGCGCAGCCTAGGCCCTCCGATCCCCCCAGAAGAACAGGAGACCCACGATCAGCCACGTCGGCTCCAAATACCACCAAGGGTTTTGCCACGTCAGCCCTATACCACTCCTGGTATTGCCACGTCTGCCCTAAACCCCCTGGACCTTCTGCCACGTCAGGCCCACGGGCCTTCGGATCCAGACCCGGCCCCCAAAGGGAACCAAACCCGGTTGGGATCCTCTATAAATACTAGACCCACACCCACCTTTTGAGGTAATGAATCTTTTGCCACTTAAATATACCTAGTTATTGCTACTCTCTCACAGAGACTGACTAGATCGTCGGAGGGTCCGCCACCGGGATAAACCCCGGTGTTTCAGGACCGTCTGCAGGTACACAAGACCTCGGATCCGACCCCTCAGATCCGAGCCCAGACTTCAACATTATTCCGAGCTCATCGTAGGTTCCAGAAGGTCAACCGAAGATCGGCAGACGAGTAGCATTCTCCTTCAAATACAAATCGAGTCCGAACTCACACCTGGTGCATCCACACGTCTCCCAGAAATAAACCGCATCAGGTTGGCGCCGTCTGTGGGAACTGCTTCAGAAGCCGATCCGAGCCAGACCCTCAAGGGGCCTCGACAACCGAATCCTCATGGCCTCCAAAGGCAAGGGGGCTGCTTCCTCCGTCAACCGACGGGACTCGCCCCCACCAAATGCTAACGCCGGGCCATGCACTTCAAAACATAGGGCTCCCCCTCAAGAGTCCCAAAGGAGCGTCACCCAGCCAGTCCAGCCCGACCTCCGGGGGATAATCCTCAACCGCAAGATTACCCGCAACAGGGGAAGGGCCGCTTCCAACCCGGCCCCGAACCGTCCAAGACCGCCCCCCGAGGGACGAAGACCCGTGCTCAGCCGAGTCGGAAGACCACCCTCGGACCGACCAAGCCAGGTCGAGGGAGCCCCCGTCACTCACAAGGAGCTACAAGCCTTCCGAAGAGAAATTCTGGGAGCTCTCCGACGGGGCCCCAGGGAAGAAACCCTCAGTATCCAAACAGGGTCGGACGCCGAAGCCAGCGCGTCCCACCCATCAACAATCGAACCCGAGGACGATGGCGTACTCCTAAGGTGCCTACAAGAAATGGAGGATCGCCTCGATCACATAGGGGACGGCGGCCAAAGAGCGGCTCAGGGGTACAGACCTGTCCGTCCTCCCTTCTCCGCCCCCATTCTCCAAGCAGAAATACCCAGGAATTTCCGACCACCTCAATTCGAGACCTACGACGGCGAGGGAGATCCCGCTGATCACATGGAGGGTTTCAAAACCCTCATGATGATTCACAGCGCCTCGGATCCCCTACTATGCCGAGCCTTCCCCGCCACACTCCGAGGTCCGGCTCGTGAATGGTACTCAAAACTCACCCCCGGCTCCATTTACTCCTTCGACCAACTGGAAGGCAATTTTCTTGCTCACTTCGTCACCAGCCGGAAAGCGGAAAGGACCAGCACCTCTTTACTTGGGCTCAGACAGTTAGACGGAGAGTCCCTCAGAGTGTTCGTCCGGAGGTTTACCACGGAAGCAAGGGCGGTCTCCTCCCTTGATCCAGGCGTCGCCTCTGCGGCCTTTCGGCACAACGTCCGTCACGGACAGCTGAAAGCTTCTCTGGCGAAGAGACCCCCCATCGACTTTCCCGACCTCCTCAACAGGGTCGAGAAATACATTAGAGCCGAAGATGCCCTTAGCCCCGAAGAGGCCAGGGAGGCCGACTCGAAGGGAAAACGGAAGGCCGAAGAAGTCGAACCTTCAAAGAGAGCTCCGAGGGACGCAGGGGCCGTAAAAAAGATCCCGCCGATCCCCCGTTTCGAGAGGTACACTCCCTTGACGCATAACATATCCGCCATCCTCTTAGAAATCGAAGATAAAGGCATTGTTCGATTACCTCCCCGACCTAACGGCGGCAAGAACCGAGATCAGCGCTTCTACTGCCGCTTCCACCGAGACCATGGACACGACACAGACCAATGCCGGGCCCTGAAAGACGAGATTGAGGGACTCATCTCCCGGGGATACCTCCGAGAATTCACCCAAGAAGTCCCGCGGGATCGACGAGATACTAGGAACCGAAGACACTCTCCCCCGAACCCTACCCCAAACCGCGTCCAGGGTCGGGATCCCGAGTCCGAAGGAGCCGCAGACACACCATTTATCTTGCATTGTGTCCATGGAGGGCCAATGGGAGGGGAATCGAATACTTCCCGAAGAGCCTTCGTCAGAAAGGTGAATGCTGTCCAAGACAACCCCTCTCCCCAGCTGCAACCCATGCCAGTCTCATTCTCAGGGGAGGATCTCGAAGGCGTTCGCCTCCCCCACAGCGATGCCCTCGTCATTAGCCTCCACATGGCTAATTGTGAAGTTCGCCGAATCCTCGTCGACAACGGCAGCTCGGTGAACATCCTTTTCCTCGAAGCCTTCGAGAATATGAAGTTACCTAGTGGCAAGCTCAAGCCGGCCGGATACACCTTGCATGGGTTCTCTGGCGTCCATATCGTGATAGAAGGGATTGTCACCCTCGACGTCACCGCAGGAGTGGCTCCCGTCAAGAGGACCGAGTCTATGGACTTCATGGCGGTCAACGTCAAGGCGGCTTACAACGCCATACTCGGCCGACCCGGGTTATGCTCCCTCCAAGCAGTGCCTTCGGCCTACCATCTGAAGCTCAAATTTCCGACCCCACAAGGGGTCGGCAGTCGTCCGAGGCAGCCAAGAAGCAGCGCGATCATGCTACATGACCACCGTCGGGGGAGGAATGTTCCCCCTCGACGCCGTCAAATTCAAACCAGAGAAGGACGGCCCTACCCCCGGACCTGCCGCCGAGCCGAAGAGGTTCCCCCTTGACACCAAGCGCCCAGTGAATCCCTGCGAAGAACAAGCATAGACTTTAACTTAGCTAGAAGTGAACCTGTTGTAAAGCTTTCCTTTGTAAAGAGCCGTTTTAGCGGCCCCTCCTATCTTATACTAAGGAAATCTCGTTGTGTCATGCTCCAAACGCCTCGGCAGATCCGACCTAACACCAGGTTAGGGGATCGACACCCAAGACTTCACCTCATCCCACTCCGGTTCCTCACGAAACGATAAGGCCGAGCCGCATCCCCTTCATCATTTCGTATGCTATCAACCGGAGCAAAGAGTGAAATGAATTCCTTATTCATGTTCCTTTATTAGGCTAAAAGGAAACAAGCAGAAACCGCTACAGAAATACTCCCCTCATCTCGAACGACGGGAGGCCGCCCTCTCAAGGCCCCTCCGGTCCGACGAACAACTGGGAACTCTCTCCATGGCGTAAGGTTCCTTTGGATCGGCCACGATTGATATGCCGACCACGGAACTCGGGGCATCGGTGGGCCGCATACGTTTCGTTAGCAACACCACAATAGGTACACCCCCCCGATCGCTGACCACCCGTGGATGGTTTCGAGGCACCCAGCATCGACCGGTAGAGGTGTATCTCCACCTCCTTCTCCACGAGCACGTCGCGAAGTCGCTTCTCAGAGGAGGGCCTCTGCCCCGAGGAACTCGACACGACGTATCCAGGTTCGACACCCCCGAGCTCCCGTTCCACCATCACCCTCCTCGGATGGCTTGCCTCTTCACCAAGGGCTTCGGACATGTTCCTGTAATAGCTAAAGGCCGCCTCGGCGGTGCGGGCCCTCTCACGATACCAAGCCAAAGTGGCCCCCAACGCCTCCATCTCGCTCCCAGGCCACGCCACGTCGGGACGACGGGGGCCCACCTAGGGAAGGAAAGCCACAACCTACAAAGAGAGCCAACTAGTAGCACATAAGCAAGAAGGTCCGGAAATGACCGGCGTCAAAGCACTTGACAAGTCACCGTTATTTTTTATATATATATATATATATGTATATATATAGGAAAATGGTGATGCTTCTTACAAAAAGGCGGTGGCCAGTCCGCGGGAGGCAAATACAATCGAAAGGGAAGGAGAAAGAAAGACAAAACTATACAACTTGATTTCCCACCTCATCATCGGTCGGGTTCGCAGAAGGTTCGACGGCCAGGTTGTCAACGGGCCCCTCTTCGGCAGGAGCCTTCGGGGTCCCATCAATCTCCATGTCGTACTCAAAGTTCGACAGGTCGATGGTCGGATAGAAATGCCTCACATGACTGAGGGCCTTCGCGTAGCACTCATCCTGGGCGGCTATCACCATCCGCTGACCCGCATCCGTCAGCTCTTTCCTCTCCTTGGCGAACGCAGCTGTCAACTCCCCCTTCTCCGTGGCGAACTTCCCCTTCAAAGAGGCCACCCTCTTCCCCCACTCGGTGTCCTTGGCCTCGAGCTCCAGCTTCATCTGCCGCTCCCTCTGATGCGAACCCTCGAGCTCGATCCACATCTCCTTCATCTCTCGCTCACTCCTGTCCGCCTGAGCACGTTCTTGTGACAGGGACGCTTCGTAGAGGTTCTTCACATTAGCTCCCTGCATGCAAGCCTGTGACCGAAAGACACGGATAAGAAGAAAACTCCTGAAGCAAGACTAAACAGAAAAGAGGAGGTCAACAAGCTTACCGACACGGTAGCCTGCGCCAGGCGTGCAAATGCCACCTCCACGGGCTCGATCTCCATCATCTGGCGATCGCGAGGCGTCGCCAGCTTCTCTGCCACCTCTACGGCCTGGGCTTCCTCAGTCAGACAGTCGTCCATCCGAACCGACCAGTCCGGCGCCCACCGTTGCCGCAACATCTCCACCACCGGGTCCTCCTCCTCAACCTCTACCAAGGGACCTTTTCCCTTGTCAGGTTCGGATGCCCTCGCCAGGCCCTGACCCCTCGAAGGGGCAGCCCCCTTGCTCGTCTCCGAGCGAGTCCTCTTAACCCTCGACTCGAGCGGTACTCCCGAGATAACAAGGGGCGGCTCCCTCGGCCTCTTCGCCGCCTCCTCCTTCTTCTTCTCGGCATTCTCCTTCTTCATGGCAAGCCTTCTTGCTTTGATCGACGCCTCATCCATATCTACAGAAAAAAAACCATTAAGAGCAATGAGCAAGGAAGTACGAAAGGATCGAAAGAAAAGAAACAACTACATACTCCGAACGGCTGGGCTCAGTCCAACACTCGCCAGGTGAACTTCCGTCACCTTCGTCCAATCGATACTAGGGGACAAACGGAGGCGCTCAACAAACCCCCACTCCTCGGCCGTCAGATCCCCCGGCCCCGGCGCAGGATAGCTCGGCTTGGAGTAGTTCCATCGAGTCGGAATGTCCCAGGGCTCTTCACTCCGGATCACCAGATACTTTCTCTTCCAATCCTTGATGGAGTCCGGGTGGTTATGGACAACCTTCCTCCTGCTCCGGGGGGAGATATAGTAAACCCCCTCGGCCGCCGAACTAATCATCAGCGTCGCTCGGAACACGTTCAAGCGCAGGGGTACCCGTTGTTCCTCGCACATCAGTACGAAACTGATTATCTGCTTCCAAGAGTTCGGCCCATACTGCATCGGCGCCAAGGAGGCCCAGTTCAACACTTCCCGAACAAACGGATGGACCGGCAGCCTCAGTCCAGAAATAAACGCGTCCACGGGGAAGACACAATACCAAACAGATAGGGGATCAGTTGGGCGAAGAGTATAGCCCGGCAGCATCAATTCGTAACTAGGACCGATGTGATACGCCAGCTGCAAAACCTCCAAGTCCCTGCCATCCAAGACGGTCAGAATCACGTCCATCAACACCCTCGTCCGACTCGGCGAAGAGGCCTGCACGCCAAAGAGCTCCTTGTCGGATAGGTCATCAGGATATTGACGGAAATGCTTCGGCCGCTCGGGCGAACCTGTCCACAAGCTGCGGTAGACAGACCCCTGGCTCGAACCACCAGTCCTCGATCCTACCCTCCTCAGAGCCTTCTTCCTCTTCTTGGTTCGCTCCGGCGAGGGAGTGGATAAGGGCCCCCGACCAGTCAACATGGAACTCGGACCCGCACCCTGAACTGTGGATCTCCTTACAATGCCGCCCTCGCCTCCCTCTCCCTCGGAAGCCAACTCCAAAACACGGTCGTCGCCCGAACCATCGCTCGCTTCCCCCGACTCGCTGCTCTCCACCACGAAGGAACGACGAGAGCGCAACCACCTCACACCATATACCTCCTCCTCACCTACGGGTTCCTCCCACGAAACCGTATCAGAAGACTCATCAACGTACACTGACTCCTCCTCGAGTACGGGCTCCTCCCAGGACGTCGATTCAGAGATAAGCTTCACTTCCCCCCTAGACGTCGACACTGACGAACCAGACTGAGCCCTATCCATCTATGCCTAAACTAAGCAGACTTACCGACTCACCTGAGGTCACTTTGGAGGGGCGAGCCTAGTGCGGCAAGCAGCGAAGATGAGCGCTGAGGTGTTGAGAAATTTTTGAAAAAAGAAAGGAGTGGACTGATAGGGGAAAGGGGGGATATTTATAGGAGATTGAAGCGACTCCTCGATTCCCGCGAGTACTGTTCACCTATTTGACATGCAACTGCCGCCTAGGAATTCGCGCCACATCCTCAAAACGTGCGATGCTGACATCATCCATTGACAGGCTGGCAGCCAGACAAGGAGGTCAGCACGGAAGAAGTATTCGGAGGAGGGAACATTTTTATTTTAAGATTTAAGGCGCCGTCCTCAGACAGACGCCCCGGGCTCCGAGACTGGGTCGGTTCCCCTTTCACCCGTGAGCAGCTCGGGGCTTACAGCGTCGTCGGCCGAAGACCCAAACTGTTCCCGGGTGAGATAGAAACCGCCTCAACCTGGAGCCCTATTGGGACGCAGAGTAGTCAGCCTCCAATCGGAGAACGACTCATCTACCCGGGGCTCAAAGCTTCAAGACGCCCCCCTCGGCAAGCACCCCGGTCGGAAGCAGATCAACACCCAGAGGTCGAAAGAAGTGCACCATTCCGAGCCAGTTGATGCAACTGCAAAGGTCCAGCCTACTCCAGCAACGGAACCCTCACAGTTGCAAACAACCGGCCCGGAACGCCCTTCATCTCTCTCGGAAGGATAGAACCTCCACAGTTGCAAACTGCTCACCCTTCGAAGTTCGGTCGTTGTCCCTCTCGCCCGGATCCCCCCTGGATCTGGCCGCCACATCAGGGCCATCAGATCCAAGAGAAGATCCGGGCGACAAAGAAACTACCTCTCCGACACAACCGGGGGTAAAAATTATCAAGAGACAGGCATCCGCCGAAGCAGACACCTTTAAGGGCCAAACAGACCACCCTTGCTTTGATCTGAACCACTACGAGAAAGAAAGGGGGGCGTACTTATAGCCTCCCCCAGGGGCCAGCCTTTATGACATGGGGAAAACCAAACGACGGAAGACCATGCGCCATACATTTATTAGGCGGCGCCATTAAAGCACCTAGAAAATGGGAACCTTGCACAGATCCCAGGGCGCCCCCAAATGCTCCGCGAAAACAACAGACTACCCTACTCAAACAGTCCCAAGACACAACGGTTCGCCCACAAACGGCCCGACCCATAATCCCCTCGCCAGCTCGAGGTCCGGTCTGGCACCAGGGCACCCCTCTTCGGAAGATCCACCGGCTGGCCATCACCCTTACCAGCCCATAATTCCCCCTCATCTCGAGGTTCGGTCTGGCACCAGGGTACTCTTCTCAGGAAGAAACAACGGCTCGCCTTCACCCTCACCGACCCGTAATCCCTCGCCAGCTCGAGGTCCGGTCTGGCACCCGGGTACTCTTCTTCGGAAGATCCACCGGCTGGCCATCACCCTTACCATCCCATAATTTCCCCTCATCCCGAGGTTCGGTCTGGCACCAGGGTACTCTTCTCAGGAAGAAACAACGGCTCGCCTTCACCCTCACCGACCCGTAATCCCTCGCCAGCTCGAGGTCCGGTCTGGCACCCGGGTACTCTTCTTCGGAAGATCCACCGGCTGGCCATCACCCTTACCAGCCCATAATTCCCCCTCATCTCGAGGTTCGGTCTGGCACCAGGGTACTCTTCTCAGGAAGAAACAACGGCTCGCCTTCACCCTTACCGGCCCATAATCCCTCGCCAGCTCGAGGTCCGGTCTGGCACCCGGGTACTCTTCTTCGGAAGATCCACCGGCTGGCCATCACCCTTACCAGCCCATAATTTCCCCTCGTCTCGAGGTTCGGTCTGGCACCAGGGTACTCTTCTCAGGAAGAAACAACGGCTCGCCATCACCCTTGTCGACGCATAAACCCTCGTCCTCTCGAGGTTCTGTCAGGCACCAGGGTACTCTTCTCCGGAAGATACAACGGATCGCCATCGCCTTCACCTACCCATAAACCCTCGACAAGCTCGAGGTCCGGTCAAAGCCTCAGGACAACCCCACCAAGGAGGCCCTGTGAGTCGCCCTCCCATTTTTTCCACAACCATGAACACTCCTCCAAGGCTTGCTCCCGCGCCCCCGCAGGAGTGGGGGGCTTGTGTGATAGGGTAAAAATGGCCTGAGGCCCAACCAGGGCCCAATACAATTCTCACTCGAAAAGGTAAAAATAGCTATCTAGCTCGGCCCCGAACCACTTCAGGGTCGGCGCCGAACCTCATGTTTGCCCTCACAGTACTGGCCTCCTCGTGCCGACGAGCCTCGGTAGTCCTCGAAGTTCGACCCGTGACAGTGCCACAGGTCGCCCCCCCCTCTCTGGCAAAGCAGAAGGATGACCTGGCGCAGCCTAGGCCCTCCGATCCCCCCAGAAGAACAGGAGACCCACGATCAGCCACGTCGGCTCCAAATACCACCAAGGGTTTCGCCATGTCAGCCCTATACCACTCCTGGTATTGCCACGTCTGCCCTAAACCCCCTGGGCCTTCTGCCACGTCAGGCCCACGGGCCTTCGGATCCAGACCCGGCCCCCAAAGGGAACCAAACCCGGTTGGGATCCTCTATAAATACTAGACCCACACCCACCTTTTGAGGTAATGAATCTTTTGCCACTTAAATATACCTAGTTATTGCTACTCTCTCACAGAGACTGACTAGATCGTCGGAGGGTCCGCCACCGGGATAAACCCCGGTGTTTCAGGACCGTCTGTAGGTACACAAGACCTCGGATCCGACCCCTCAGATCCGAGCCCAGACTTCAACATTATTCCGAGCTCATCGTAGGTTCCAGAAGGTCAACCGAAGATCGGCAGACGAGTAGCATTCTCCTTCAAATACAAATCGAGTCCGAACTCACACCTGGTGCATCCACACGTCTCCCAGAAATAAACCGCATCATACCCCTTAATTATTTTTGTTATTATTAACGTTAAATTGGGATAATTTTATTAGTTATTGACTTATCTATTTTTGTACAAATCTAATATTTTGCTAATCTAGCCTATTTGTTCTATAACTTTTGTATTTTATGGAAACAAGTTTTGTTGTTGAAGTTTGGAATGTGGCGAATATAGCTTTTTATTTTTCTGCTGGTGTTTTCAGTTTATAGTTTTGAATGACGTAATGTTTGATTTTCGTTTGTCACTTTTGAGTGACGGATACTACAATAATTACATTATAATTAACAATTTTTACTTAAATTTTGTTTTCTTTCGATTATTGCTTTGAATATATTATGTTTTTGTACGTAGACTACCTTTTCCCTTCTCTTTTATATTTTATATTGTTATTTTCTTTCTTAAAATTCTGTCCTTCATATTTTTATGTACTTTTATGGTTACTCATTTATTTTTCTATTACTGTTACGCATTATATTAGTTTCAATTCCTACTTATTGAATTATTTATTTTTGTTATTATTATTCCTATTATATTTTAATTCACATTCATTTATATATACTTTTGATTTTTCGATGCTATATTTTCCATTATTTTGTATTGTCTTATTTTTCGGTGTATTTAAACTTGATTGTAATACTTTTACTCATATAAATATGACATACCTCTGCACATTGAAATTTTTATTTTATTATTAATGTTGTTTTTACACCTTATATTCAATACCTTTATTATTACTTATTGTTTACTTCCTTTGTTATATTTATTTTTCACCGTTTATAGCTACTTATTGTATTACCTTATTTTATTATTTTTATACTTCTACTGCTATAATATACTATAGTCGATTGTTACCTTAATATTATGATTTTTACCCTCCTTGTTATTTTCTTACTATATACACTTTCTACTGTTTACTGTACATTTTATGATATATGATTATTTATGCTACATAGTTATCTCTCATTCGCAATTACATTTAAGCTTATGCATGTATTTCATTCTGTCTTTCTCCTTACTTTTATAAATCATTTTTCACTACTACTAATTCCTACTATTTATGTTTGATATTTATAATCTGTACATCTATTTTAATATTCCATCGTGTGACTTTCTACTCCATTTCGTACTTTTGCTTCTATTTTTATATCACGAATTTCAAAACGTAACATCATACTTAAATTAAACATCCAATATTCCATTACATATGGAAGATTACATCATTCCATTCGTCGTTTTGTTGCAACCAGATGTCGAGAAGGCAAATATGCAACTAGACGTCAATGGAGGCAAACTTGCAACTGGTTGTCGGGAGGCAAAAACTGCAACCGAATATCCAGACGGCAACCTGCAACCTGATGTCGTGGAGAAAATTTGCAACTTGATGTCAAGAAGGCAAGTCTACATTTAGACATCAATGAGACGAACCCACAACAAAGAAATTTTCTACTCTAATAACCTCACTTCTAGTTTTATATATATATTACTTATCACTACCCTATTCTTTTGTACTTGTTCATACCATTTTATAAGATTTTGAAACTTAGCTTATGCTACTTCAACTTTGTTATTCATAATACAGTTACACTTATATACACATTTAATCACCTTATTATTTATTCTTGTTTTCATATTTGTCATATATGCGTTATTTTATTTTCACCACCCTATATTATTGAGGTTTATTATTAACTATTTTCGCTATCTTAGTATTATCATTTTGTATATATATATATGTATACTTTATTTTTACATATGTTAGTACTAGATTTGCCCGTGGGCACGTGCCTACGGCACGTCTTTGGAACAATATAGCATATGAAATTCTTGTAAACAGTAAAACAACAATTATGTAGCTAAAGTTTGAATAGTAAAACAATAATTAGTTGTAAATAAAAGTCCATGTTTCCATTAGTATATGTTGAAAAATAATTATAAATGGCGGTGTAAAATCCAACTTCTTAGAAGTGTTGATGAAATTTAACTGTTGATGAGATATTTTCTATTGTTAATGTAACATGAGCAATAAAAAAATGTATAAAAAATCTGAAAATTTACAAACCTAAAATCTAAAAATATAAATTTCTAAGTAAATAGAGGGAGAATGAGAAAGAGAGAGAGAGAAATAATAAATAAATAAATAATAAATAAATAAAGGGGTTGTTTTGGGGGATTTGAATTTGAGTTTTTAGGGGGAATTTTTGGGACGGAAAAATATGTTTGTGAGGTTAGATCTGGACCGTTGATTTCAACCCTATTGAATGAGAGCCACTTGATAGCTTTCTTTCTGTTTTATTATATAGATTTTTGTATTTTCATACTATTTCGTTTTCTTGGCCTATCTTATATTTGTTCACTACTTATATAATATGATCTTTATTATTCATAGTTATTTATTATTTCCATTTTTAAATAATTAATATTATATATTATTCCAATGTTATATTATTATTTCATTTACTATTATTATACTTGTTTCACTACTACAACTATTTATGATTTTTATATTATAGTATTGTTGGTTTTATCATATATTCCAAACACTTATTTGCATATATAATATCATAAGTTAATTTTCTTACTATACTTGACAATTTACAAATATTTTGATATAATAATCAGTATTCTATATATTAAATTTTAAACTGTGTATATGGTTATTATATTGCTTTTACAAATGAATTTTTTTGTGTATTTTTACATACATCATTATTTTTACTATTACACTTATCTCATACTTTTTAACAAAATTCGACATTCATTGTTTTTGTTTTTATTTTTATTTTATTTTCAGATTATTATTGTCATTATTATTATAATTTTGGCTTCGCTAAATTTGTTGGTATTTCGATGTGTCTTTGATTGACTATCTTCCCAGGCCAATATATTTTTTATCATCTTTAAGTTTGTATTCTTTGTGTTACTTTTATTATTATTTACTTTTGCCATTATTCATGTTCTTAACCTTTTTTTTTCTTATTTTGTATGGTTGTCCTTATCATCTTCTTTCTATGATAACCTTTTACGATGTTATTTGATCAATAATCATTTTTTTATGATCTGTTCATATATCTATTTTGCATTTTATGGTTTTATACAAATATTTTAATGACCTTTGGAGTGCTTAATATTTTGTTTTACGGACTAAACTTATTGCTATTTATTACTTTAGACAGTTTTCTTTTATCCGTATTCGTGTCTAAGTTTTGTGTTACGTACATTTATCTATTTTCATTAATTCTTAAGTTCATAGTGCATTGTGTTTATAGTGTATTCAAGTTTTAAGGAAGCTTTTGATTCCTTTGTGTGCTTTAAAGTATTATTGACTAATATATATTAGTTACGATGATTATGTTGTAGAAATTCGTATGCATTAATTGATTACCTAGTTGCTTTCGACAAGTTATTGCAAAGTTTATAAAAATTTTATAAAATTTTTTATACAATTTTATATATGTTCTTGGGATTAGTTTTATGCTTTATGGATTTTTTTTTATACTTGTTGCTCTGTCAGTTTTCATATTTACTTTGTTGTTCCTATTATAGGTTATTTTCTTTAGTTGGCAACCCAATCTAATTAGAAAATAATGATAGAATGATTTTCTGAAACTGTTATGTAAGTTTTGTATTTTTTGTTTTCCTCTTACTACGGATAGTTCTGAGGACAGAACTATTCTAAGGGGGGAGTGATGTAACGCCCCGTAATTCTTAATACAATATTTTTAATTAATAAATAATTTTTAAACCAATTTATTTAATTATTTTGAATTTATGTAAAGTCGATATTTTCACACGTGCAAAACTCGTGCAAATACCTTTGAAGTGCAAGTTTCCACCTTTGAATTGCTGAATAAATTCTCCTATTTATAATAGAGTATATTCTAAATTTTGGGATTTTTCTGAATAAAGAAACTATTTTTATAAATACTTTGAAAGAAATGGGCCTTTTTGTAAAAAATCGTTTGGAGGAGAATTTTGAACTTAAAATTGTTTGGCTGCATTTAGGGTTGGCTATTCGGTAGAAGGATCTAAGGAATTAGATTATTTCCATATTTGGTTGACTTTTATTGATTTAATTGAATAAATATATAATTACGTAATTTTGAGATTGTTGGGGACTTTATTGAAAATATTCTTTTTGGAGAATTAAAGTCAGAAAAATTTCTTTGGAAAATCAAATCATTATTAGTAGATAATAATATTCTAATTTTTTTGAATTTTTACGAATATTTTATGGCTTGTTTGCAAATATTACAGAGAGAATGACTTTTGTGCAAAATTGCCACTTGGAGTAAAAACTCAAGATTTCGATTTTTCTGGGCTGTGCATTTTGGCCAACCAAATCAGGAGAGTGAAGAGATTTAATTTTATTTTATTTTAAATCAATTTGATTAACTAATAATTGGAAGGATCCATATATGTAAATAAATAATTTCCTTGAGCAGTATCTTTTAAAGTTTGTGAAACCCTAAAACACTAGATCCCGGCCTATATAGGGGTGGCAAGCAGCCGCTATTTCCTGTTGTGAACTCAAACCTATTTTCTCATTATTTTCTTGGAGTTTTTCGTGGCTTGGATCTTGGATTTTCGCAAGGAGGATGATTGAATCTTGTTTTATTATTTCCTTCAACTTGGGACTTTTTCCAAATTGAGGTGAGTAGTTATTCAAATTTTCTTGTTGTGTTTCCATGGTAGAATAGATTGATGTGCTAGATTATGGATATGGATCTATTGAATGAATAGTTTGTATTGGTGATTCCTATTATGAGATGAAGTTATGACAAACTATTCAATGTTTAAATGCAAACAAAATTATTAAACCCCAATTTTTTTGGCATTAATGTGTGAATATGGAAAGGTATATACCAAAAAATGCATATATACATAAATGGGTTAGGGTTGGGGGTCAAAAAACGGGGTTTTGGGGAGGTTTGCTGTTCTCTGGTGAACAGTAACCCCAGGCAATTTGCTATTTTGTGTGTGTGTGTGTGGGGGGGGGGGGGGGGGGGGGGGGTTGGATTTTTGGTGTTTTCAGGGGTTTTTTTGGGTGTGGATTTTGTGTGCTAAGCTTGGGGAAGCCTAGTATACAGATCGAAGTGTTTATACATGTGTTTAAACTAAAAATTATAAGAGATTTGATTGAGTTGGATGAGATTTGGAAGTTGTTCTAACTCTGGACTATTGTCTATTCCGGATTGGAACTAGATTTCGACATAGTTTCTGATGATATTACCTAAAAATTATTAAATAGAAATTATAGCTCACTGTGTCTAGTTTTCAGAACATCTGACGGATCCTCAATCCAACTCATAGATTGTAAAATATGCAATTTCTACCACTGTACTGTCGTAGTTCCAGATTTTAAAATAACGGTTAGTTTTCAGAATTTGCTGAATATGAACCCCTTCAATAAACTTATTTGAGTTTAGAATTTTATGGTGAATTCCTCGTTATGTACTGAATTTAAATTGATTTTTTCCTTAATTTAATATTGACTATAGAATGTACTGTTTTGAGGAACGAAATCATGTAACTTTCAAATTTTACGATGAAAGATAGTTTTCAGAATTTATTGAATATCAACCCTTTAAATTAATTCATTTGAGTTTAAATTTTTATGATGAGTTCCCTATTATATGCTGGACTTAAATGTATTTTTCCAGAAGGAAATAAGGATTTTAGAGTGTACTATTTTGAAAGACGAAATCATGTAACCTTCATATTTTAATAAAAGACAGTTTTCAGAATTTGTTAAATATGAACCTTTTAAATAAATTTATTTGAGTCCATAATTTTATGGAGAGTTTCTTGATATGTGTTGGACTTAATGGAATTTTTTTAGAATTTAATAATGATTTTGAAGTGTACTGTTTTGATGAACGAAAACGTGTAACTTTCAGATTTTTGGTGAAATTCTAGTTTCAATTTTCGGTGCATTCAAATAATGGATTGTGGTAAATAAATATAAAATTTTGTAAATAAAATTCTCAGCTTTTAAGAGATTTGTTTCGGTTTGGTCGAATGAAATTGTAGTTCAATATATGGACCTTTACAAATAAATGGAGAGTGATGTTTAAAAGTTCCCTATCATATCTCTAGCCTCATGTTTTACATGTAGGTGCTATTAGGATGAAAGTGGGAGCATGTGGTAGAACATTTAAATGTTTATGCATATTTTAAGAGGAATGATTGTAAAAAGAAAGTTGTTTCTATGGTGCTTATAAATACTGTTGTGTTGTAAAACGAATTGTAATTTAAAATGTTTAAATTCTGCTGTATTGTTGTAAAGAGAGTTAATAAAATGAAAAGTTTTAATTTTTCCTGTGTTTGTACTATGTTTATAATTGCAATTGAGGTTGATACTGTGAATTGTGCCACCTATTTCTAATTTTATTTATTGGAAATTTGGGGCGCTACATTTTATGAAGAAAATGTGTATCGAGGGTCCACGGAGGCTTATGAAACGTCTTCTATTCTTTCTGAACAGGATTTAAGCCTTTTCCTAGAGTGCTATCATATTCCCATCGGAGTTCGATCTATTGCTTCCTGGTCCCAGAGTTAGAGTTGGTTCTCCGATTTCTCCAAATCGGTGCGTCTTTCCTTTCAACGCTTTTATGAGGTGGTCTCCACCTCCCTTTACATCTCTTTGTTACAGAAGTTTTGAGGTGGTTTACTCTGAGCCCTTCTCAGTTCGTGTTGAACATGTGGAGACAAGTGTATATTTATTTTGCACTGCCAGGTGGTGAGAATCGAGCTCTGATTGGACGTGTTCAGGAGGCTTTATAAAACTCCATCAGAAGAGCAGGGTGGAGTTTAGATACTAACTCAGTCCATGTACTACTGTGAAGTTAGTTGACAACCCTGATACGAACAAGCCTTGGAGGGATAAGTACTTTCTGATTCGTAGTCGCGAGCTGTGGGGGATCTCTACTGTCGGGAGGTCCCGACGAGGGTTAGGACGGATCTGAGTTTGAGTGTTGAAGAACAGGGGCATGGTAGATCTCCTTCTCAAAAGATCGGCGATGAAGTGGAAGGATCTGACTGAGGAGGTGCTCTTTTGGGGGGGTTGAGCCAGATCGACCCTAGTACGCACCTTTCATTTCTTATATCCTTTATGTGCTTTTCCTTTATATTTTCCTCCTTTCTTTTCTTTAAAAAAAAATAATTTTTCGTGTCTCTTATCGCAGGGGCTGTCAGAATAGATTTTGATGCGATCATGTCTAAGCTATCAGGCTGAGCAAAAAGTCTCCTAAGGAGAATAAAATGAAGAAGACCATTACCAGAACCTCCCCTACGAAGGTAGTGAAGAGTACGCCCGTGGATTTGGGATCTTCTCCAACCTCCTCGACTACCCTCGCTAAGGGTTGTTTTACTCTGAGTGCAACCCTAGCTCTCGAGGCTCCTCTTCTTATCGTGGAGGCCGCTGTGATTCTCACCAATGAGCACAAGGAGATTTTTGTTCCCGATTGGCAGGTGAGGAAGCATGACGACTTTTTAGGGGATCAGACAGCAGTTATCGATGACATTCGTCATCTGGCGACCCCGAAGGATAAGTCCGCGTTGAAACATGGGACTGACAGAGACTCTGCCTTGGAGGTCTCCCGAGCCACTATGGCGGTAAGTTGTTTCTTATGTTTTGTTCTTGCACTTCACTTGTTACACTTTTGGTGAATGGTTATCGCCCTTTTTGTAACTGGGGTTGTTTTATATTTGCAAATTGCCTACCACTTTAAGCTATTTGTTGGAGCAGATGGCGAATCAGGAGAAGGAGTCAAGTTTGCTGTTGAAAAGGCCAGAACGGAGCAACCGAAGTCTGCTAAGGAGTTGGAGGCCACTACGATTAAGGTTGAATCGCAGGTCGCTCAGATTGCATAGTTAGAGGCAGCGTTAGCAGAGGAGAAGGAGAAGACGGCTCAGGAGAAGGTGACTAGGGAAAGGGAGTAGGCCATGAAGGAGATAGGGGACTGCTATGGAGGCCGAGATAGCGAAGGGGAAAGCCAAGGTGGAAGAGTTCCTGGCGGTGAACATAGAAAAGGCATACGCCATGGCTCTTGAGAGGTTAGTGAGCAGCTTCCTGGTTTTGACCGCTTAGGATATGTCTTGTTCAAGGAGAACCCTACCGCTGATGAGGAGTCTGGAGAGGAGTTGGAGGGGGGAAAGGACGTGGCGGACCCTTCTTGTCATGATCGAAGAAGGATCAAGTACTGCACTGAGAGGTGGAGAGGAGATTGCGCGCTCCGAGGCTCCTTCCACCGAGGTGAACCCCTGACTTTCCTTCTCTTTTTTTTCACTTTTGCTTAGCTTAGGACCTTTTGTATGTATCCCTAATAGCAGACTGGCCACCGTAGGATTTACCTTCATTTCGAATCAATAAAATCCCATTTTGGTTCTCCTCACTGGTGTTGAAAGTTTAGAAGTTTTGTATTCGAGTCTTTGCCCTTTCTGTGATTATGATCATTCTAGTTGAAGTAACTCTTTTTTCTTTTGCCCTTGCAGGTTGTTGTGTACCACTAGGGAAATTATTACTCACACAAGTATGCCTGCTTCGTACCAATATCCAAGTGGTGAAGCTGGGGCTCAGTCACTCACGAGATAGGCTTTTTAAGGCAGAGATTGAGCTAGGGCACTTAATAAAGGTATTGGCTCACCGGGAGACCGAAGCGAGGCGTAGTGATGAAGTTCTTTGGGATCATTTTCCAGTCGAAGTGGAATATTATTGTAGTGAGGGCGAAGGTCCCCCTTTCAAGGCTGTAGTGGAAAAAGATATAATAGTTGAATCTCTTCGGGATTGTTTACTCAAGGCTACCACCGAGAGAGATGAGCTAAAGAATGTGGTGCTCAAAAAGAGCTTGGAGGTAACTCTTTTGAGGAAGGCCATCTTCAAGACTTCGGGAAAAACATGTGGGGCCAGTCTGGTGCATGCTCGGTATGGTCGTTTAAAGTTTGGGGTGAAGGATAGTACTCTTACGGAGGTCCTTGTTGAGCGAGAGGTAGAGATTTAACCGACTGAAGTAGCTTCTCGAAAGAGCCAAGACTAAGAGTACTCATGTTCCTATGAAGAGTACAAGCTAGGGCGGTCGTCCACGAGTTATCCCTTCGCTTGCATGGAGCTTCAAAGAATCCAGGAGACACCCAAAGCGGTCTGGCAAGCGCTTCGAGCACCTCTTTAGCTAGGGAAGCAGGGCGCAGTACAGGTTGTTAGTGTAGGTGCCCTAGAGGCAATACAATGATATTATGTAATCAGTATTATTGACATTATGTTCTATTTGATTAAATTAATAATTTATTATGCTTCGTATTTACTGCTTTATAAATGTTAGCATGATAAATGTCCTTAGATTATTAATACGAACTATATGAACATGAGATCATATATAGTATAATAATCTTAAATGTCCCTAGTCGAGTATTATTATTATTAGGACAGTAATAATACATTGAGACTAGTATGTTGATTGATGATGACCACCTCTCAGGGGTCATTAGTATAGAGATACTAAAATCAATACATAGGTAAATGTAAGAGTACATTGTACTGGACAGACCCAACTGTGAGCTTCAACATGGAATAAATAAATAAAGTGTCATAAGTAATCTCACTGTGATAATGGTGTAATGGTCCTCTGACCTGAAATCATTATAGTTCTACACGAGAATTAAAGTACTTTGATTCTATCAAAGTTATGCTTTAATCGGGTAATGATAAAGATAGTATTGTGTTCATTATGAATCGTGTGAGAAATGTGAATGATCTAGATGGAATTTAACCCTCCTAATTTTAGGAGCGATATTATTGGCCTCTTGTATGAGTGAGACTATGAAAGCATGGGCCATACTCAAATATTGATTTGTTTGAATAGTCTACTCATCGATCAAGAAAATAAAGATTAAATTATAAGATGATGACACGAACCAATGCCTCTAGTTTAATCTATTAATATCAAGGTTAAAAGGAATTATATTACATGGGAGACATTAGTCACGAAAGGTTTAATTGAATCACCAATTATTTATTATTACTTGGGTATCAATGATGTATTACTAGATGCCGCTCATTGTTTATAATTTTATTATTAGATAATAAAATTATTGCCAACGTAATAATAACCTAAAGGTCACACACTTAGAACGTTTTAAAAGGAGTTTAAATTTAAATTCGAATTTAAATTAAATGATCGAAATTAGTTATTTAATTAATTGAGTTTGGACTTAATTAATTAAAATATAATTCGAATTTAAATGATAAAACCAAATCAGATTGGTCTTAGCAGAAGCCAAACTGATTACGGTTAAGCCCACCTCATTCTCTCTTATAAAACATAGAGATGTATTGGTTTATTTGATCTATTGACAACTTCGTTTTCCATAGAAAAACCCTAGCCGCTCCAATTGTTGAGAGGCAAGAAGGAAAACCCTAGCCGCTCCAATTGTTGAGGAAAAAGAGAGAGAGAGATAGAGGCAAGCTTCATCGGCTAGTACCGGCTCCCTTGATCGTTGGACGATCGGACGTTCGTGTGGACTGCTTTAGAGACGCGGATCTTGCTACAAGGGTTGCGTGGTGATTGTGTAACAGGACCTCCATCTTTCAGCCTTAGTAAAGCTCCTAAAAAGGTAAATTTCGTTTCTCCATAATCAGCCATGTATTGTACACAGATCCTAGGGTTAGGGTTTCGGATTTTATCTATGGTTTTTTTCTGCATTTGTGCCCCGAATCCCTACACAGGTTATACAGCTCGGACAATATTTGTTGGGTTGGAGTCCTCTTCGGGTGGGAGAGAACGGGAAACACTAGGGGCGCCGAAGGGAGCCGCATACCCCGTGTCTCTCAAGAGGAACATCCCATTGCCACGGTGGAACAAAGGCCTGCTCTGGGGGGATGCCTAAGATTGTATGGAGTTGTAACTTAGTTTTTGTTTCCTGAACTTATACAGAGGTTTTTGATTTGAATGAAAAATTATCTAAGTGTTGAAGCATTGTTTCTTTTCATTGTGTCCACTTTGTATTGCGAGTATCGTTTAAGGGTTCAATGATCGTAGGAGCAATTCCGAATGGTGAGCTACTCTGCACCTGCAATTTTTCCAAGCGGCTAGAGCATCGTCGAACCAAGTGTTGGACCTCAAACTTGTTGTTTTAAGAGTTTCAATAGTTGTAGGAGAAATTCTTGGCGAGCTACTCTGCACTTGCTCGTTCGCAAGCGGCTAAAGCAGCATCAAACCAAGTGTTGGACTCGAACTTTTTGTTTAAGAGTTTCAACAATTGTGGGAGTAATTTTGAATGGTGAGCTACTTCGCACATGCTTATTTGCAAGCGGCTAGAGTGGCGTTGAACCAAATGCTGGACTCTGAACTTGTTGTTTAAGAGTTTCAACAGTCGTGGGAGCAATTCTGAATGGTGAGCTACTCCGCACTTGCTTGTTCGCAAGCAGCTAGAGTGGCGTCGAACCATATGTTGGACTCCAAACATATTGTTTTGTGTTTGTGGTCGTTGTGACTTGGGTACGTATGCATTAAGCTAGAACAACTTTTGCCAAAAAAATAAACTTAGAAAAATAAACTAAGTTTTTATAAAAGAGAAACTATGTGCTGCTTCTATGTTGTGAGCCTTTATTGCATGTTTTGGCTGTATCACAAGCATCGGCCTTATGAAAGAAAAAATAAAAGAACTGAACAACAGAGAAACTAGTTTTGAGGGGTTCTATTTTGGTACTTCATCAAGTACTCGGGCGTTCAAGGTCCTTGGTGTCCCCCCAGTTCTTCAAGTTGATATGCTCATAGGGCGGACAACTTTGGAGATCCTATACGGTTACTCCCAGGTTCGGAGCTAGTTTTCCCTTCTTGTGAGGTTCGGAGATTTCTAGTTGCAAAGAACTAAGTCTTCTCTTTGAGGTGTGTAGGGTGTTACCCTCTTATTGTAGGACTTTTTGATTCTTTGTTGATAAATTTTGTTTCCATATGGATGCTCTCTCCGGATCTCGTCAAATGAGGTAGAAGTTGCCTCGGAGGTTATTGGAGTTTTGTTCTTCGTTGAAGGGCTAGCAGGAAAGGAGAGGGGAGCCCAACCTCGAGGGGGATGAGGGCTTCAGAGCGTAAGTAAAATGAAGGGGGATTCTCCTGTCACTGTTCTTTTGGTTGTTCGGCCCAAAGTCCTTTTGAGGAAGAGCACATTAGGGAGCTGTTCGACCCAAAGTCTTTTTGAAGATTTGTCGAGGTCATTTCTTGAGGCCGTTGAGAATTTACCAATTGCCGTTCTCTGCTTGACCATTGGACGGCTGAGTGGAAACTGAGGAGAATCATTGTTGGATACAAGGTCGGTATAGAACTTGTGGAATGTCACTCCTGTGAATTGAGTTCCCGTTGTCGGTTACTATGATTCGGGGTATGCCGAACCGAAAAACAATGTTCTACCTAAAGAACTGTTGTACCCTATTCTCCATGATTGTTGCTAATGGCTCGACTTCATTCCACTTGGAGAAGTAGTCAATTGCCACTACAAGAACTTTCTTTGACCGACTGCTAGAGAGAAAGGTCTGAGTAGGTCCCATCCCCCACATAGCAAAGGGGATTTGACTGGACATGGGAGAGTCCGTCAGATGGATGAGAACTTTTGGGTAAGAAATACATTGGCGAACATTTTGTTGGGCATCATTGAGGAGTGTGGGCCAGAAGTATCCATGATTCAAGATCTTGCGGGCGAGGGATCTTGGTCCCATATGAGAGCCTCCGGTCCCTTCATGAACTTCCTTGATGGCTTATTGGGCTTATTCGGGTGATAAGCACCATAGATAGGGCCTTCCATCTACCATGGTGTAGGAGCTCTTGTACATAACTCCCTCAATGTGTGTATATCGCTCGGCTCTTATTCGAATTTTTCTAACTTCTTTAGGATATCGAGGGAGGGTTCCTTTATCGAGGAATTCGAATAGAGGCTTCATCCAGTTCTCCCCGTGTGATGTGGGAGGTATTAACATGAGTTCGAGGCTTTCTCCTTCGATGTTGGGGCCTGAGGAGGACTTTAATCAGGACGGTGTGGTCAAGTCCTTCAAGGGAAGAGGAAGACAATTTTGGTAGGGCATCTGCTAGCCCAATCTCTTTGCGAGGGATTCGGATGATTTCTGCCTCTTGGAAGGTGGCTAATAGCTTCTTAACATGGGCTAAGTATATGATCATGAGCTCATCCCTGGCCTCGTAGGTCTCCTAGGACTTGGTTAACCACCAATTGAGAGTTGCTAAATACTTTGACGCATCGAGCACCAGCCTTGTGGGCCTAAAGTAAGCCGGCAATTAGTGCTTCGTATTCTGCTTCACTGTTGGAGGCTCGAAAGATAATATGGAGGGAGTATTGGAGAGTGAAATCATTTGGTCCCGTCAGAATGACTCCCACTTTGCTCCCCTCGATGCATGAGGATCCGTCGACATAAACGCTCAGAAATGGAGGCTCTTTGCCTTCCTTGGAAGGATCGGAGATGGAACTTTCTACAATGAATTCTGCTAGAGCTTGAGCTTTGATGGTCATCCTGGGTGTAGCTTAGGTCGCATTGGCTTTGTTCGATATATCACATCATAAGTCATCTCGAGCTCTTCGGACTGTGCAACACTTTCTTAAGGGGTTGGTCGGTAAGAACAACCACTTAATGGGCCTGGATGTACGGGAAAAGTTTGCGAGCAGCCATGATCAGTGCATAGGCCATCTTCTCCATTTTTGAGTAACGGAGTTCGGCATCATGGAGGACTTTACTTACGTAGTAGATCGGTCTCTGGATCTTGTCCTCCTTCCTTACCAAGACGGGCACTGAGGGTCTGATCTGAAGTGGCTGGGTAGAGATAGAGCGTCTCTCTTGGCTCGGGTTTTCTCAAGAGCGGGGGATTTACTAGATAGGTCTTGATCTGCTCAAAGGTCTCTTGCTGTGCTTGTCCCCACTCAAAACCTTTCCCCCCCTCAAGGCTTTGAAGAACGCGACACTTCTCCCATGATTTGGAGAGGAAATTCCCTATGGAGGTGAGGCGCCCTATGAGTCTTTGAACCTCTTGATGTTGGATAGGGAGCCATATCCAATATAGTGCAGATCTTTCTGGGTTGGATTCTATGCCTCTCTGACTAACCATAAACCCCAGGAATTTACCTGATGACCACCCCAAAGACACATTTAGATGGATTGAGCCTCATGTTGTGCTTTTGCAAGACATCGAAAACATACTAAAGGTTGATCACATTGTCTTGTTTTCTGAGGCTCTTCACCAACATATTTTCTACATAACCTTTCATGTTCCTGCCAATTTGTTCCCTGAAGACCTTGTTGACTAAGCGTTCATAAGTAGCTCTGGTGTTCTTCAGCCCGAAGGGCATGACACAGTAATAATAGAGGCCTTGGTCCGTGGTAAAGGAGGTCTTTGGAATGTAGGGGAAACATCCTGATCTGATTGTACCCTGAGAAAGCATCCATAAAACTTAAGAGTTCATGACCAAACGTGGCGTCGATCAGGGGGAAGGGGAAACGGGTCTTTCGGACATGCTTAATTCAAGTGTGTGAAGTCGATGCAAATTCTCCACTTACCATTGGCCATCCTCACCATCACTACGTTTGCGAGCAATTCTGGGTAGCTGACTTCTTGGATGAACCAGGCCACTAGGAGTTTATCCACTTCCTCTTTAATGGCTTATTGTCGATCAGGGGTGAATTTGAGATGTTTCCACTAGACTGGATTGGCTTCAGGGTCTATGCTGAGGCTGTGCGTAAGTAATTCTTTTGAAATACCGAGCATAAGGGCTGCGGTCCAGGCGAACAAGTCTTGGTTCCTCCTAAGCATTTAATGATTTCTTTCTTGACCTAATGGGGGAGAAATTTACTCACATGGAATATCTTGGTCAGGTCCTCCTTAGAGAAGGGAATTTCCTCTAGCTCATCCACTGGCTCTGAGACGGCTTGGCTGCTCCTTTGGGGGAGTTCTAGTGCTTCAAGTGAAAGGACCGACCTCCCATTGAAGTCATATAGCATTTCTGAGCAGTCTTTTGGCTCCCGACTTCTCCCACCCCCGTCGAGGTTGGAAATTTCATCTTCATGTGAAAGTCCGAGGGTATGGCATGAAGTGTAGCTAGGTCGGGTTGGCCAAGGATGGCATTGTAAGCGGCTTTCACTTAGATGACCATGAAGTCCATCGCTCTGTTCGGGTTGTTGGGACCTTTCCAGCGGTCACATCAAGAGTGACTACTCTTTCAATTGTTATTGGCACTCTAGAGAACCCGTGGAGAGTATATCCAGCAGGTTTTAGGTGATCTTGGGAGAGCTTAAGGCCTTCGAAGTCTTCTAGGAAGAGGATTTCGATAGAACTGTCATTGTTGAGCAGGATCCGACACACTTCATGATTGGCCATGTTAAGACTGATGACGAGGAACATCATAGTGGGGTGGTTCGGATGCCTTCTAGATCCTTATCCGAGAATGTCACTGGAATCCCGAGGCTTTTGGGCAGTGAGAAATTCTGTACATAATTGACTTCTTGGATGAAGGCCTTTCGGGAGGAGTTTGACTCTCCCCCCAAGGGACCCCCATGGATCAGGTGGAGGATGGCCCCTAGTTCAGAGTCTTGGGACTCAACAGGCCTTTCGGTTCGCTTGTTAGCTCCCCGGGGTGGGGAAGGGTCGGCCATGTCCTTCCTGACGAACTTGGCTAATTGTCCTTATTGAATGGGGGCTTCAATCTCCTCCTTGAGGGCCCGACAATCATCTATGTCGTGGTCGTGGTCATTATGAAAGCAACACCACTTGTCCATGTTCCTTCTCTTACCGGGGGTATTCATCTTCAGAGGAGGACGGAGCAGTCCTTCCTTGTCTACTTCCATGAGGATGGCCGAGATGCAGGCATTGAGGGGGGTGAAAGTTTTTAATCGAGGAGGAGGGCGGTGATGGCCGTTATTATCTTTCTGGAGCTTCTTGAGACCTTCTTCATCTACACCATTTTGTTTGTTCCCAAATGGGGGCTCCTTCTGATCATGGGGATGCAGGGCCTCTTCAGCCTGGATGTACTTATCACTCCTTACCAGGAGGTCTGAGAAGTCCCGATGAGGCTTCTTGGCGAAAGACGCCTTTAGGTCGGTATGGTTGATGTTGTGTCTGAATGTTGCAGAGGCTATTGACTGGCCGAAGGAAGCAATAGTCCGAGATTCGGCAGTAAAGCGCTGAACATAATATCTCAGGCATTCACCTTTCATTTGAGTGAGGGCTAGCAAGAATGCACTTGTTTTCTCGGCTCGGCGGTTGCTGACGAAGTGGGCGAAGAAGAGCTCCTCAAACTGGTCGAAGAAGAAGGTGGATGCTGGGGATAAACGGGAGTACCATTCTCTCGCTGGCCCCTTCAATGTGGCCTGGAAGGTCTTGCAGAGGAGCGCATCCGAGGCTTGATGGATCATCATGAGAGTTTTAAAACTCTCAATACGATCAGCTGAGTTAGACTCCCCATTGTGGGATTCAAAATGAGACAGCTTGAAGGTCTCGAGGACCGGGGCTTCCATGATGGCCTGGAGAAGGAGGGTCTGCTTGGGCCGAAGTTCTTGGTCTGTTGACCTTCTTTGAGGTTGATCTTTCTGAAGCACTTCTCCATCTCTCGAAGGTGGCGATGAACCTAATCGTCCCTTTGGTCGGATCTAATCGACCCTTGGGACTCTCCTTCGTGAGGGGTGGCATGGCGAGGGCTATGTGCATATCAGTCTTGATTTGGAGTGATGTTAAAGGCTCGCAGGATGTCATCTTTAAAGTTTTGGAATTCCGCCTGGGTGTCATGCCCCGCTTCCCAAAAACACTGAATACGAGTGTGTGACAAAGCCCAGCGAATGATTTTCATCATTCATGAGCTGTAGGATCAACTCAGCATCATAACAAGAATATAACAAAATGTACATTACCACGCATGCATGAATAATTTATTAATCAACAGAAAATAATTGAAACAAAATAATAATATCCCAAATAATTTTCAAATCTGGATCAAAAGATAAAACTCGGGACTATAAGCCCGTTAAAAGATTCAAGTAGCAACAAAATGAAATAAACTCAAAGACAGAATAATTAAAGCAAGCTTTTTTCCAAGTGAACCCAAGAATGTCTGCTCACCAATTCCAGCAGGCAATTCGTCTCTGAAGTCTGTATATATAAATATAAAAAGGAGAAAAAAATAGAGAAAACAAAATAAACACCCTTAGTGCAAGTTAGGGCTGCAAATAGTAAAACAAGTACAAGAAATGTGAAACAAGATTTAGAATCAAGAATGTAATAGGGATACAACAAGTAGTGGGGATTCAAGAAATTAGCTAGCAAGAAAGACTACTCAAGTGACAAGATTGATAACAAATACTAGTAGTAGAACAAGTGGCAAGTGAACATGTAATGGTATCAAGCATCAAGTAACAAGTGTCACGTACAAGTGTCGAGTAACAAGTAACAAGTCTCAAGTGTCAAGTTGTCAAGTACAAGTATCAAGTAGCGAGTGTCAAGTATTATGTTCAAGTATCAAGTCTCATGTATCATGTAATCAAGTATCAAGTAAGGCATATATCATATTCGAGTATCATGTATCAAGTCTTATAGTTATTACTATCTAGGTAGCACTTCATGTGCCATCCTTTTATTACATGGTTGCTACAGTCAACGCAATTTCGTTTAGGCCTAGTGGTGGAGTCTATATGGCGGTGTACTCAGGTATCAAGTATCAAGCAAGCCATGCTCATGAATCGAGTAATTATATAACTAGTTCATGTGTCAAGTCATAACAAGACAAGTCATGAATCAAATATATACTAGTTCATGAATCAAATAATGTACTAGTTCATGAATCGAATAATATGCTAGTTCATGAATCAAATAATATACTAGTTCATGAATCGAATAATAATATAACTAGTTCGTGAAGCATCTATCAAGTGGGAAACACGGGCCCCCTTCCGAGTACACTTACCTATATTGTCCACTACTATGGTCTTTCCCTTTAACCCCGGCTTATTATTCATTATTATCAAGCAAGCATGAAATTGTGCGACATGTCAAGTAAACATAATCAAGAATATGGAACAAGTCTAGGCTAGGTAGGATACATGTTCGAGGGTCAAAACAAATTAAAGTATCAACAACAACGAAAATCTCAAATCTGGACAGCATGACGTTGCTGTACCAAAACTGCAATTTCCGTTGCTACAAGAAAACAAATGTGGATCCGTCAGAAGGTCTAGAAACTAGACTCCTGTCCAGTTCCAATGCATATAATTAAGGTACATAAAAGTTATGGTAACATGTGTCAAAACAGCTAACTATACAGCATTTGTGTTCAGCCAGAATTTGTAAAACTGAGTTTATATATATGAAACAGGGTTGAAACATTATTAATTAATTCTGAGAAAATTAGGAGATGTTCTCTAGGGTGTCCAATAACAGCATGAAAAATTTCAAGTCATTTACTTACTGGTAGCATAGTTAAAATAAATTGTAAACTAAAGAGGTGCAGCAGTTTTTGTGAACCTACGACTACTGACACAGTAGCAGTAAAACTATGATATCTCCTAGACCGTAACTCGAAATTCAAAAATTCTAGATGTTATTGGCAACTACACACTTAGGGCTACATTTCATATTCAGGACTCAAGTTCAGATTTTGGTTTATCGGGGTCGAAACAAGTAAAGACAAGAACAACAGCAAGTGTGAATTTCTTTTATATACAAGTTGCATGATAAATGACTATTAAGAGTCTAAATTAATGTGTGATACAAATGCAGATGCATTAGGGATCAAATCAGCAAGTCACGTGTATTTCTCAACTCAAAATAATGTAAGATCATAACAATGCATCATACAAAACACGTCTCTAAGTCAAGGGGTTCATGTTCAAGTAATTAGGAGATAAAAAGGGTCCAACTAGTTTTGTAAATATATCAACGAAGGGTTGTGACTCTTAAGATTATGGAATCGATGAGGTATAATTTAAGATCAACAACGATGAGACAAGGAGGAATCACAACTATGATCTATTTGCAGTATTTTCAATTAAACGCTTGTACTAGAACAATAATTTGTACAAGAAGAATACTTGTCTGTTATTACAGATATAATTAAATAGAATAACGGGATCAGAATCTCGGGCAAAATCTCCCAAAAGCACGTGCAAAGACCGTGCGAATACCGTGCGAAGAAACCAAAACAGCAAAGCAAAAACTCCACACCAGATCTGGGCAGAACGCCAAATGGCGAAGTGGGATCTGCTGTGTACAAAATAGCAAACACACAAGTCCTCCACTGCCCTCTCTTCTTCACACAGGATCCGCCCTAAAACAGCGAACAACAAGACGAGATCCGATGTGACCGCACACGAAACACCAAATCCCACCAATAGAATTCCGTCTTCAACCTTCGATCGGAGAGAGAGAGAATGGAGCGGGAGACTAGCGGTGACTGTGGCAAGGCGCTCGGGACTACTGGCGGAGCGACGAGCGACGGCGCTGGTCGGGGAGCGACGCAACGACGACGGCTCTGCTTCGCGCTGAAAACAGAGGGCGACGGAACTGGCTTGGACGGCGACAATGATGGCGATGAGGGCTAGGTCCTCTGGTGGGTTCGGGGTGAACGAATAGGGGATCGGAGCACGGATGGCAGAGGCGAGGAATGGGTTGATGGGTTCGGCAAGGATGGGTTCGAGCGGAGACTGGGCGAGGACAGGGGCGATGACGATGGGCGAGGTGGTAGAGACGAGGTGCGAAGGCGACGTTAGGGGCGATGATGGAGGCAAAGGACGAGGTTGGCGATCGGAGTTGGGTTGGTTGAGCGGTGGCACTGGTCGGGGAGCGACGCAACGACGACGGCTCTGCTTCGCGCTGAAAACAGAGGGCGACGGAACTGGCTTGGACGGCGACAATGATGGCGATGAGGGCTAGGTCCTCTGGTGGGTTCGGGGTGAACGAATAGGGGATCGGAGCACGGATGGCAGAGGCGAGGAATGGGTTGATGGGTTCGGCAAGGATGGGTTCGAGCGGAGACTGGGCGAGGACAGGGGCGATGACGATGGCGAGGTGGTAGAGACGAGGTGCGAAGGCGACGTTGGGGGCGATGATGGAGGCAAAGGACGAGGTTGGCGATCGGAGTTGGGTTGGTTGAGCGGTGGTTTGAAGCGGAAACAGGGAGTGAGAGATGGGAGAGAGAGGGGGAGTTGGGGGTTGAAGATGGGTTAAAACAGTAAAGGGGAGGGGTTAGGGTTAGGCGGCTGGGTGTTTTAGAAATTAATTAGGGTTAGGGTTGTTAAGAGATGATTAGTATTTATAGGGAAAAGAGGGATTTTGGGTATAGGGTAATGAGTATGGATCCAATAAGATAAAATACATTGCATACAATACAATTGATCATTACAAATCCGAATACAAGAAATAAGATATCTGAAAATATACAATTTGTATTACATAGATTATTTGAGACAATTTAAAACACAATTATTGAATAAAAAGGGATTTATTTTAAAAACCAATATTAATAATAATAGATAATCATAATACCCATAAGAATATAAATGATAACCATGTCAATAAAAATAATAATACCGGTAGTATCAAAATAGCAATAAATTATAACAATGACATTAGCAATTATCAAAATAATAACAGTATTTAAAAATAGGAATTTATGGAAATAGTCCCAACAGTAACAATATTTTGAGGGTTAAAATGCAAACAGTTGATCAAGTAGAAATGGAAACAAGTTTATTCGAAATAATTAGAATTATTGTTTAAGAAAATGTTTTAACAAAGAAAACTCAAAACGAATTTAACAATAACAATTTTAATAATCTCGAAATACAGAAAACTACTCATGAAAATACGTATTATCGAAATTAAGGGTTACACTGGGTGACCGGTGCCCCTCCATCATGGGGAACTCTTGGTGCTGATCGGCTCGCAGCGGTGTGGCTTCTTCGTTGTCAATGGGGAGGAGACCCCCTTCACCCTTTTGGGGAGGCAGGCCTGCTGGATCTCGCCCTTTGGGGAGAACGGTTCCTTTGACTTCCCCCATGTTCTGGATGAGGGACCTCATCACGGACTCGTCTCTCAGTCAAGCTGGTTCGGAGGCCGATCCCTTATTGACGATTCATGATGATTTAATGAAGGTCTTTTGCCCATTGAGGACCTCGCGAGGCCATCGAGTCGGTGGAAGGATTGTGGATCGAGATATGGTCATGGTGTGGATGTTCTTGACGGCTTGGACAGGAGCCCCAGGTGAAGCCCCTCTGGACATGGGGCGAACCTGTTAGGGAGGCGGCTATTCAAGTTGAGGTTGTTAAACTTGTCGATCTTGCTGAAGGGGAACATTCTCAAGTGGAGGAGGAGAAGAAGGAGGAGGGGTGGCTCTTTGGCTTGACGCCGCCGTCTTCCCTTTTCCATTTGGAGACTTGGCTGAAAACTACTTTTACTAGCTAGTATGATTGGATTGTTTTTTCTGTTTTGCACAGACAATGTCAATCTATTGCTGCTAATTTTTGTGTGGGAGCAAACAGATGATTCGTGAATTCTTCTAGGACCAATAAGAGCTAACATCTTTACTACTTGCCTATGTTGACCGTTCTCAATGGTGTTGTTGACCTGCAAAAAGTTCAAAACACCGGGATTGATCTCGGCGACGAATCCTCCGACGCTCAAGTCAGCAATCTGAAAGATTATGAAAAAACCTTTGTGTAGAAAAATACTGATTACCTTTTTATGGTGGTGGGTAGAGGTTTATTTATAGTCGCCTTTGGGAACAGTTTAGAGATAATCATTTAACTCTAATCTAGGTGTTTTTGGATAAGAAAATGAGTTTAAATTCCTTCATGATAAGAGATTTCGTTTAAACTGTCTCTTAGGGATAATCATGAGTTTAAATAACTCTTTAACTGATTTGGGTTTATTTATAATGGGCTGTCATCATAACCTAGTAGAACAAACCAGTTTTGGGTTGTTGGGCCTTGGCAAAGTCCAAGTTCTCGCCTACAGACCCGTTCATAGTAGAAATTACCATTTTACCCTTGAGAGCTTTGAGATTCGTATCCGATTTGAACGGTCCCGATTTAGTTCTATTTTTAGCCATATCACCCAGTGACTCATTTTATCAGCAAATTGCCGAATTATCATAGGACTTGAATATCTTTCAAACACCATACAATGTTGAGCCATCCAACTACATGCTCAATAGTGGCCCAACAAAAAATACTGCAAAAAAATTATCATGGCAACACATCATCACACGTACACATGATCGCACGTGAGCACCTTAAGTATGAGAGGGGGTCTAGGTGATGGATGTCGAATTAGAGGTGGGTTTCTTGATTTTGACCTAAAATTGCGGAGTGGTTTTTTTAAAATTTAGCCATCCTAATATGGAATTTTTTCCCAAACTGTCCCACTTTTTGAAAATTTTTCCCAAACCGCCCCACTTTTTTTCTAATTCCCAAACCATCCCACTCGGTCTTTGAAAGACCAAGTGTAGTTATAATACGCGCGGTCTTTCAAAGACCGAGTCTTGCACTTCGAAAAATTGAAGAGTAAGACTCGGTCTTTGAAAGACCGCGCGTATTATAACTACACTCGGTCTTTCAAAGACCGAGTCTTAGTCGGGGGTTTTTATTTCAGATCTGTTTCTTTCTTCTTCTCTCTCTCTCTACTTTACTCTATTCTATCTTCTCTAACTCTTCTCCCTTAATCTAGGGCGACATCCTACCCACAAAATCTCATCTCAATCTAAATATATTTACCAATTTTTTCCTAACCCTCTCACCTTCCACTCTAAAAACCCTAAACCCATATTTCGAAAGATCCATATTTTGGAATTTTGCTAAATTTGAAGAGGATAGCAACTCCGACTCTTCTACCCAAATATCTACGGCTCTATCCTTGAAACTTGTGAAGGTATGATGAATATTGGCCTATAATTTTCTATCTTTTTTATAGATTTTGTTTGTGATTAGATAATAACTCGCATATTTGTATAAATATACGTAGGTATGGATCTCGAGATTCCTATTTGGTTATACTTTGGTGGTGAAATAATTCGTGATCCAAAGATTGGCTGTTGTTATAGTGTGTTGGATCCGGAAATAGTTTGGGTACCTCGTACCATTACATTTGCAGAATTAGTTGAGAAAAATTTATGAAGTTACTAATTAGGATAGGAATCAATGGAATGTGAAAATTTTAGCTCGATATGCAGCAGGTAGAGGAGATGGTCAGTATTTTATGACAGTGCCCGTATCTACTGATAATGCTATGAAGTCAATGATTGCTAGGACATTTGATCCTAATTCTACTTGGTCTGCATTAGAGTTATATATTCAGCAAATTCAAATTTTGAATGCTCAGCCATATGATATTCCTAGTTCAAGCTTCGTAAGGGTAGTACCTACACAGCAGATGAGGTCTAACCCCGCTCAATCTTCACAACCAAATCCACTGTCCTCACAAGAAAACACCTTCACAAATACAACAAACCCGGATTCTACAGATGTTGAGTTGCCACGCCAATCTAGTCCAGTTCCTGACTGTGTTCCAAATGACAGTATATTTGAACTCTTTCAAAATGCAGTCATTAACAACAGCTTATTAGACGATGATGAAGAAGAGTAAGAAACAAATGATGAGGTTGATGATAGTGTAGAAAATGACGATGGAGACGAAGATGATGATGTAGCAAATGTAAAACCTACGAACAACAGTTCTAATGAGGTGAGAGCTACTATATCTATGCTAATGTTAACGGTCATGTTACCGAGGAGATGACATAAGATGCTAGAGTACACCAAGTTCCACAAGAGTCGTCTGGTTCATCCAATGTAGATGAATTGTATGTTGGACAGAAGTTTGTAAGTAAAGAGTCGATTCAGCAAGCTGTCAAGGTGTATTCTATCAAGAAACATCGTGAATTTATCACATTGAAATCTTCACCGTCACTATACACTATTAAATGCAAAATGGCACCTAGAAAATGTACAATTGAGGAGATCGTGCAAGGTCCCCCAGGAGTAAGTGATGGTTGATGCCCTTGGAGATTACGAGCAATTGTTCCAAAGGCGGGACAAATTTTGTAGTGAAGAAGATAGTTGGGCCTCATACTTGTACGAATCCCACGTTGAATCAGGACCACTGTAAAATTGATGTTAACCTTGTTTGTAATTTGATTGTGGGTGTGGTGAAGAAGGATATTGGTTTAACACTGCGGGCAATTATTGAGATAGTGAAAATACAATATAATTATCAGATTTCATATAAGAAAGCTTGGATTGCAAAACAAAAGGCAATTGAGAGGTTATTCGGTACCTTCGAAGAAGCATACATGAAGTTGCCTTTTCTACTAACAGTAATTCAAGCAGCAAATTCAGGAACCGTTGTCCACTGGGATAAATATGAGTCTAGTCCTAGCGAGGAAACATTCAAGGGAATATTTTGGGCATTTAGTCCTTCGATTGATGGTTTCAAGTCTTGCAGACCTGTTATTAGTGTCGACGGAACTCACTTGTACGGTAAGTACAAGGGTTGTTTGCTAATTGCTGTTTTCCCATATGCGAATGCTTGCTTATTTCCATTTGCATTTGCATTGGTTGATGGAGAGAGTATAAATACGTAGACATGGTTCATGAGTTGCATTCGGTATTATGTCACCGATCGCACTGAGTTGTGCGTTATCTCGGATCGTCATGCTGGTATATTGTCTGCTATGGATTTGCAAAATGGAGCTTGGAACGAACCAAATGCATATCATCGTTATTGTATGCATCATTTTGCCATAAATTTTTTTAGTAAATTTGGTAGCAAGGCATTGCGGAAAAAGGCCAAAATTATAGCGTGTCAAAACCAACCCAAAAAGTTCATGGCCAGACTCACTGAACTTGAAACCGTCAATGTCGAGGTGGCTATTTGGTTGAAAGAGAAACCCATTGAGAAATGGGCACTTTATGCAGATGAAGGGCGAAGATACGGCATAATGACTACAAACCTGTCAGAAGTCTTCAATTCAGTCTTGAAAGGAGTCCGTAGTTTACCAGTCACTGCGATTGTTGAGACGATCTTCTATTGTCTCAACTCTTACTTTACTATTCGTCGACAGGAAGCTAGTAAGCTTTTATCTGAAGGGATGATTTTTACTAGAAGTGTACATGAATTGATCGATAGTCGCCGTGAGAGAGCAAACCGACATGAGGTTACAATGTTTCATCATCAGCCTGGAATTTTTTCCGTGAGAACGGGTATACGCATGGTAAATGGAGAAAGGAAGGGTGGGAATTTGCACACTGTGAACTTGGGTACGAAAACATGCACATGTATGAAATTTCATCTATATCATATTCCATGTTCTCATGTATTGGCAGCTTGTGCATATCGTACAATCGATCACAAGCCTTTTGTTGATAAATTTTACCTTGTCACGTCATTAGCACAAACTTGGGCTCCTGTGTTTAATCCTATTCTAGATCAAGCGTATTGGCCTACTATTGATGGTCCACGACTCGTACTGGATGCTAGTTTGCGACGTTCACGGAAAGGCCGGCCTAAATCCACGAGAATACGCAACGACATGGATGTGAGAGATAGTTCTATTAGGGGTTTGGGGATGAAATGTTCAAGTTGTGGTTTGGAAGGACACAACAAGCGTCGATGTACTAATAGAGGATCTCAAAACATTTAATTTGATTATGTGCTTTCTAGTGTGTTTGTAATATTTAATTCGAACTAAGTACTCAGTTTGGATGTGTTTAATTGTGGAAAATGAATGATTGAATGAGTTTGTAATATTTAATTCTTATCATAGTACTCTGTATTTTGGAATCAATAAGTTTTAAATGTACAGCAATTGGAATCAATCAGTGTTGAAGCTTTTTGGGGAAAAAATGTTCAGGCTCAAGACTCGGTCTTTCAAAGACCGTTCTCATTATAACTAGACTCGGTCTTTGAAGCTGGCTGAAAAATAGAGCTTACGGACGCATTTGAAAGACCGTTCTCATTTGAAAGACCGAGTCTTGAAGCTGACTGAAAAATAGAGCTTACGGACGCAAGACACGGTCTTTCAAAGACCGAGTCTAGTTACGATCTTTCAAAGACCGAGCATGGAGTTCACTCTTTTCCAGAAACCAAGATGTTCTCTGGAAATGAGTGAACTCCACAGTCGGTTTTCGAAAGATCGTTCTTAATATCACTAGACTCGGTTTTTCAAAGACCTGGTCTTCAATCTGTGAATTTTTTTTTAATTGGATTGAAGACTCGGTCTTTGAAAAACCGAGTCTAGTGATAATAAGAATGATCTTTCGAAAACCGACTGTGGAGTTCACTCATTTCCAGAGAACATCTTGGTTTCTGGAAAAGAGTGAACTCCACACTCGGTCTTTGAAAGACCGTTTGCATTATAACTAGACTCGGTCTTTGAAAGACCAAGTCTTGCGTCTGTAAGCTCTATTTTTCATTCAGCTTCAAGACTCGGTCTTCCAAAGACCGAGTCTAGTTATAGTAAGAACGGTCTTTGAAAGACCGAGTCTTGAGTTTAATTGAAAAAAAACTTACAGGCACATGACTCGGTCTTTGAAAACCATGTATGTTAATACTAAACTTGGTCTTTCAAAGACCGAGTCTAGGCTTAAATTTCACCATTACAATTTATCTTCAAGCATTTCCCTTTTACAACTTGTTTTCAATCAATTTCACATACAGATCAACCTCACATACAGCTCAAACATCTCCTGCACATCTCCTACACATCTCGAGAAACATCTCCAACATCTCATAAACATCTCGAGAAACATCTCTAACAACTCATAAACATCTCCAACATCTCATAATCATCAAACTAACTTAAAATATTACAACATCAAGCAAATTCAAAATATTACAACATCAAACTAATTTAAAATATTACAACATCAAGCAAATTCAAAATATTACAACATCAAACTAACTTAAAATACTACAACATCAAGCAAATTCAAGCTTCCATCATCTTGCTCCATTCCTACATCAAGCTTCCATCATCTTGCTCCGTTCCAACATCAATCTGACTCATCTTGGTCTGTTCCTACATCAAGCTTCCATCATCTTGCTCCGTTCAAACAACTTTAGCCTAACCTGCATTACAGACATGGATCAACTAACACAAAAATTACAGGTGTCAAAAATCAACAAAATTAGAGAAGCAAGCCTAAATGCACCTGAATTCCTACATGGACACAAAAATCAAGGGTCGGGTGTAAAGAAGTTAGTGGGTCTTCATTGTCTTCTACCACGTTGTGGAGTAGCCTGTGTTAGACCGGACAACGGGATATTCTCCTCTTCTTGAATCTCACTCCCAACTTGTTGTTGTATACCCTCCTCTTCAATCTCAGCCCCTGCTTGTTCTTCGTGTTCAGATTCGCTTTGAGGTTGAGGTGGGGGCCTTCGAACAACTCTCTTTCGTCGGACAGCAGAACGGCCGCTCGTTCGATGTGTGGGAGTCCTTAGTATTGCATCTAATATTGCTCCCTTGCCCACAAGATCAGCTTGTGCACGACAACATGTCATCATCTCCCGTATGGTTTCCTTCGTCTGATCGGCGACGTTGCTATTCAACAAAGTTGCACATTTCTTTGCAATGGCCCAAGTCTGGCTCAACTGACAATCATGAAAAGTTGAAAGATTATGGTACTTACATATACACATACATATATAAAAACAAATATTTATATAAACTTAAAAAATTAAAATGAAACTGTAAAACTTACAAATTTCCGAACAGTGGATCCCTTTGGTTGGTACATCGGCAACTTCATGGAATGTTGATCTGCTGGTTCGGTCCCTGGTCGACGGATCAGGACTACCACTCTAGCAGGAGTCTGCAACGTCGGAGATATATACCGTCTAGTCAGTCTCTCGTACCAAGCCATGTACACCCCATGCACCGAGAGGTCAAACGGAGGAATGTCATCGATGATTTCATCGAACCGGTGTACATTCCATCTCTGAACATACGTAGAGAAGCAAGCGGCCCAATTGTGTCTGGGGGTTCGACCCATTCCTGTAATATTGTGCATCTCCGCATTGAATGGCTTGGCAACTGCAATACTTTGGTGAAGACCAAACTGGCGTAGCACTCTATCGGGGTAGTAGAACTCGACAACCCCAAAGTTGATTAAAGGTGCTTTCGTGAGCCACAAATCATGCATGTACGTGCAATTAGGCAGTAGTCGAAGTACACGATCCTCCGTGTAAGGAAGCCACACGACACAGTCAGCTGCCAACCTATCCAACTCATCGCGGTAATACGTTAAGCACCTGTTGGGATTGGCTATCTATGTAAGTATGCCTATCCAGTAAACACCGATAGGATGTAGCATGTCCACGTCATCGGGAAGAACTATCCAGTGCGGAGATTGGATCCGTACTACGGGCCGACCGACGTGAATGCGCTCCCAAATCCAAATTTGAAGTAAAATCATAGACCCATTCATCTGCACTGAACCTATACTGGCCAAACACAAACTACGGTACAGTGATGACAGTACGGCACTATCCCAACTGTAACGGCTAACGTTTCCTAGATCGGCGATTAGTGGCAAGAACATCAATGAGACGCTATTTCCTGACGAATTTGGAAACAATACAGTGCCGAATAGCGTGAGAATGTAGGCCCTACAATAGCACTTCACCTCCGCCGCAGTTGAACCTACATTCAATTTATTCTTAAAGGTTTTCTTCAACCACTTCAAACGAATAAATTTACCATTAATCGCACCGGCTTCAACTTCGACACCTAAGTACTCCTCGACTATATAAACTGGGTCGAAGTCCATTGATCCTGTCACTGCCGCTCCATTGATTTGAAGCCCGGTAAGTATGGAAACGTCCTGCAGAGTGACTGTCATCTCCCCAACTGACAGGTGAAAGGAGTGTGTCTCAGACCTCCATCTTTCAAAAAGTGCTTCCAAAAGAGGTCGATCGCACTTGATGGAGCTCATCCTACCAATACCGTAGAATCCACAGTCTCTTAGTATCTCGTGTATCCGTGGGTGCGTAGGTAGTGGATGACCAGTCCTAAAGTGACACTCCGTAGCCTCACCGTTCCACACATTCTGCGATCGATGCAACGGTTGAAGAGTGAGGAGTAAAGGGTCGAGGGGTCCTGGGCCTCCAGAAGGGATATACGTTGATGAAGGGACTGAAGAAGAAGTGTCCGCCTCATTTGGATTGATTTGAACCTACATAACAATAATATTTATATCAATAGACCGAAATTTCATATAATTCTATTAGAATCAACAATTAATTACTTACATTAGTACCATCGGTACGAGCACGACCACAGCCACGACCACGTCCACCGTGAGTACGTACTCTATGGCCACATGGAGGTCTACTACTTTCTCCTTCCTCCATGTTCCCCATTGTGCGTGCCATTTACAATAAAATACAAATCCTAAAACTTCAACAAAATTGTTATTAACTACACATTACCTAGATTGCTACTCTACAAAATTGCTACTCTACATTGTCAACCCAACATTGCTACTCTATATTGCTACTCTACATTCTCAACTTCAACAAAATTGCACGAAGCATATACTTGTGTATGACCCCTATAAACTCTAATACACATTTTCCTCGCATCCTCAAAACCCAAATGAACGGATTTGTGTAATTAGCAACAGGAACATAAATATCTATGGAATTGTGTATGCAAGAATATAACTTTTAACTAAATGTTTAAAATATTTTCTCCAATTTCTTAATATTTTATTTGAAGCACCAAATAATCATAATTACATGAAAACAATCAGATAAATGCATTAAAAGTAATTAAATAAAAAAAATAATGGTACACGGAAAGAGCGATGAATTCATTACACCCCTACCCTAGGGAGATGGGGAAGTTGGTCCTGAATCATTCTTACCCCAACCCATGCAAATAAAATTGGGCTGTATCTAGACCTCGGCCGACTAGATCAATAAGCACATAGACTAGTCCTATTGGACTTGGGCAGAACCGTGTACCTAACGGGTAGGTTCATTGCGACACTCATTTAGGTTTGTTTTTGTGCTTCTCAATTGTGCATAGTTCCTCTACACTTACTAGTTCACAATTACCTGTTATATGTTCTAATTTGCTGAAGAACTTCAAACCTAGAGGATGTACTTTTTCCTTTCTTTAAAACCAATAATAATAATTAAAATAAAAAAGTTCAAATTACAAAAGAGTGTTGATGTATTGATAGAATGATTTAAACATATTAAACAAGGGAGTTTTTCAGTTGGCTTTATCCTCAAAATAACGTCTTATCTAATGGACTCCAGCACTAGTAAAATTGGTTGAATTGTGATTGAAACAGTATGTTAACCATGTCCATCTTGTATTATGTGTTTAAAATGTACATGACCATGAGTTACTAGAACTCAAGAGACTACATAAATCCATGCAATGGACCTTTACTGGTCATTCTTGTGCCTAGCCATTACATACCCAGGCCAAGGCTAAATTGCCAACAGTAATGTGAAGCTCGATGCTGAAGCCCAAACCCACTTATTGTGGAATGATACTAGCCCATGCAACAAGACCTAACGTTCTCGCCCAAACCCACTACGAACGCCCCTACATTCTCAACTTCAACAAAATTGCTACTCTACATTGTCAACTTCAACACAATTGCTACTCTACATTGTCAACAGTAACACAAATTCAACTAAGCACCTTCACAATAACCTAAAATTAACACAAAATTTGCTTATCAAAAACTTCATAAATATACCTGTCGAGTAGGAGATTTCAAAGCTTGATAGTGACAATGTACAGTACTTCTAGATCCTTCAACCAAGATCTTCCCCCACCGAAGACGAAATTAAACGAGATCTAAGATATTGCGATTTAGGGTTTTGGGGTTTAAAGAAAAATTCAAATTTGGGAAAAAAGATGGGGAAAATTGAAGAACGATGAGAGAAGACTAGGTTTGGAGGAGTGAATCGATCAATTAGAGGGGAAATCGACCAAGAGAATAACTAGGGCGGCGGCGATGGGTTTCGTTGAGGGAAATTTCGAAGAAAACGAAAGTAGAGAGAAAGAATAAAGTAGAGAAGAAGAAGAAAGAAAAGATCTGAAATTAAAACCCCCGTCTAAGACTCGGTCTTTGAAAGACCGAGTTTAGTTATTTTTCACGCGGTCTTTCAAAGACCGAGTCTTACTCTTCGATTTTTCAAAGTGCAAGACTCGGTCTTTGAAAGACCGCGCGTATTATAACTACACTCGGTCTTTCAAAGACCGAGTGGGATGGTTTGGGAATTAAAAAAAAATAGGGCCAAACCTTCAAAAAGTGGGACAGTTTGGGAAAAAATTCCCTAATATGTAGCTACATTTTTTTAGTTAATACTAAGGTCTAAGCTGGTTTTTTTTCCTTGTGTGTGGATAAAAGCGAGAGAGAATACTAAGGTCTAAGAGCATCCACAATGGCGATTCTTATTTTTTGGCAAAATGGAACGAATAGAAATGGAATAGATCGAAAGTTCTGTAGTGGTTGTTTGCTATAATTTGCTAAAATTTGAGTAGGACGAGACAACTTGTTTCGTCCGTTTATTTTTCTTTTTTAAAGATTTAATTAATTACCGATTAACTATTAAAATATGTTAATTAAATAAATTAAATATTAAAATATTAACCTTAACCTATTTAATCACCTACTAAACCTACTTCCTCCAACTAAACCTACCACTAAATACTCCCCAAACCTGGACGGGACAACATGTCCCGTCCAAGGTGGTTTTGAAATTTTTTTTTTTTTCTTCCTGGACGAATCTGGACCGTTGGATTAGTTGAAAAAAGAAAAAAAATCAAAAAACAGCACGGCCGAGACAACATGTCCCGTCCGACGAGTTTTTAAAAAAAAAAATTTTTTTTTTTGGGAAGGACGATACAACATGTATCGTCCGACCCTATTTAAAATAATAATAATAATAATATATATACGGGACGAGACAAGTTATCTCGTCCGATCGTAATAAAAAAAACTAAACAACTGAGACGATACATGATGTATCGTCTTCTATATTCTCAAATTCGCTGGCCCACTTCTCATATTTGAGAAGCGACTGTAGCTCGTTCGCTATTTTATAAGAAAATAGCAAACGACTGCAGCGCTCAATTCTTATAAAATTCTCATCATTTGAGAATATGAGAATTATAGCAAACGACTGTGGATGCTCTAACTATGTCAACATGGTTTGATTTAATCTCTACTACTATAATGGGAGAACCCCTTAGTGTATTTTGTCCTCAACCCAAATAATTACCAAACTGAACCACTTTCGAAATTATTTACCAAACTGGTCCACTTTCGAAAATATTTACCGAACTGGTCCATAACAATTTTTTCTTTTTACCTTTTCATTATCCCTTCAATTTTTTTCACGTGCACAGCACGTGAATAGAATATAAAAAAAATTGTTCGGACGTGCATTGCACGTGTATTTACTAGTAAAGATAAATGGAGATGATGTGATTGTAGGGACGATGTAGCGATAATGAAGTGGAGACATATAGTCACAATCTCCGTTACACGTTGCTAATATTTTCAGATACAAGGAGAATATGAGATCGCTAAGCTAATATTTTCAAATGCAAGGAGAAACGGAGAGTGAGCCGCAACAATGAGTGCACACAAAGGAATTTGTGAAGTTCGGTGACTAAAGTACTATTGTTCTAATGATAATATAAGGCTAGCCGTAATTGATTAACGTTACTGAAAGTCACATTGTTTTGAGATATCGAATAGGCGAGGCTTGTTTTGAATGAATCTTTGTTATTGTACAGCTTCGCATTCTTCATCGTTATACTTTGCCAACAAAGGTTGGCATGAAAAAAAGAAAGAAATAAGAAGCTAATCCAATACAAGCAACAGAGGTGCACTTATTTGTTCTTGAGGGCTTCAATCAAGTTACTTGACTGCATCAAATTACTACACCACATTAAAACAGTGTTTGAAGTTCCAGTATAAAATACCACTCAAAGAATAAACATAAAAATTATTGCAGTTTCAAAACAATCAGCACTGCATTTTGAAGTCAGAAGCTTCAAGAATCGAGATTCTGAAAATTCTTCTCTTTTTTTTGGGTTGGGGGGGGGGGGGGGGTTCAATACACAGATGTATATTCATGCCCTGCAATGTCCATTCTCATTTCATTGCATTTTAAAGTCAGAAGTTTTCCTGTATACATAAAGTGCATCAACATTCTGGAAATTCTTTTTCTGTGTCGCAACCCTGATGTTATATTAGTGTACATTTGTTTTCAGCGCATGTAAATGTCTCCCCTTAACACAGTTGTCAATTTGCCACTGACACGAGCATTTCATACTTCCAGAATATGATAAATTCTTGCAGAATCAGACTTGCACAAGCTTTGCAAAATATAAACATGTTCTCACTATAAACGCCATAACATTTCATGGACAGGGCCAGCCCTGAGGTAGGGGCTAGAGAGAATGCCGCCTCGGAGCTCCGATTTTTGCACATTTTTAGGAGCCCCCAATTTTTTTTTCTTGTACCCATATATATTCGTGCCCTGCAATGTCCATTCTCATTTCATTGCATTTTGAAGTCAGAAGTTTTCCAGTATACATAAAACCTGTTTGGTTTCCAAAACCCTAAAATCTGTTTGGTTTGGTTGTTTTGTGAAAACAGTTTTCACAAAACCCCACTTCAACCATTTTCTGTTTTTTCACATCCTCTCTGTAAATATATTTATTTATATTATTATTATTATTATTATTATTATTATTATTATTATTATATATTATTGTTACATATATTATTATTATTATTATTATTATTATTATTATTATTATTATTATTATTATTATTATATATATTATATTATATTTTTATTTTTATTTTTTAATATATACACACACACACACACACACACACACACACACACACACACACTATTATTATTATATATTATTATTTCATATATACTATTTTATATATACTATTATAATATTCTATTATTATTATAATATATATTATTATTATTATTATATATTACTATTATATATTATTATATATATTATTATATAATTTATTATTATTACATATATATTATTATAATTATCATATTTTATTATATATATGTATATAATTAAATATGTTTATTATAACAATAAATTATTTTATATTATTATATATCAGTATGTATGTATATGTATACAACATGTATGTATCAGAGTATATACTGTATACAATATATACATACATCCAAACATATACATACATAATACTCTCATTTTCAAAAAAATGTTTTCATAAAAAATTATTACCAAACAGGTTTTACACTCTCATTTTCAGAAAACTGTTTTCAGAAAACTGTTTTTAAAACAACAAACCAAACGCAACTTCATGTAAATGTCTCCCCTTAACTCAGTTGTCAATTTGCCACTGACACGAGCATTTCATACTTCCAAACTATGATAAATTCTTGCAGAATCAGACTTGCACAAGCTTTGCAAAATATAAACATGTTCTCACTATAAACGCCAGAATATTTCATGGACAAGGCCGGCCCTGAGGTAGAGGCTGGAGAGAATGCCGCCTCGGAGCTCCGATTTTTGCACATTTTTAGAAGCCCCCAAATTTTTTTTCTTGTACCCATATATATGTGTTTTGCGCGTGAAGTCAAATTACAATTTGTACAATTTTTTTAAGGGCTCCCAAGTTTTATTTTTTTGGGCATTTATTTTTTTATTTGGCCGACTATTGATTGATTGATTTATTGATTGATTTAGCCCCACCTGAACACCCATACTCGAAATTGAATACCCAAACACCTGACCTGACACCCGGACCCGAACATTCCTCCAAACTCCAACCCGATCCCGATCCCCAATCCTAATTCGAATTTCTAAATCCCAAATCCATTCTCTCATTCTCTTATTACCTGCTGCATCTCATCTCCAACTCCAAGTCCAGTCCAATTACGCATCGCTAGTCTTCAAGACTCCGACAGCTCTGCTCCTGACTCCCGCCTCCCAACTCCCGACCTTCCAACCTCCATCCTCCATTACTCCTTTCTCCAATCTCCATACAAACCCAAGTACCCAACTACCGAGCCCCGTCGACATCGCATCTCTGGTCTTCGAGACTCCAGACCGCCCTGCTCCCGACTCCCAACTCCCGACCGCCCCGACTCCGACTCCCAACTCTCGACCTTCCAACCTTCCAACCTCCATCCTCCATTACTCCTTTCTCCAATCTTCATACAAACCCAAGTACCCAACTACCAAGTCTCGTCGCCATCATCCCAACTCCCAAACCTGATTTGTAGGCTGTTGGAGCCGCTTGCTGAGTTACAAGTCTCAAACTAGAATTTCATCGTTTCCAATTAATGTTTTTTGGACTTCATTTGGTAAGTTTGGGCTCAATTGGATATTAGTGTTTTTGTAAGTTAAATTTTTTTTAACCCTTATATATCATCTTTTTTCCAAAATTGTAGTGAATATATTTTTTTACCAAATTATTTTTCTCACATACATAATGGGCCCTACTTCAAGAGTTCGCCTCGGGACCCCATAAGCTCAAGGCCGGCCCTGTTAATGGATTCTGCAATATGAATGCCATTAATATCAGCTTTTAACAAGTTAGCAACTTCTACAACAGACAACTTCAGAACACTTGTCATGTTAACAAAATCATCACTGCGACAGAGCAGACGATCACCCAAAAAAATAGAAACTAGTACCTCTTAAAATTTAAGATTTGGTTTGACTACTCTGCACAAGGGAAGCCTTTCGAAATCACTCTTAAACCTGTATATAGTAAAGACGCTGCTAACACTTTGTATTGCAATGAGAAAACCTCTTGATGGTATTTTAAGAAACAAAATATTATATTGACGCCGAATTTTTTTTAAAAAAAGCTACTAGGATACATCAACTTTTCACCAAATTTCTATGACATTGACATGATGCTACAAACAGGCAAATTTACCCCACAAATAACAATATACTGAAAAGGGAAAAGCACAAGGTACATGATCTATCTATCACCTTTCTGAACATAACAATCTAGAATTCTCTTCTATCGACCAAACTTTTGTCATACAACATCTACAGTTGAGAGTATTTGTGGCCTGCAGAACAACAATGATGTAAAAGACAAATGTGAAGTGACAATAAATGAGAAGAAATTTATAGTACCTAAATTCCTTAAAGCATAATGAAGAAATATCATGAAAAGAATCTCTAAACAATATCATGTCATGTTTGTGAATACGTAACTGATATTTTAACACTAAACAAATCACAGCATGAAGGAATGTTCAATTAGAGGAGAAAGGTAACTTTTACAGCAAACTAGAAAGTGAGTGCCTCAGAATACTAGTAATTCTAATGCATGGCCACAAAACAATTCCTTCAGAGGAAACAGCTCTAGCTATCTAGCACGTGCAATGCATGTGAGGGGCTACACCTAAAAATCTCGACAGTCACAATTCCCAACTTTATCAATAACGAAAAAGTTCCATTTTCGTTTAAATTTTAGTAGATGGTTGATATAGATTGGAGATTCAAAAGAGTGGTTGATATTTAACTGGAGCATCTTAGGTTGGAGTTTTAAATGTGATTGAGATTTGTAAGTGGATGATTGTTTATGATACACAAAGTCAACTGTCCGGTCATATTAGAATAGATAGATTATGATACACTACTTCATTACCAAATGATCTACCATGCGGTAACTTGAATAACATTTGTGGGTCCTAGACGGAAGAGCATAACATGTTGAAACATACACTTCTCTAAGTTTCAAACTACTTGTGTTATTAAGTGTAATAAATCAAGTACAATAAGAAAAAGTATTGTTGTGCAAGCAAGCAACACAGGGCAGCATATTGTTGTGTAAGGCAGCAAGTAGCACAGGGCTGATCAATGCCTAGCCACCTAGGCGTCAACGTAACTTCCTTTATTCTACAACCTCCAAAAATTCTCATAATGCACGTTCAATTAGTTCCATTGTCAAATCATTTCAAATTACACAAAATACCACACTTGTTTAGCTACTTCCAATCTAATCTTATCTTATATTCTAATGCAAAATCATGGACACATTTACTTGCCAAGTACCACTTGGAGGCTATCATAAAGATAATACATGCATAACAGCTCCGGCTATGTCAGAATTTCTAAGTATTCTAACAAAAAATAAGCTTCAAACACAATGCACATCATTCTAATTAGAAGCTGTAAGCAAAGTAATTTATGTGTACCTCTAGACTTATCACGTAATATATGTGTACCTCTAGCCTTATCACCTACCCCTCCGATTGCATTCTAAGTATTCTAACAAAAAATAAGCTTCAAACACAATGCACATCATTCTAATTAGAAGCTGCAAAACAAAGTAATTTATGTGTACCTCTGGCCTTATCGCCGACCCCTCGGATTGCATTGGAATTCAGCTAAAAGGGCAATGTGATCAGATGACCACTCTGGTGAAGGGAGGGCTGTATCTTTGCGTAAGCTTTCCTCATTCAAGAGTTCCAACAGTGACTCCACTGTCAATGTGTCCGCTGAGAATACACACAGAAAAGATTAGCAAAAGCCATTAAATGCCAAACCAATTTGCTTATACAAACATAATCCCACGTAAATAAATCACTAAAAATTTTGAAGCATAGTATAGCAAAGAGCTGGAAAAATAGAATACCTGTGTAAAATATGTAATCAACGGTGCCAGTAAAATCCCTAGTACAGTTAGTGAACAAAGGTTCATTTGTTAAAGGGTCCAATTTTCTTCTTTGTTGCTCCACCCCAAGACCAGCCCCAAACATTCTTGCAAACGATGAGTATGCACTAACCTGTTGGATGTTATATATCATTTTGGAGAAATCTACTTCAAGTCAAGTAAATGATAAACAAATATTTACCAGTGGGAGCTGGTGGTTTAATTTGCTTGCAGGGCGTAAAATATTAAGAGGATCTACTGCCAGGTCTGGGTGCATCTGATCAATCTTGCCCATTGCAAGAAGTGTATGAGGAGCACTACATTCGACATACGACATATTCTCATTATAAAATCATAATCTATACACAAACATATGCATAAAGTGAGATCAGCAACAAAGTGTATACCTTCCTGGAACGGAATTCAAATCTCCACATACTAACATTGGTATATCTGCACTGACAGCAATTTTCTCCAGACCTTTCAAAAGAGTATGCACCTATAATGATAAGGTAAAGGAAGTGATTGGAATGAAATATGGAAGCAATGTGAAGTAAAACAACAGTAAAAATATAGAGGAAAGCAGACCTGCCACATCTTTACATCCTTGTGATCCTGATGGACGTTGACATGTGTATTTGCCTGCGATAGGAATGAAAGAAAAGGAAACTTTAATTCCTAACCCAATGCACAAAAGTACATACAAATTCCTGAAACATATGCAGGTCAGAAGTGAACATATGCGAGGGACCAGTGGTAAGCATCTTCGATAGTGAGCAAGAGGTCGACCGAAGGAGAGGCACGCCCACAGGTGGGTGGGTAAGCGCGCGTGTGTGGTGGTTGGAGAGCACACTGCAAGAGAGAGAGAGAGGGGGGGGGGGGGGGGGGGGGCTGTACGACACTAAAGAAAATAACTGGGTTCGCCTGTAGGACACTAAAGAAAATAACTAAATAAATTGTGTTTTGTATCACTTCATGCACCGCTTAAGAGGAGAACCATATCTAAAACCTAGTGAAGTCATGTCAAAAGAATAAATAAATAAACATAAAAACATTCAGACTAAGAACTGACACCAGTAACTTTACAGATAGTAACTCGCGGGCAAATAGAATTTTAGCCTCTCCAACACTATTTGGTTCCACTTTTCTGCTTTTTCTCGTTTTAAGGCGGCATATATTAGCAAAATAATTGGCAGGGGTCAGAGGAGGGAAAGAAAACCGAAAGGCCAAGAACATATACTTCTATGGAATTACAAATATGCTAGTCTTTTTGTTTTTAAGTATGCGTGAGTAACAATTAATTACATAAACTTGATGATAGCATATAGAGACTCACAACACACAGGAGCTGCCTTTTTCCAGGGTTATCACTATTGACCTTTGCTTCCAACACCACAATCAGAGCAATGTTGTCCTATACAGCAAAATTAAAATTTTAAACTAAATAAGGCTGTAGTTGAAGAGAAATCTTTTTAAAATAATTTAAATAATAATTAAATAAATGGACAGCTACCTTAATCAATCTGCTCAGTGCAACTTTCTTCTGACCAGCTGCAATAACTGCATCAGTCAAAGACTGTGCAGCCTTGTTAAACTCAACCTGAAAGGAAACAATTAGAAAAAACTGAAACCAAACGAAAAGTTCACTTATGAAAGGAAGAACAACTACCTCATATTTCTTAACATGTGAAAATTTGTCTCTGCGGAAAAAAGTTGCACAACCATCAACAGCATTTGGGTTTCCATTGTAAACCTGAACAACAGAAGTACTTGATTAAATAATAATGCAAATTCTGGATGACCAGAAGAGTAACAAAAAGAGAATCAGAAATTCAACCTCTGATGTTTTCTTCTTGTAAATAGCATGATATCCATGCTTATCAAGTTCTGGAGCAAAAAACTCCTCAAAGTGATCGTATTGGACCTGCAAAAATAATTTCGACTTGCTTAAGGTTAATAAACGACAACTTCACAAGACCTGACCATAATAATAGCATAAATGTTCTCTTAAACTGCTATGATGACATGTGAATATTGGATGCCGACAGCTCTGCATAGGAAGCACTAAATATGTTAGGTTTAAGTAACCAGATATGTATGACTTATATATGTGTGTATGAAGTGAATGTATTTAGATATGTGTGTAATGTGCATGTTCTATATCACCAATAGACAAAAAGTATTCATACAAGAATAGTAAGCATATTTGCTGATAGCTGGAGCGGCCAACAAATAGGAGCTCAGTTTAGAAACATTTAATTGATTTGAAGTGAATGACGAGATAAATATTTCAGAGTCCTTATATGAGATTCGCAATGGGAGAACCAATGTTCAAATAATTGTATCTAAATAAAAAATTTATCGCTTCCTGTAATCTACAATAAAACAAAATTAACAATTACTTAACGAAGAAATTGCACATGAACAGATGTATGACATAAATTAGGAGTCAATGCCATATGCAACCAATGAAATTATTTGAGATATACTTTCATACAGATACCTGTCTCTGTGCCGACCATTTATTCCTTATAAGAGAGCATCTAATAGGTAACAGCATACCTCTTGAAGACAAAGAATATCAGCATTATAGCCAATAATTTCTCTCAGCAAATTCTGCCTCCGATAAGTCCATGATAGGGCCCACGAAGGGCAGTAGCTGTATGATTCCGGTGTTGCATATGCATCAGAGAGAATGTTATATGAGAGCACAGTAAATGTTCCCAATGATGCAGTCCGACCATCAGCATCCAACCGACCATGAACTCCATTCATAGGAATCATGCGACGAGGAGTTGGGAAGGGAGCTGAGATCACACGTGAGGTCAACACGGTACTTGCAGCTCCAACAGGAATTTTTGTTCCTGCATCTATAGGTACACATTCAAATTTCAGCACATGGCCGATGTCATCAGCAGTTGGAGTATATGTTCTAGACCTTCCAACTTCAGACCAGGCTTCACCACCACTTCTCTCTGTAGTAGTAGCAGGATATGAAGGTGTGGAACCTGAGGTGGAGCTATTACTGAAGCTTCCATATGACTTATCGTCTTCACGTCCATTTTCTTTTAGAGCTTTATCATGTAAACCGCGATGATGATGCCAAGCATCAGATAAGCACTTAGGTGAGCAATGGTAACTCTGGGCAGCAGCTACTTTTGTCTTGACACAGAGTAAGCACTGCAAAGTTGCTGGTTCAGTTGGATGCACACTGCAAACAGTAACTTCCCCATCATTGTGTACACGATACCTGCAAAATGATCAATACGATATGTAATGATCTCCAATAGGGAAAGAAGGGCCATAACATATAATATATAGCACTGTTATGAGATCAGTTACAAGTGCTGTATTTGGACCCGGTCCCTACCCCATGTGATTCGGGTCTGGATCCAGGCCCTTCCAAAATATTAGTACAGCAGGTTATAGGATCAGGTTAATATTAAATGTAGTTAGACCCAGTCATTGTTTTTGGCACCAGAACGAGTCCGGATCCCATATGGGTCCCCTATCATACATATGGATGCTTCAAATTAAACCACATGATCACATATTTCTTTCATTAAACTCAGAGAACTTTACAAAGATCTCCACGTGGAGGAGATATTTGATATTGAAATAGGGTACATGATGAGTGTGTAAGTGTGTTCAATACGCATTTCATGCAAATCAATAATATATATATATATATATATATATATATATATATAGCAATAAAGCAGAAATGCTCATTCATTCTATAAATTAGGATCAAACCCCATCAACATTTTCAAAAAGTAACATAAAATTTAATTGATCAAATATAAATCATTCACTTAAAGAGGAACACTAGAAGGTATTTATTCATCATTTTTACATTGCTCAAGCTTTAATGATCAGCTTCTTATAATTAAAGATGTAAATCTTATGTTATCAAATCCAATACCATGTCTGAGTTGGGTATAGTACATTTCGAAGGTACGCGAAATTGTTTATATGATATACGAGACCCAGTCCAGATTGATTCCAAAATAATGGAACCCATACACATACCCGAATTTAAATGAGTATAACTTTTGGATCCAGGCCCTACCTGTATGAAATCACGTCGTACCAAATAAATAAAACAGCTCCAATAATATAATACCATAGGAATATAAGGATTTTTATGCCAAATAGGATATATCTGGGGCTCGAGGATTCAATAAATTTTGGATTGTCATGTCAAACGAATACATGCACCTATATAATCTTCACAAACATTTCAGTTTCATAAATATCATAATTCATAAACCTAACACATAGAATGTGATCTATAACCTAAATGCATAGGAAAATGTAGCATGCATACTCTACATAGATGCTACGTAATGATGCACTAAAAACATAAACTGAACAAGGTTGGAAACTGATATAACATGTAAACATAAAATAGTGAAATAAAAATTAGTTAACAAATCATAAGCAATTAGCCAAAACAAACCAAAGATATATGTTATCACAGAGTCCTAATCTAACTATTAAAGGGGCTAGCTACCAGCCCAAAAAAAAAAGAAAAAAAAAAGAAATAAGTATCTAAACAAAGGATGACCAACATGTAGTCCATCATATCTGACATATGCCTGACATATCCAACACCGATACGAGGTGGATCTTTGAGACTCACATCAGCATAAGCTTCAAAAGGTACATCATGGTGAAACAAGAAGTGAAAAATAGAGAACTAAATAAAATATTGAACCATAGTATCAACCCAAAAATTCAATTTAAACATGCATGTACACTAATTGTTGTATAGCAAAGTTTAGGTCTTATGCCATAGGAATGGCAAAAAATAAAACCAAGACCCTGTGCTCCCTAAGAAACAACTCACCTCGAATTGTACAGAAAAATGTGAAACGATTTCCTACAAACTATAGAGTTTCATTTATTTTCGATGGAGAATATGATACTGAAGAGATTTAATATCCAATAAGGCCGATATATTGCCAAATATCAAGGGAACTATATGTGATACACATACATGGTATCAGTATTGCTTAGCACTACAAAGCAATATCTCAGAGGAAATATCAGCGGGTACTTACAGCTACCTAAACTATCACCACTGAAACCTCATATAGTCCCCTATATTATACTTCAATCCCACAAAGCCAAAACAAAAATATGTTCATAATTATCTTAGTATCATGGAACTGTTGGGATGCCATATTGAATAATTCTGTAAAATTTTGATGAACTATGCCATTTTTTAGGAAAGGAAAATGTTAAAAGCACAAACCTTTTTTTTACTATTTTTGGTACTATTTACATAATACTAGACTTGATGAGATGGAACCCATGTGAAAACACGTTTACATTAATTGCTTGAAGGCACCACCTTGTTGAATCCGGTAATCAGTAAGTAGTACTAAAGTAGCCAAAAAAAGGACTAAAATTAGCACTACTCTTTAGGAAAACTCTAAACTTGGTAGTTAGTCAAAATAATGATGGTTTGTCTTATAAGATTCAATGAGCTTATACTCCTAAAGTAGCAATAAGATGTAGATAATAATTATAAGGTATTTTCTAGTGAAACGAGAATTAAAACATCGAATCCCACGAGCATAATGACAAGGCATCAATCCAAAGTTCAAATTTAACATACGTTTCTCCTAACAAATGAAAAGAAAATTTTAGACCCAACCCACCCACATGTTTCGCCAAAAGTAAACCAATATTTCTAAATCTTAAACCCCCAAAACTTTTAACGAACCCCCAAAAATTTTAATGAACCCCCAAAACTACAGCTTACCCTGACTACAACGGAACTATATCACACATACAACAAACCTTTCCGTACAATTCCTTTAAACTCGAAGCTAAATATGAACACTAAGTAGAGAAATTAAAACAGCTAATTAAATTAATCAATCCAAAGCATTAACACAATAACCAAGTTCACTCATTTTTTAAAACATCAAATCTTACCATTTTCCTACTTTCTCAATCATTCTATTTTAATCAAATATATCAGATCCACTCACCATCTGTAGCTAATGCAGTACCCACCAACAGGCGCAAACTCGGGAACGTCCTCGTTCGATATCGAATTATCCGGACGCCTCAGAAGAACATATGGCGTGATCTCGCAGCCAACAATCGGAATATCGGACGGCAAATGAACCCTAAGCACGCTCAGCATGCTTCCTTCCTCACTTCAAAAACCCAAAGCTCCACCTTTTCTTGTTTTTTCCAAAAACCCTAACCCTAATCCCGTAGCTGTTAGCAACTTAGAATGAACAGGGGGCGAATCCGCCATAAACCGGCCCGGAAACCGGCCAGCGTTGACCAGATGGATCGAAACCCAAGAAATCGAGCGTTGATTGGAATGGGATTGGATGAATTTGGGGATTAGGGTTTTGAAAAGAGGGAGAGGGGAAATTTTAGGGTTTTAAGAGGGGTTGAGATTTTGGGGGAAGTTTTCTTCTTCTCGGATCTCTCTTTTTCTGCGTTCTATGTGGTCGTCTCACGTTCTCTTTCTTCTCTCCTCTATTTATATAGAAGAGGTGAGTGGGTAAGATTGCAAAGATTTTTTCTTTGCCCTTTCAACCCAAAATCTTTGCACTTGCAACCCTTGATTTACGATTTTTTTCTTTTCTTTTCTTTTCTTTTCTTTTGGGTTGGAATCTAGGTTGTTCATAGTTGGTGGTATCTCAAAATTGAAAAGAATGAGGTTTTCAGTTCAACAAAAATAGGCATATGCAGGACATGACGAGAAAGGCTAATATTAGTTTAATTTTGTTTTTGAATGTTTTATACTGAGTATATAAAAATCTAAATGTTTAATGTTATAGAAAAGGAGGAATTTGTTTTAAATTTTCATGCATAATAACGACAGTGTGATGCAAGAAAGTTCCTTTGAATAGTTTGATCAAGTTTAGTTCAAGGGGGCAAGTAATGGTGGGGCACGAAAGCAAGTTCGACTTATGAAAAAATATGCATGTGAAGATATGACCCTATTCTCATGTGTGAATGAGGGCATTTACATAGATGGAAGATTTGAAAAAAATTACAAAATTACGATAACTTCTACTATCTACTTCATAAGAGCATCCACAATGGTTTCTTATAAATGGCAAATTGCCATTTTATAAGAAACGGATCGCTGCAAAGGTTTTTTATTTTGCCATTTTATAGCAAACCTGCTATATTCGTTTCTCATATATGAGAAACAGAATAGCGATTCTCAAATTTTGAAAGACGGTACAACATATACCGTCTGGTATATGTTATACCGTCTCATTAATTTTTATTTTTTTTTAAAGTGGGTCGGACGGTATAACATATACCGTCCGGTATATGTTATACCGGCCCACGTATATTATTTTTTTTTTTAAATTTTTTTCTAATCCAACGGTCAGATTTATTCAAAAAAAAAAAAAAAAAATTAAAAAGGTCAGACGGTATAACATATCCCGGCCTGGGATATGTTATACCGGCTGAGCAATCTGATAGTTAATATACTTTAATAGGTTTTAGTGGGTAGGTTAGGTGGATATAAAAAGGTTTAGTTAGTTTTTGGATAGGTTTAGTTATTATTATATTATTTAATTTATTTAATTAATATAGTTTAATAGTTAATAAGTAATTAACTTTTTTAAATTTATTTTTAAACGATGAGACGGTATAACATATACCGTCGCTCGCTTATTTTCTAAAAAATGAGAAACATATAGCAAACGAGCACTGCAGCAAACAGGTTTATTTGCTATTACTGTAGCTGCCATTTTTTAACATATGAGAAAAACGACTGTGGATGCTCTAACTAAGTAGATAGATTTGTTTCTCAATTCAAATAATTACACTTTTTAATGAAGAAAATATATGTTCCCAAATGTTTTTTAAAAAATTGCAAAATTTATATAAAGAAATAATAAATATATTGCTAAAATAAAGAATAGAAAGATAGACAAGAAAGTACTGGAAAAAGGAAATGGTCCAAATGGCGGGTGCAACGCCCCGAATCCCAAATACACTGAATTTGAGATATTCTACAGGATCTTTCCACTTCTTTCGTACAATTTTATAAGGAATTTAAAACTTTTATTTCAACAATAATTACCTCAGAGTCTTTTATATCAATACGCAGCGGAATCAATAAAGTACAACAATAATAAAGGTACAATTGTTACAACTTTAACATTTAAGTAATCAACAGCATCAATTCTCTTTATATCTTTATGTAACTCCAAATCCTGCATATAAAACTGTGGGCGCGTCAGTTGCTTACAACTGACGAAATATTATACACGGCCATCCTCTCTATGCCGGAAACAGTATAACGATTCTTAAATACTTTAGCAAACACAAACTTGATCACAAACAAAGCTACAAAGGGACTATCCTGTTGGTGTCGTGTTGTGCGGTGCACCTAGTCCTTAATGCAGTTATTATATTACATGACACTAATGCACACTTGTTCGGATTCTATGCATCCCATACTACATAGATCCGAGGGCAAGCCCTTAATCGTTCTTCATCTTGTAGGGTTCAATCCCTCGCCATGACTTAATCTACTACTGTAATTACGGTAAGTATCTTAAATGATCTATGAGTGCAAGCACGTGTACAGAAAACCTGGAGGGGAATCCCACGTCATGTCACGACTCATCGTGAAGAACCTGTGACAATTCAGCCTCCTTCATGGCACACGATCCTCATGCAGTCACCAAACATCCCACAAGCGTCACCACCGGGACGGTACCCTGGAGCTGTATCCACGTCATGTCACGACTCATCGTGAAGAACCTGTGAAATACTCTCCGCCGCAAATCCGATGGTCCTCAACTCGTGTTTTTCTCCTACTTTCATCACGTCTCCACTATGTATCTATCTGTAATTTCGGTAAGTATCATAGATGTTCTATGATTACAAGCACGTGTACAGAAAACCTGGAGGGGAATCCCACGTCATGTCACGATGCATCGTGAAGACAACCTGTGGCAATTCAGCCTCCTTCATGGCACACGATCCTCTTGCAGCCACCAAACATCCCACAAGCATTGCTACCGGGATGGTACTCTGGAGTAGTATCCACGTCATGTCACGACGCATCGTGAAGACAGCCTGTGCATACCCTCACAACACCCATCCAATGGCCCTCATACTCATGTTTTTCTCTTACTTCCATCATAGCCTTACAAAATTTGTTTTAAAAGAAAATCATTACAACCCAGAGCTAGCTTACCCTTACCGGACTTAATTCAAAACAACAGAGACAGTCAGCCTACCTGGCTACTTCTCAAGAGACGCTCAACCCTCAACAGTTAGCTCTCAGAATCATAAATAATACTGCCGGTCACTAGGGTCTCGCCTAGCCTCTAGATTCCAACAACTATCTATTTCTAGAGATCAACAATGATTCATAATCAATCTCCAATAATCATTTTCATTTCTTTTATTCACAAACTCTTTCTCAGAATATTTCTTTTATAATCTCATAACATGAGAACCATTCAATTCGATCAATTTTATCTTTCATATCCTGGTGTGCATTTCACAATAAAACTCAATCAAATCTTAACAATCATAAAATCTCGTATTCAACTTATTTAACTTTCATTTGTCAAAATCAAAATCCAAACTCAAAACCAAAATAAACAGTTCGGTTCAGTCGACTGGTGACAGTATCAGTCGACTGTTCAGCGAACATCAAAACATCTCAGTCGGTATCAGTCGACTGTTCTGCTAATATCAATACATCACAGTCGGTCCAGTCGATTGGTGACAATATCAGTCGACTGTTCTGCGAATACTTTGAAATCCCAAACACCAGCAGCAGTCGACTGTGAAGTGGACAGTCAACTGTCCTGCCGACGAAAAACCAATTTCTTATACTTACCAGTCGACTGTGGAAAGTAAACAGTCGACTGTCGATCACACAAATTGCAGCCTGCATATATTTTTCGACCTTTTAATTGATTTGTACTCCCATATAAAAATATAGATCATTTCCAGAATATATTCCTTTTAAAAACAATATCGTATATGTTATCAAATTCTCAAGTTTCTCATTTTTCAAATGAAATCCTTAAAATGCATCCAAACACATATTCAATCAATTTTCCAAATAAACTGTTTTCTTTTATCAAAATTACTTTACAAAAAATCTCTACACTCGTATAAATAATATTTTGAGGTTATAATCACACTTCTTTGCCACATTCTCAACAAACAACACATTTGCATTATTCTAATCATGTCTCAACATGCATCAATTTTATATAAATCATTTTAATTCTAGCATCTCAACTAACAATCATAATCATTTAGAAAATAGAATAGCAATTTGCATCTACCACACCAATCAAGATTTAACGATCCATTTCTACATTAATTTGCATGCAATCAATTCGATTTCAACCAAATAAATTATATATCATCTATCATGCAAAAATCTATTCTTAAATTAGAAAGCATTTAAGAAACACCCACCTAAAATTGAAGAAATACGAATAGAAAGCTCCTAGAGAAATCCCTTAGAATGCACGAATAGATCATTCTCCTCCTATCTCCTTGCCAAAACCGAAAGCTTCAAATTGGGTTGCATAGCCAACCTCCAATGGGGAAAACTCAAAACTACTCAATCTTTTTCTTACTCAAATCTTTCTCTCTTTAATAAATTTTCTAATGTAATAAGATAAGAAGAAACTATGGGGTATTTATACATAATTTTGGATGGATTAAATGGCCAGGATTAGATCAACTAGTTAGATATTAAGGACTAGGATGAATTAGGGAGTTGTAGCAACTACCCATGATGAGATAACTACCTCCACACTACTTCCATTTTCTAAAATTTAAACTTGCTTTCCCTCCTACTTTAAAATCCAAAAATTCATAATTCCCTCTTCTCAATATCAGCCCGGCCCTCAAAAGTGTGCACATCGCACGTGTGCCGTGCACGTGCTTTGTGTACAAAATAATTTATTTATTTAATCTCTTTAAAACTATTATTTATATATGTAATAAATATGTAAAATTAACTTTAAAATTATACTTTTCATGCAATATAAAATAGAAAGAAACATTTCATGAAAATTTATTTTGAAGGAAGAATGCGCTTAAACACGTGCACCAAAACACGTGCATCGCCCGTAAAATCTCAAAAATACAAAAATTGACTTTATCGACCGAAAAATATTTATAGTTAATTGGGATGCAACATAAAATATATTTAATATACATTTTCTATGATATACTCAAACATACAGAAAATACGTGTATTGCACGTAAAAATTTATTTTTAATTAAAATAGACAAAAAATTGAATTCTATTTACAAAAATGAATTTAAACATGTTTATAAAAATAAATAATTGAAACTCATCGAAAACTTTGCACGTAACGGTGGAATAGCCGAAATCGACACGTGCATCGATTAATATGTAAAAAGCACGTAAAACTCAAAGAATGAAGTTTCGCATTTGAGTTGTCTCAAATAGAATTTTAAGAATACGTGATTGCATAAATAATTGGAATTCAAAATACATATCAAAATGCGTTATGGATATAATCAATAACAGTACAAAATGCACGTGCGTAACACCCGAGGGCAAATTTGTCAATTAAATTTTGCGGGGTGTTACAGCGGGTGCACAAGCATTAGTACACGTGGGTTAGTATAATCTACTATAATATTCTATATAAGGTAGCTATAATTAGAGAGTTTGAGTTGTACAAATTGTAGACACTAAACCCACTAAGATTAATCTCAACCACACTTTTTTAAGTTCACGTTGTATCAATCATCAACACCAGTCAATTAAATCTCAACTACAGACATTAAATCAAATTTAACCACACATTTAGAATGTACAACCTCCCACATGCATCATATATGTTGAATAACCAGTTACTGTAAATCTTACAGTTTTGATGTTTTACTAATTGTGTAATTAAAGTTGCTAATGAGTTTACCAAGTGTGTAGATAATAGTGAAATATCGGTTCCTTATCAGTTGAAAGTGATATATAGCCATATATTGCAAATCACGAGCAATTCAGTACATGTTGAATTTGCTGGAAAATGATGTTTCCTAACTTTGAGTAGAGTTTCATAAATTTTGAACAGCTTCATCTTGAATTTGACCATCATTATTGACCAAAGTACCTCTCTAACATATAGGAAAATAGTTATTAGCCGGATATAATGATATATACACATGCTGTTGGGTTTATATCTTGCATACGATATTGGATAAGAAGACGATAAGACGATGGCGGGATAATGACGATTGAAACGGAGTGGAGGCAAGAAACCGTCAGTGGCAACAATAGCAGATGTTGCGGTCGACCGCAACTCATGTGCGGTCAACCGACCCCTGCACGAAGTCTTTCAGAGAGGGGGACAGTCGACCGACTTGTTGGTACGGTGATCGTTCGCGGCATTGATGGGTTTCGGGCTTAAGTCTGGCTGATTCGTGAAAAGCCCAACTTACACTTCAAGTTAGATCGTGTGGCTCCTATCGTAGAGTTATCTCTTATATACTATCCAATGGCTATTGTAACAAGATATTAACTTAGGGTTTGTCTCTTGATCTATATAAATAATTGTAACGGTTCATAGATCCATATGATTCTATTGAGTGCCGAATAGAAGAAAAGAGTAACTTCATAGAGAGAGTGAGACAGTTTCTCCATTGTAAGAAGCATCAAGTTCCAAATAGGCTTGACAGAGGGTTGTGGTGAGAATTGTAATATTCTTATATCTTCTCTAGTTGAATAATATCTTGGTTATTCCTCTCCTGGATTAAGGCAAACGCCCCAACCGGGACAATTCTTGTGTGCTTTGTGTGATTGGTGCGATTTAGTTTTGCTTGGTGGTTTGTGTTGATTGTGTCAAAGACTCAACAAGATCCTCAAATTCCTTAACACATGTGCCCTGAAATTTCAGTTTTGAGTTAGCTTTTCCCCACAACTTTCATTGATAAGTTATAACATTATCAATTGATTTTGACTATAGATTTCACTCCTAAAATCTTTCATAATCAAATCTCTTGCTCTCCAACTTGCAGATCTTAGATCTCACCTCTTTTTTGTTTGATTATCTTAGAACCTCCATTTGAATTTGTCATTTTTTATAGTACTCGTGTGCTTCAATGTTGTTCTCCGCTTGTTAGAGAATTGATGCGGTTTGTTTTTGGAGGGTGGCTGCACCAGATGTGTGTTCTTCTCGATTTGTATTTTTGCGAAAGCTTCGGTACGGATGGTACGCCCGACCCTCGGCCGAGGGACCCAATCGGGAGAAGAGGCGGGAGCGAAGTGGAGGTCAGATGCTCGGTTCAGAGTTGGAGGCTCGACTTGGATCTGGAAGCTCGGATCGGGGAGTCTCGTGTACCTACACTCGGCCTAGAAATACCGGGGTTGGTCCGGTGGCAGGCCCTCCAACGATCTAGTCAATCACTGAAGGAGAGTAACAGTAACTAGGGTTTGAGAGGGGAAAAGATTGATTACCTTTGGAAGGGGTAGGGGGCCTGGTATTTATAGAAAAAACCAATCGGGTCGAAACCCATTTGGGGTCGGGTCTGGACCCGGTTGCCCGTGGGTATGACGTGGCGGAAGCCCAAGTGGTATAGGGCTGACGTGGCACGGGCCCGGGGTGGTTTAGGGCTAACGTGGCAGAGGCCTGAGTGGTTTCCAGGCTGACATGGCAGATCCGGATGATCCGGTGGTGAACGCCTTTTAAGGGGATCCTGTGGTCCAGGAGGGACCACGTCATCTGACCTATATTAGGAGCCCCCTACTCCTGGAGGGCTGGGTGACCCAGTCGTGTAAGAGTGGTTCTTTGCCTCTGTAGGAAGAGCGGGGTGGTGTGTACGGCAAGGAATGGGATCCGAGCTTCTGGAAGAGGTCAGGGGGGTAGGGTGAAGGGATCCCCTATTGGAGTCATGCGGAGTGCCGGGCACAGAAGAGTCGGAGCTCGGTTTGTCGAGCATCGGGAGTCGGCAGGCGAGCCCCCTCGCTTGTTGGAAAAGCAAGGGGACGTCGGGATCTTTGGAGTAGAGGGTCTTCTTGCTGAGCGTCGAAGGTCAGTGGACGAGTCCCCTCACTTGTTGGAAAAGCAAGCAGATCATCGCGGCTCGCGGTACCATCCGTGCGTCGAACCTCCTGTTGAATACAGGAGGATTTTGGCCGAGCTCCAAGCCTCCTGTTGAATAGATGAGGATTTTGGGGCTCGCGGTGCCATCCGAGCTCCGAGCCTCCTGTCGAATAGATGAGGATTTTGGGGCTCGTGGTGCCATCCGAGCTCCGAGCCTCCTGTCAAATAGATGAGGATTTTGGGGCTCACGGTGCTATCCGAGCTCCGAGCCTCCTGTTGAATAGAGGAGGATTTTGGGGCTCACGGTGTCATCCGAGCTTCGAGCCTCCTATTGAATATAGGAGAATTTTAGGGCTCGCAGTGGCCTCCGAGCTCCGAGTCTCCTGTTGAATAGAGGAGGATTTTGGGGACTTGCGGTGCCATCCGAGCTCCGAGCCTCCTATTGAATAGAGGAGGACTTTGGGGCTCGCGGTTTCATCCGAGCTCCGAGCCTCCTGTTGAAAAAAAGGAGGATTTTGGGGCTCGCGGTGCCATCCGAGCTCCGAGCCTCCCGTTGAATAGAGGAGAATTTTGGAGCTCGTGGTGACATCCGAGCTCCGAGCCTCCCATTGAATAGAGGAGAATTTTGGGGCTCGCGGTGCCATCCGAGCTCCGAGCCTCCGGTTGAATAGAGGAGGATTTTGGGGCTCGCGGTGTCACCCGAGCTCCGAGCCTCCTATTGAATAGAGGAGAATTTTAGGGCTCGCGGTGGCATCCAAGCTTCGAGTCTCTTGTTGAATAGAGGAGGATTTTAGGGGCTCGCGGTGCCATCCGAGCTCCAAGCCGCCTGTTGAATAAAGAAGGATTTTGGGGCTCACGGTGTCATCCGAGCTCCGAGCCTACTATTGAAAAAGAGGAGGATTTTGGGGCTCGCGGTGCCATCTGAGCTCCAAGCTTCCCGTTGAATAGAGGAGGATTTTGGGGCTCGTTGTGCCATCCGAGCTCCGAGCCTCCCGTTGAATAGAGGAAATTTTAGGGGCTCGCGGTGCCAACCGAGCTCCGAGCCTCCTATTGAATAGAGGAAGATTTTGGGGCTCGCGGTGTCATCCGAGCTCCGAGCCTCCTGTTGAATAGAGGATGATTTTAGGACTCGATGTGGCATCAGAGCTGCGAGTCTCCTGCTGAATAGAGGAGTATTTTTTAGGGGCTCGCGGTGCCATCCAAGCTCCGAGCCTCCTGTTGAATAGAGAAGGATTTTGGGGCTCGCGGTGTCATCCGAGCTCCGAGCCTCCTGTTGAAAAAGAGGAGGATTTTGGGGCTCGCGGTGCCATCCGAGCTCCGAGCCTCCCGTTGAATAGAGAAGGCTTTTGGGGCTCGTGGTGCAATCCGAGCTCTGAGCCTCCCGTTGAATAGAGGAGAATTTTGGAGCTCACGGTGCCATCCGAGCTCCAAGCCTCCTGTTGAATAGAGAAGGTTTTTGGGGCTCATGGTGCCATCCGAGCTTCGAGCCTCCCGTTGATTAGAGAAGGATTTTGGGGCTTGCGGTGCCATCAGAACTCCGAATCTCCTGTTGAATAGAGGAAGATTTTAGGGATCGCGGTTCCATCCGAGCTCCGAGCCTCCTATTGAATAGAGGAGGATTTTAGCGCTCGTGGTGTCATCCGAGCTCCGAGCCTCCCGTTGAATAGAGGAAGATTTTGGGGATCGTGGTACCATCTGAGCTCCGAGCCTCCTGTTGAATAGAGGAGGTTTTTGGGGCTCGCGGTGCCATCCGAGCTCTTAACCTCCTGTTGAATAAAGGAGGATTTTAGGGCTCGCGGTGTCATCCGAGCTCCGAACCTCCTGTTGAATGAAAGCAAACTCGGGACCGAGAGGCCGTAGTGAATTATTTCATGAACAAATCTAGGGAGCTCAGGGAGGTCGCTCGTCTGAGGAAAGCCATAGTCGACCGAGACTGGTGGGTAATTGAGACGAACTGGTCGATCTCGGATGCCTCGAGTGGGCGGTCGGCTTCGATGTCATTTCTTCGTGAGGCTGTTGTTGAGAAAGAGTTGGAGATCCGCAAGTTGAATCTGGTACTAGGTGCCGGTTTGATCGAGGAGGCGAGCAATTCTGTACTAGGACCTTCTCCGACCTTTTTCTTGGAGGGGGCCCAGCCTGACGATGCGGAAAGCTCAGTCCCGGGAGAGCCTTCCCCGGTCGGGCCAGCCGAGCGTGAGAAGGAACCCGAGGGAAGCGCCGAGTTTGAGTTTTAAGCCAAGCATGAGTGATTTGTAAGCTTTTCATTGTATTTGTACTGCTGTTATTGGGGCACAATGAGTAATAATAAAAAAACTCCCGACTTCTTTAACTTTGACGATTCATTGAGTGAGAATTGTTGCCGAGCTCGGCCTTGTAAGGGGTCGCTACCGAGGGAAAACGGCCACACGGTAACTTTAGGCAGGCAACGCATAATTAGTGGCGTTTCGCATTCCGATAAGCATTAATGGCGACGTTTCATATTCCGATAAGCATTAATGGTGATGTTTTGCCTTCCGTCGTTTGGGCTTTCCTGATTCAATAACTGCGCTTCAGAGGGGCTATATAACCCCCATCCCCTCCTTGCTTTTTTTATCAGGATTTAGGATTGGCTTATCCGCCATACGATTCGGGTGCCTGCCGAAGGCGGGCATCCTAGAAGTAGAACTTTGGTCCGAGAGTTCTGGATTGGTGGCGCACCAATCAACCTCGAACAATTCGGGGTTTTAGCCTTGAGGGCCGTAAACGCCGGGTTGTTCGTTGGTGAGTGGTGGGCCGATCAATTGGTTCGGAGGCTCGGAGAGAGTCCGGGGTCGGTGGCTCCCCTGCCGCCCTCGAACAATTTGGTGTTTTGGCTCTTGAAAGCCGCAAACCCCGAGTTGCTCGAGGGTGAGAGGAGGGTCAACTAACGACCCGAAGCTCGGGACGTTTACCGAAGGCAAGCGCCCTAAACCTTAATGAAAACTTTTTTCGAAATGATCGTGGCTAAAGGTCGTAGCCAAGCGTAAAGGTCGTGTGGCTTTGAAGAAAGCCAAGGCCTTGCTCGAGGTCGACGACGAGCCCCACACTTGTTTTCAGAAAGATGGCACGGGTGTAGCTGGCGGTTGCCGCCGACCACATAGGTTAATGGTCTTGAAAAAGTCCAAACCATGCTCGGGACAGATGTCGAGCCCCCACACCATGGAGAAAGCTGGTAATGGGTGTAGCTAAAGGTCATCGTTGAGCGTAAAGGTCGCGTGGCTTTGAAAAAAGCCAAGGCCTTGCTCGAGGTCAATGACGAGCCCCCACACTTGTTCTCGGGAAGATGGCACGGGTGTAGCTGGCAGTTGTCACCGAGCGCATAGTTTGATGGTCTTGAAAAAGCCCAAACCATGCTCGGGGCAGATGCTGAGCCCCCACACCATGGAGAAAGCCGGTAATGGGCGTAGCTGAAGGTCGTCACCGAGTATAAAGGTCGCGTGGCTTTGAAGAAAGCCAAGGCCTTGCTCGAGGTCGACGACGAGTCCCCACACTTGTTCTCAGGAAAATGTCACGGGTGTAGCTAGCGGTTGCCGCCGTGCGCATAGGTTGATGGTCTTGAAAAAGCCCAAACCATGCTCGGGGCAGATGTCGAGCCCCCACACCATGGAGAAAGCCGGTAATGGGCGTAGCTTAAGGTCGTCGCCGAGCGTAAAGGTCGCGTGGCTTTGAAGAAAGCCAAGGCCTTACTCGAGGTCGACGATGAGCCCCCACACTTGTTCTCGGTAAGATGGCCCGGGTGTAGCTAACAGTTGCTACTGTGTGCATAGGTTGATGGTCTTAAAAAAGCCCAAATCATGCTCGGGGCAAATGCCGAGCCCCCACACCATGGAGAAAGTCAGTAATGGGTGTAGCTGAAGGTCGTCGTCGAGCTTAAAGGTCGCGTGGCTCTGAAGAAAGCCAAGGCCTTGCTCGAGGTCGGCGACGAGCCTCCACACTTGTTCTCAAGAAGATGGCACGGGTGTAGCTAGCGGTTGCCGCTGTGCGTATAGGTTGATGGTCTTGAAAAAGTCCAAAGCATGCTCGGGGCAGATGCCGAGCCCCCACACCATGGAGAAATCCGGTAATAGGCGTAGCTGAAGGTCGTCGCTGAGCGTAAAGGTCGAGTGGCTTTGAAGAAAGCCAAGGCCTTGCTCAAGGTCGATGACGAGCCCCCACACTTGTTCTCAGGAAAATGGCAAGGGTGTAGCTAGCGGTTGCCACCGAGCGCATAGGTTGATTGTCTTGAAAAAGCCCAAACCATGCTCGAGGCAGATACCGAGCCCCCACACCATGGAGAAAGCCAGTAATGGGCATAGCTGAAGGTCGTCGCCGAGCGTAAAGGTCGCGTGGCTTTGAAGAAAGTCAAGGCCTTGCTCGAGGTTGACGACGAGCCCCCACACTTGTTCTTAGGAAGATGACAAGGGTATCTTTTTGTGGCTCGTGGTTTCTTCCGAGTGTCGAGCCCTAAGCTTGTAAGGGAAGTTTTTTGTGGCTCGCGGTACCATCCGAATGTCGAGCCCTAAGCTTGTTAGGGTAGGTTTTTGTGGCTCGCGGTTTCTTCCGAGTGTCGAGTCCTAAGCTTGTAAGGGAAGCTTTTTGTGGCTCGCGGTTTCTTCTGAGTGCCGAGTCCTAAGCTTGTAGGAGAAGCTTTTTGTGGCTCGTGGTTTCTTTCGAGTGCCGAGCCCTAAGCTTGTAAGGAAAGCTTTTTGTGGCTCACTGCACCATCCGAATGCCGAACCCGAGACATGCTTTTAATGTGAACTTGTTTCAAGAAAGTTGGTATAATTACAACATACTTGAACCTTACAAAAACAAGGTACGACGTGCCGATTACATTTTTCATAATTTTACATAAGCTGTAGAGGCTAACCCTCCCCGTTTAGAAATTTGATGAGGTGCTCTGCGTTCCAGGGCCTCTTGATAGCCTTGCCTCCCGGGTCAGTTTGGCGGTATGTGTCCGGGTGTACGGCATCAGATACCTTGTATGGGCCTTCCCAGTTTGGAACCAGCTTCCTCTTTTGGCCGGAGTTGGATATCGCCAGCTTCCGGAGGATGAGGTCCCCGAGCTTGATGTTGGTGGGACGCACCTTTTTATTGTAGAACCTCTTGATCCTCTACTGGTAGGTGTTCCTTTGAATTGCGAACTTCTTCCTGACCTCGTCTATGAGATCTAGGTTGGCACGTAGCTGTGCCGAGTTGCTTGCTTCATCGAAAGCCATGATCCGGGGCGAAGGGATCCTAATCTCCAGGGGGATAACAGCATCTGCGCCGTATGTTAGATTAAATGGCGACTCTCCCGTGGGGATTCTCTTTGGCGTTCGGTGGGCCCAGAGAATGCTCGGCAGCTCATCGACCCATAACCCCTTGGAAGAGTTATCGAGTCGTTTCTTGAGACCATCAAGGATTTGGCGGTTCGCGTTCTCGACCTGGCCGTTTGACTGTGGGTGGGCACACCAAAGAAAAGCGCTGCTGGATACCGAGATCTTCACAGAACTGTCAGAAATTTTTACTCGTGAATTGGGTCCCATTGGCTGTAATGAGCACCTGTGGGATCCCGAATCGGCAGACGATGTGTTTCTAGAAAAACTATTGGGCCTGCTGCTCGGTGATCGTGGTTAGTGGCTCAGCCTCGATCCACTTTGTGAAGTAGTCAATTGCCACTATGAGAAACTTTTGTTGGCCCATTGCCTTTGAAAATGGGCCTACCAGATCCATCCCCCACATCGCAAAGGGGGTCAGACTGGTCAGGGAATGGAGGTTCACTTGTGGAGCCCTTTTCACAGGGGAGAACCGTTGATAGGAGCCATACTTCTTGACCAGGGCGAGGGCATCTTATAGCATTGTGGGCCAGTAATACCCGTGATTCAAAGCCTTTCGCGCGAGCGAGCTGCTTCCCATATGGCACCCTCTGATTCCCTCATGCAGCTCCTTGAAAGCGTACTTTGCTTTATAGGGGGTTAGGCAGCGGAGGTAGGGTCTTCCGTCCGTCGTTGTGTATGACCTTTTGAGAAGGGTCTCGTTGATCATGGCCAACCTTTCTGAACTGACCCTGACCCATCTTGCTTCAGCTCGGTCTTCGGGGAGCTCTCCCTTGATTAGGAACTTCTTGATAGGAGTGGTCCAATCATCAGGATGAGCTCCATATTCAATGCAGAGAGTCTCGGGGGAAGTCAGTACTCGGCTTTAGGAGTACTTCGATCAGGAAAGTGCGATCGAGGCCCTCGAAGGACGAGGAAGCTAACTTCGACAGGGTGTCAGTTTGGGCGTTCTGTTCCCTGGGGATCCTTAAGACGGTCGACTCATCGAAGGGTGTCAATAGCCGTTGGACCACAGCCAGGTACATGATCATTCGATCATCACGGGCCTCGTACTCTCTAGTGATCTAGTTGACCACGAGCTGAGAGTCGCTGAAGGCCCTGATCTGTCTGGCACCGGCCTGATATGCCAGGGTGAGTCCGGTGATCATGGCCTCGTACTCAGCCTCGTTGTTAGAGGCCGGAAAGTTGAGGTGGAGACAATATTGAAGGAGGAAACCTTCGGGACCCCGTAGAATGATACCCGCACCACTCCCCGCTTCGAAGGAAGAGCCATCGACATAAACTTCCCGCGTTTGGTCGGCTTCCTTGCTTTCGGGTTGCTCGGAGATGGTGCATTCCATGATGAACTCGGCGAGGGCCTGCCATTTGATGGCCGTCCTTGGCTGATAGCCGATGTCGTATTGACTGAGCCCGATCAACCATTTAACCAATTGTCCCGAGCTCTCGGGCTTGTAGAGCATGGACTTCAGAGGCTAGTCCGTGAGCACCTGAATCGAATGCGCCTGAAAATAAGGACGGAACTTCCGCGCGGCCATGACTAAGGCATATGCTACCTACTCCATTTTGGAATCTGGTCTCGGCGGTGAGCAGAACCTTGCTTACATAGTACAATGGCTTTTGGACTCCGTCCTCCACTCGAATGAGGATAGCGCTGAGCACATTTTCCGAAGCCGATAGGTAAAGCCAGAGGGGCTCACCTGGTTCGGGCTTGCTGAGGAGAGGAGGGTTGGCGAGGTACTCTTTCAATTGGTCGAACGCCTCCTGTTGCTGAGTGCCCTATTCAAAACCTCCGGTTCCGCACAGAGCCTTGAAGAATGGGAGAGACTTCTGTCCGGACTTGGAGAGAAAACGGCCGATGGCCGCCAGTCTTCCCGTGAGCCTCTGGACTTCTTTGATGTTTCTGGGAGGGGCCATGTCTATTATGGCGTGGATTTTTTCGGGGTTCGCCTTGATGTTGCGTTGGCTGACGACGAACCTGAGGAATTTCCCCGAGAAGACGCCGAACGCACACTTCACCGGATTGAGTCTTATAATGTGGCTTCTTCCAGGTCGGCAACGTGATCCTGTCCCTGCTGGCTTTTGACGAGCATGTCGTCGACGTACACCTCCATGTTGCGACCAATTTGCTCCTTGAAGACACGGTTAACGATCCTCGGATAAGTAGCACTGACATTCTTCAGCCCAAAGGGCATAACCCGGTAGCAATAAAGCCCTTAGTCCGTGACGAAGGACGTCTTCGCTATATCAGGTGGGAACATTCAGATCTGGTTGTAGCCTGAGAAGGCATCCATGAAAGAAAGGAGCTCGTGACCCGATGTAGCATCGATCAGAGCGTCAATGCTGGGGAGGGGGAACGGATTTTTGGGGCACGCCTTGTTGAGGTCGGTAAAGTCTATGCAGATCCTCCAGCTCCCGCTCGCCTTTCTGACCATTACGACGTTCACCAACCACTCAGGGTAGCTAACTTCTTGTATGAAGCGAGCAGACAAGAGTTTGTCCACCTCCGCTTTCACCACCTACTGCCACTCCGAGGCGAACTTACATCGCTTCTAGACGATCGGCTTCGAGCCGGGGATCACGTCGAGTTTGTGCATGATCAGGTCTTCAGAGATGCCGGGCATATCGGAGGTCTTCTAGGCGAAGAGATTGACATTGCAGCGAATACAGTCGATCAGGACAGATTTGAGGTTGGGAGCAAGGGAGCAGCTCACTCGGAACCACTTCGACGCATCCCCTACTTCGAACGAGACCTCTTTTAACTCGTCTGCCAGCTCAGGTTCCAGCTAACTTCTTTCGGGCTGTAGCTCGACGGCATCCACGGAGAACACACCACCCCCGATTGCCGTCATATAACACGATCATGCCACTTCTTGGTTTCCTCGGACAACTCCGACGCCTGACTTGGTGGGGAATTTCAGCTTTTTGTGGTAGGCCAAGGGAACCGCCTGGAAGGAGCAGAGTCCGGGTCGGCCGGGGATGGCGTTGTAGGCAGCCTTGACATTTACAACCATGAAGTCCATCGACTCGGTCCGCCTGTGTGGGTTCGTACCGGCGGTGACATCTAAGGTCATGATACCTCGATTGGCATCGGGAACCGGAGAACCCGTGCAGGGTGTACCCGGCTGGCTTCAGCTTATCCCGGGAGAGCTTTAGGTTCTCGAATGCCTCCAGGAAGACGATGTTTACCGAGCTCCCGTTGTCCACGAGGATTCGACGGGCCTCGAAGTTCGCCATGTTAAGGCTGACGACGAGCGCATCGTATTGCGGGAGCCAAACTCCCTCCAGGTCTTCCCCAGAGAAGGAGACAGGGAGTTGCTGGACTTGAGGGGAGAGGGGGCCCTGGATGGCGTTGAACCCTCGAACGAATGCCTTGCGGGAAGTGTTAGACTCCCCTCCCATGGGCCCTCCATGGACACAATGCAAGATGGCTTGACCCTCGGGTTCTTCGGGCTCGGGGTCCCGATCGGGATGCTGTCTGAGTGCTCGAAGAGGAGGGGAAGGCCTCTGATTCCTCGTGTCTCTTTGATCCCGGATGTCTTTTCGTTTGAACTCCCGAAGGTACCCTCGTTGGATGAGGGCCTCGATATCGTCCTTCAGGAGACGGCAATGGTCGGTGTCGTGCCCGTTGTCTCGGTGGAAGCGGCAGTAGAACCACTGATCCCTATTTTTGTGGTTGTTGGTCAGTCGAGGAGGGAATTGGACGAGGTCCCTGTCTTCGATTGCTAAGAGGATAGTTGATACGTTCTGCGTCAGCGGAGTGTACCTCTCGAAGCGGGAGACCGGATGGACCCTTTTTGTGATGCCCCTGGCTTTTGGGACCTTTTTTGTTGGCTCTGCCTCATCGGCCGTGCGTTTCCCCTTCCCAGGGACTTCTTTGGAGTCCTTTGGATTCAGGGCCTCCTCGGCCCGGATGTACTTTTCGACCCGATTGAGGAGGTCAGGGAAATCGATCGGAGGCTTCTTCGCCAGGGATGCCTTCAGCTGACCATGCCGGACGTTGTGCCAGAATGCTGCCAAGGTGACCCCTGGGTTGAGGGAGGAGACCGACCTCGCCTCTGTGGTGAACCTTTGGACGAACAGCAGGAGCAACTCCCCTTCCTTCTGTCGGAGGCTCAGCAGGGACGCACTCGTCTTCTCGGCTTTTCTGCTGGTTACGAAGTGGGTGAGGAAGTTGCCCTCCAGTTGGTCGAAAGAGTAAATGGAGCCGGAGGGGAGCGTAGAGAACCATTCCCAAGCCAGACCCCGGAGGGTGGCGGGAAAGGCGCGGCACAGGAGGGGATCCGATGCGCTATGAATCATCATAAGGGTCTTGAAGCCCTCCATGTGATCCGCAGGATCACCCTCGCCGTCATAAGTATCGGATTATGGTAGGCAGAAATTTTGGGGTATTTCTGCTAGCAGGATTGCGGTGGAGAAAGGAGGTCGGGTCGGCCTGTGGCCCTAAGCCGGCCTCGGGCCACCGTCGCCGAAGTGGTCGAGGCGGTCCTCCATTTCTTGGAGGCATTTCAGGACGTCATCGTCATACTCCGACGGGACTGTCGAGCCGCGGGACGCGCTGGCCTCGACATCCGAATGCGAGTGAGAGCGGTGGAGTGTCTCGTCGATGGGGGTCCCCCGGATAGCCTCCATGATCTTTTTCCGGAAGTCTTGGAACTCCTGGTGGGTGACCGGAGCTCGTTCAGCCTGGTTACGTTGGGGCGGTGGCCTCCGACCGATGCGGCTGAGCGCCGACTCCCGCCCTTGGGGCGGAGGTCTGGTGTTAGTTCAAGACCGAGTTGGAAGCGGCCCCTCCCCTAGTCCGGCTTGCCTGTCGATTCTGGATGACTTCGCACAGGTCAGGTACGACCGATTGAGAGGCACCCAACTGGTGTCCGAGGCTGATACCCGGATTGTTGGATCCATGAGTGTCAGCGAGGACGTTCTGGCGACGCGTAGAGGTGACAGCTCTCCTGGCCTTGGGTGCCATGTGAGCTCGGATTGACGGGATACCATTGATGGCTGGGCTCGGGCCGGTGTCCGCACCTTGTTCCCACAGACGGCGCCAACCTTATGCGGTTTGTTTTTGGGGGGTGGCTGCACCAAATGTGAGTTCTTCTCGATTTGTATTTTTGTAGAAGCTTCAGTACGGATGGTATGCCTGACCCTCAGCTGAGGGACCCAATCAGGAGAAGAGGCAGGAGTGAGGTGGAAATCGGATGCTCGGCTTGGAGCTGGAGGCTCAACTCGGATCTGGAAGCTCAGATCCGGGAGTCTCGTGTACCTGCACTCAGCCTAGAAACACCAGGGTTGGTCCCGGTGGCATGCCCTCCAACGATCTAGTCAGTCAATGAAGGAGAGTAACAGTAACTAGGGTTTGAAAGGGGAAAAGATTGATTACCTTTGGAAGGGGTAGGGGGCCTGATATTTATAGAAAAAGCCAACCGGGTCTAGACCCTGTAACGCCCCGCCCCAATACTCAGACAATTTTAACATTTTTAGAATACAAATTAGATACTATGTAGTACAACTGCCCACCACAGGCTGCCTCTCAAAAGGTGATTAACCAATTAGGTGACTCTTGATCATAGGCAATTATATTTATACTCAAATTAGTTTTTGTATACTTCCCATGTGGAACTAAATTTCTCAAATCCTTCTCAATTTTCTCAAATACCGCGCAGACCAGTCGACTGCTAATACTACCAGTTGACTGTTCGTTGAAAACCTAGGGTATTACATACACCCCACCTTTAGGAATCAGCGTCCTCGCTGAGTACGGGACACACATCTAGTGTAGGATCCGCCTTTCTAGCCGTTGTAGAATAGTCCTCGATCCCACGAAATGTGTAGAAACACCCGGTACATACAAATGCACCCTGCCTATCCGGAGAATCATCTCCCTGCCATGAACTAGATCATAGGCCCTCTTCTACACTCGGTGTCGAAAGTCAGCTCTGATACCATTTGTAACGCCCCGCCCCAATACTCAGACAATTTTAATATTTTTAGAATACAAATTAGATACTATGTAGTACAACTGCCCACCACAGGCTGCCTCTCAAAAGGTGGTTAACCAATTAGGTGACTCTTGATCATAGGCAATTATATTTATACTCAAGTTAGTTTTTGTATACTTCCCATGTGGGACTAAATTTCTCAAATCCTTCTCAATTTTCTCAAATACCGCGCAGACCAGTCGACTACTAATACTACAAGTCGACTGTTCGTTGAAAACCTGGGGTATTACAGACCCATTTGGGGCCAGGTCTGGACTCGGTTGCCCGTGGGCCTGACGTGGCGGAAGCCCAAGTGGTATATGGCTGACGTGGCACGGGTCCGGGGTGGTTTAGGGCTGACGTGGTGGAGGTCTGGGTGGTTTTCAGGCTGACGTGGTAGATCCGAATGATTCGGTGGTGAACGCCTTTTGAGGAGATCCTGTGACCCAGGAGGGACCACATCATCTGACCCATATCAAGAATACTTTTTAGTTGTACTTAAGATAGGATTCAAGGGTTCTTGCATGGAGAGGTAAACCTGCAAGGATATAGGTGCCAACCCCACTAAGGAGATGTGAGAAATCCTCCCAAGTGTTGTAGGTGAAAACTCCTCTCAGCAGCGGCGCAAAGTTCTCGACATGAAGAACACCGTTGTAAAGATTATATGTTGGCTCCATTTTGAGCAAGGCCATTTTTAGTGAGATCCTATGGTCAGAGGTCCTTAGGAGTATAATAGGGAAGGGTTTCCAAACCACCAATAATTCTTGGTGTTCTGTGATTTGATTCTCATATACTTTAATTACTACTAGTATCAGACACGTGCACACGTGCACGTGGAAAAAAATTGAAGGATAATGAAAAGGGTAAGAAGAAAATAATTTCCAAACCGATCTACTTTCAAAAATATTTACAAAACAGGACCACTTTTTAAAATATTTACCAAAATTAGTCCATAATTAAAAAGAAAATAATTTTCAAACTGATCCACTTTCGAAAAGTATTTACCAAACAGGTTCACTTTCGAAAATATTTACCAAAGTAACCCAACCCGTGCGTTGCACGGGTTGGGTTACTGACCTGGGTTACTGACTAAGGGGCTCTCCCATTATAGTAGTGGAGATCTGATTCTTTCCATTTATTTCATCTACCCCTTTCAATTTGCACTCGGTCACTTATTACTAATTGAATTTTGTGATTCATTATAAGTAGACTAGTATTTTTCACGTACGATGCACGTTTTGATAAGAGTTGGAGGATTTTCATGTTTGATATATATGGTAAGAAATAGTTTTGGAGTTGGACATGCTTTGCACGTAATTGGAAAAAATATTTTGAAGGAAATGCTATAATTTGTACGTGCAATGCGTGTATTTATAAGTAGAATTTGACTTGTACATACAACTTATGTATATGTTTAGTGTTAAAAAAATATTATAAAATTGTTTTGCATGTTTTAAATAGGTGAATTTTTTTTATTTGTTTATTTTTGTTGTAATTAATGGGAGAGTTGGAGTTGCACATGCAACACATGGGTTTGTATGTTGACAAATGACAACCCCAACTCTCTCATTATAATATTAGAGATTGCTAAATTTTAATTTGTTGACTAAGTTTATTATTAATTTGTGGACTAAGTTTATTTATAATCAAACTTAACCACACATTTAGAATGTACAACCTTTCACACGCATTTTATATGTTGAATAACCAGTTACTGTTGATGTTGTTTGTTTTTGGAGTGTGGGGGCAACATGTGTGAATTCTTGTAATTTAGGTAGCGGAAGATATAGTACTGGCATCAAACCATTCCTAGCCCGTAGGGTCGGCTCGGGGGTAGCATGAGAGAGGTGGAGGCCGTGCGCTCGGCTAAGATCAGTAGCTCGGCTCGGATATTTGATGCTCGGCTCGGACTCTTGTACCTACACACTGCCTAGGAACACCGGGAGAAGTCATGGTGACAGGCCCTCCGACGATCTAGTCAGTCACTGAGAAAGCAACAGTAGTTAGGGTTCAGGTGGGGAAAATTTTATTACCTTCAGAAGTGAGGAGGGGGTCTGATATTTATAGGTAGGGGTAAATGGGGCTGAGACTCTAACAAACCGGGTCGGACCCGTTCGCCCGTGAGCCTGAATGGGCTGAAGCCCGTTTGACTCGTTTTGACTTTGATGATCACAGGGGAGAGAAGTCTGAGGAGATCTGGTGGTTCAGATGGGGCCACGTCACTTGCCCCATATTAGGAGCCCTCCACTCCTTGAGGGCGGCGTAAGCCAGCCGTGGAGGAGTAGTCTGTCCCCACCGGAAGAGTGGAGCGGTGTGTCTGTAGAGTATGACTCGTAGCTTCTTGAAGTGGTAAGTGGGGTAGAACGAAGGAGATCCTCTGAAAAAAGAGACGTTAAGGGTCAGGGACCGATGATCGGGAGCCAAATGCCGAGAGCCGAAATGAGCCTGTGTGGGCCAAAAATTTGGCTCAAGGTTTATGAACAGCGCTTCGAAGGTCGAGCGTCGAGCTCCTATGCGCTCGGATGCCGAGGCTTACTGCCGAGCGTCGAGCCCCAAAGATTGTAGTGAAAGCTAAGGGGTGGCTCGAGGTTACTACCGAGCGTCGAGCCCCCCAGTTTGAGAAAGCTTGGGGGTGGCTCGGAATCTCTATCGAGTGTCGAGCTCCAAGCTTGTTGTAAAAGCTAGGGTGTGACTCGGAATCGCTACCGAGCGTCGAACCCCTAAGCTTGTTGTAAAAGCTAGGGGTGGCTCGAGGTCAATGCTGAGCATCGATCCCCCCAGCTAGCTGTAACAGCTAGAGGGTGGCTTGGAATTGTTGCCGAGCGTCGAGCCCCCAAGATTGTTGTAAAAGCTAGGGGATGGCTCGAGGTCAATGCCGAGCGTCGAGCCCCCCAGCTTGCTGTAAAAGCCAGGGGATGGTTCGAGGTTACTGCCGAGAGTCGAGCACCCCAGCTTGCTATAAAGCCTAGGGTAGGGGATGGCTCGGGATCGCTACCGACCGTCGAGCCCCCAAGTTTGCTGTAGAAGCTAGGGGATGGCTTGAGGTCATTGCCGAGTGTCGAGCCCCCAGTTTGAGAAATCTTGGGGGTGACTCAGAATCTCAGCCAAGCGTCAAGCTCCAAGCTTGCTGTAAAAGCTAGGGGGTAGCTCGAAATCGCTACCGAGCGTCGAAACCCTAAGCTTGTTGTAAAATCTAGGGGGTGGCTCGAGGTCAATGCCGAGCGTTGAGCCCCCCAGCCGGCTGTAATAGCTAGGGGGTGGCTCGGAATTTCTATCGAGCGTCGAGCCCCCAAGCCTGTTGTAAAAGCTAGGGGATGGCTCGAGGTCACTGCCGAGCGTCGAGCCCCCCAGCTTGCTGTAAAAGCCAGGGGATGGTTCAAGGTCACTACCGAGCATCGAGCACTCTAGCTTGCTGAAAAAGCTATAAGATGGCTCGGGATCGCTACCGACCGTCGAGCCCCGAAGTTTGCTGTAGAAGCTAGGGGATGGCTCGAGGTCACTGCCGAGCGTCGAGCACTCCAGCTTGCTATAAAAGCTAGGGGATGGCTCGGGATCTCTACCGACCTTCGAGCCCCCAAGCTTGCTGTAAAAGCTAGGGGATGGCTTGAGGTCACTACCGAGCGTCGAGCCCCCCAGCTTGTTGTAAAAGCCAGGGGGTGGCTCGGGATCGCTACCGACTGTCGAGCCCCCAAGCTTGCTATAAAAGCTAGGGGATGGCTCGGGATTGCTACCGACCGTTGAGCCCCCAAGCTTGCTGTAAAAGTTAGGGAATGGCTAGAGGTCAGTGCCGAGCATCGAGCACCCCAGCTTGCTGTAAAAGCTAGGGGATGGGTCAGGATTGCTACCGGCTGTCGAGACCCTAAGTTTACTGTAGAAGCTAGGGAATAGCTCGAGGGCACTGCTGAGCATCCAGCACTCCAGCTTTCTGTAAAAGGCAGGGGATGGCTCGGGATCGCTACCGACCGTCAAGCCCCCAAGCTTGTTATAAAAGCTAGGGGTTGGCTCGAGGTCATTGCCGAGTGTCGAGCCCCCCAGCTTGCTGTAAAAGCTAAGGGGTGGCTCGGGATCACTACCAACCATCGAGCCCCCAAGCTTGCTGTAAAAGCTAGGGGATGGCTCGGGATTGCTAACAACCGTCGAGCCCCCAAGCTTGCTGTAAAATCTAAAGGATGGCTCAGGTCACTGCCGAGTGTCGAGCACTCCAGCTCATGGTAAAAACTAGGGGATGGCTCGGGATCGCTACCGACCATCGAGCCACCTAAGCTTGCTGTAAAAGCTAGGGGATGGCTCGAGGTCACTGCCGAGCGTCGAGCATCCCAGCTTGCTGTAAAAGCTAGGGAATTGCTCAGGAGTAAGTATACTTATTTACTTTAGGATTGTTGAGTTTCATAATTCCTTACAAAATTGTAAGAGTCATGCTATTATACATTAAAAACAAATGTGATGTTTCTTCTAGTGATTATCCTCTTTGATCTAGTCCTAAACAGAGTTTAAGTAAATAGAGTAAAAAAAACAAAAAAAATAAAAAACAAAATCTACTCCAATGTTTTGAGTTGCTTAGTAACTAGGGGTATTCATCACCAATGTTTACTTTTACGTCAAACGGCAACTTGAAATATGAGTATGCAAAGCACTTAAAGTTCGTGACTTGTTGAGTAACCGGGTGGATTCATCACAAATGTCTTGCACTCGCGTCAAAAGGCAAGTGACGACTTAAAGAAGGAACTAAAAAAAAACCCTCTAGTTTGCTACTCGGTTTGTAGTAGAGAAAAGGGATAATCACAGATGGAGTGTTACATACTATAACTACAATTAATTGCATGACAAATATGATTGGGTTTGGAGCTATGAATAGACAATTGCACTGGAGAAAGTGGGTATGCTTGTTTTTACTTTATTTGCAATTGTTTATATTTTTAATTGAAATTTTGATGCTTGCATAATGAGAATTCTTGGTGTGATGGGTTGAGTCCACTATTATTTTCCCCTTGTTCATAATTTTAGTTTGCTTGAGGACAAGCAAAAGCTAAGTTTGGGGTATTTGATGGACCGAATAATATTCACATTTAGGAGCAATAATCTTAGTGCAATTAGACATTTAAATACTCTTTATGTGTTATTTTACTCTTCTTTTCTCTTTTCCACAGGAAACAACCAAAAGCAGCAAAACGAAGCAGATTCCAGACTAATACAGACTGAGAAGATGATATACAGGAAACTGCAGAGCAACAGTCGACTGGCTCTTCACCAGTCGACCGGACAGAGAGATTGATGGGGCTCGGCACAGTCGACTTCTCCAACATCAGTCGACTTGACTGATGAATAATGTAGCCACAGATGTCTCGGTGCAGTCGACTTACATCCAACACCAGTCGACTGGTATGCAGCGGAGTCAAAAGCGAAGATTCATCCTCATCCAAATACGAAGCAAGATTTAGTTATCCAGGCCCAAGTTATATGCGAATAACAAATCCTCCAACAAATCAAAGCTAGAGACTGGGGATTGGCGAGAGCACGTGGTTAGCAGAAAAGGAAGAAAAGAAGAAAAGAGAAAGAAATAAAACACCAATCAAAGAAGGAAATAAATAAAAAAAAGAAGAGGACTTTTCTGGAAAAAAGGTAAAAACCCTAATTCTCCTGACGCATTCTATAAATATCAAGGAGGAGAACGAAGGGAGGGAAGACCGAATCACGGAATTTCTGAATCATCAAATCACCAAGAGGATTATTCCAGCAGCATCGAAGAAGAAGGAGATCGAGCACGCTGAAGCAACAAGCAAGTCGACTGAGTGACAGCAGTCAACTTCTCAGACCGAACTACATCAGTTTATTTCTTCTCTTTCTTGTTTTTTTTATTTTCATCATGTATTCGAAATTGTTAGTCAATAAAAGTTTTATTATGTGGAACTAATTTCATAGTTGGGTAGATTGAAACCGTAGTTATGTAATGCTTATATTCTTCTGAATGCTAGTCTGTTACTTATTGATTAAACCTGATTGTATTGGTATAGATTTATAATATAATTTATAATATACAAACTTGTTCAGAAGTTCTAAGAGCAGTCGACTGAGAGTGACAGCAAGTCGACTGCCATACAGAACCTGAGATTATCAAGTTTGCATATTATAAATCTGAATCTGTTATATGAGTATAGAGACGACCCGTATCTCGTGCTCATAACTTATAACACAGGAATCTTTAGGGGTTCTTGGTTTAATCAACTTGAAGGATCTAGATCTGATACCAATTTCTAGAACTTCGAGTGTTTGTTCGTTTTCATTGTTCTTATGTTTTCTTTAAGTACAACTTAGTAGATACCATGCTAAATACTTAAGGAAAGAAATAAATTAGAGTAGATACCATGCCTAATTCTTGGCTAGGGAAACAATATTTTAAGGAGTAGATACCATGCCCTTAAAGGAACGAACATGAGTAACTAGAATAGTGAAGAAGGTGACTTAGCATTACTGACTACAGGTGGAAATCAAAGCCCAACTACTTAAGAGATATTTGTGATTCAGAACTACTTGATATAGTTTTTAATTTCTCCTTTTCTTTTAGAACAATTCTTTACGAACCTTATTTCTGTTTTATTGGTTAGTAAGTTAATTTCTACAATCTCTGTGGGATCGACCCTTGCTTGTCACTACGCTTCTATAAACGATTCGTACACTTGCGAGGTTTTTAATTTGTGTCTAGTTAGATCATCTAGATTGCACAACAAGTTTTTGGCGCCGTTGCCGGGGATTGTTAGTATTTTAACTTACAAACCAGTAAATCTTTTCTTTTATTTTTTCTTTTATTGATAAATATTTTCTCTTTTAGGTTACAGGATCTTGGTGGATGCACGGAAGGCGATCACTTCGTCCAGAGCTACTACCTATTGACGCGGAAACAGAACGCACTCTGCACAGACTAGGTCGGCTGTCTGCGACCAACCAGTCGACTGCCACAAGGAACCAGGCGACTGCACAGAGACCCAATTCATAAGCAACAATGGCTAAGGAAGTACCAAATCGAGTACCAATGCAGGAGAAATTCACGCCTAAGAATATTGAGCAACCTTCCTGCATTGCTTATCAACCTAATGTCACAGGGAATATGCATCTATCTCCTCAACTACTTAGCATGGTTCCCCACTTTAGTGGCAAACCAGACGAGGAGCCTCACCTCCATCTGCAAGACTTCTTTGATCTTTGCAGAACCCAAAGTGTCCAAGGGCTTACCCCTGAACAAATCAGGTTAATCTTGTTTCTATTCTCCTTAAAACTTAATGCTAAATTGTGGTATAATTCTTTGGAACCAGGATCAATTAATTCATGGGAGCAATTGGCAACAAAATTCTTGAAAGAATTCTTTCCAGCCCAGAAAACCAAACAACTGAAAAGGGAGATTCAACTCTTCCAACAAAAAGATGGAGATTTATTCTTCGAAGCATGGAAAGATTTCAAGAACAAGCTTCTCAAGTGTCCTACGCACAACATGCCTAAAGATGATCAGGTACAAGCATTTTATGAGGGTTTAAATGATACTAACAAGACAGTTGTGGATTCAGCTTGCAACGGGATCTTGATGAGGAAAAGTGGTGAGGAGGCCATTGAATTATTTGAAGAACTAAGCGAGAACTCACAGCAATTCTCAACAAGGGGAAGAGGCATTTCTAAAAAACAGGGAGTTTACGAAATTTCTGGTAGTAATAACATACAATTAGAAATGGTGAACATGAACAAAAAAATTGATATGCTTGTTAATGCAATAACAACAATGGGCAGTGTAAAAAATCTAACAAAAGAAATTTGTGCAATTTGTTCTCATTGTGATCATACAACTGACACATGTCCCATGTCTTCTTTCACAGATCAGGAGCATGCAAACTATGTGGGACAAGGAGTGTTTCCACCAAAGAACAACCCATTCTCGAACACATACAACCCAGGGTGGAGGAACCGTCCAAATTTCTCATGGAGCAACAATCAAGGCACTCAATCTTCGCAAGGACATGCATGGAACTTCCAGATGGAAAGTGGGTTTGATAGGCCAGTTCAAGAACAGAAGAAGTTGGATTTTGAATCCACCGTCCTTCAATTGCTCCAACAACAACATCAAACAAGCAACCAACAAGGGCAGGCAATTCAGAAACTGGAAACTCAAATCGGGCAAATCGCAAAGGAGTTGAGTGAAAGAAAGGCAGGAGAACTCCCTTCACAAACCATACCAAACCCTAGAGGCCAAGAACAGCTCAAATCAGTAACAACTCTGAGAAGTGGTAAGACAATTGACAACAAGGTTGGAACACACACAGAAGAAGCAGATACACAATCATCAAAAGTTTTGGGTTCCAACAAGGTAAGTGAAAAAGAAAGGACAGTTTTACCACCATTCCCTCAAAGGTTAGTCAAGCAAAAGAAAGAACAACATTTATTTGATATCTTTGAAACTCTCAGAAAGGTAGAAATTAATATCCCCCTACTTGATGCTATTAAACAAATTCCTTCTTATGCCAAATTTTTGAAAGAATGTTGTACTCACAAAAGAACATTTCAGGTTAGGGAGGATGTGGCTTTGACAGAGGAAGTGAGCGCTGTTTTGTTAAGGAAATTACCTCCTAAATTGAAGGACCCAGGTAGTTTTACAATTCCTTACAGGGTTGGGGAGCACTTCTTTGAAAAGGCACTGCTAGACTTGGGGGCAAGCATCAATCTTCTTCCTTACTCTATTTACGAAAAGCTAGGATTGGGAGAACTCAAACCAACATCCATCACTTTGCAGTTGGCTGATAGCAGCATCAAAAGACCTAGAGGTATTTTGGAAGATGTTCTAGTTCAGGTAAATGATTTCATTTTGCCTGCAGATTTTGTTGTGTTGGATATGGAGGACTCGTCAATGCCATCTTCTTTACCGATCATTTTGGGTAGGCTCGTTATGAGTACGGCTGATATAAAAATTTGTGTTAAAAAGGGTACTATAAGTATGAAAATAAATGGAGAAAAGGTTGAATTTAAAATGTTTGATACACTAAAATTACCACATGATGACCATGAATGCTATAATGTTGATGTGGTACAGGAGATTGTTGATCAAACATTTCAGGTATATAGCATTGAACCACTACAAGCCGCAATTACACAATCTCTAACTTTATCTCATGTTAAATAGGAATACGATGACTGCAGGATTGCAGAGACAGTACATCATCTTGAAACTCCAAAGTCATACTCAGGTAAACTCGCACCTGCATTTGAAAATATTGTGACTGATAACACTTGTGTTTCCTCAGACCAGTCAACTGGTGAACGGAACAAGTCGACTGTCTCGACTGCTACCAGAACACCAGACATAGAGCTTAAGCCGCTGCCTGAACATCTAAAGCACGCATATTTGGGTGAGAACCAGACGCTACCAGTGATAGTTGCTGCAAACTTGAGTGCACAAGAAGAAGATAAGTTGCTGAGGGTACTGCGAGAACACAAAGGTGTAATAGGATGGACCATTGCAGATATCAAGGGAATAAGTCCATCCAAATGCATGCATAAAATACTTCTTGAAGACAATGCAAAACCTAGCAGGGAAGCACAGAGAAGGCTTAATCCACACATGAAGGAAGTGGTAAGAACAGAGATCTTGAAGCTATTAGATGTTGGCATCATCTACCCTATCTCAGATAGCAAATGGGTGAGTCCTATACATGTGGTGCCTAAGAAAAGTGGAGTCACAGTGGTGAAGAATGAAGAGAATGAGCTTATCCCTATGAGAGTGACCACAGGATGGAGGGTATGCATTGACTACAGGAAGCTGAATAACGAAACCAGGAAAGATCACTTCCCTCTTCCTTTTATTGATCAAATGTTAGAAAGATTAGCAGGATATAGTCATTATTATTTTTTAGATGGTTATAGTGGCTATAATCAAATTGCTATTGCTCCAGAAGATCAAGAAAAAACCACTTTTACATGTCCTTTTGGTACTTTTGCATACAGGAGGATGCCCTTTGGATTGTGCAATGCACCAGCTACATTTCAGAGATGCATGATGAGTATATTTTCAGACATGGTGGAAAGGTTCATCGAGGTATTTATGGATGATTTTAGTGTTTTTGGATCTTGTTTTGATGAATGCCTTAACCATTTGCAGCTTGTACTTAAGAGATGTGAAGAATGCAATTTAGTGCTGAATTGGGAAAAGTATCATTCTATGGTACAACAAGGTATTGTCTTGGAACATGTGGTATCAAAAAGAGGCATAGAGGTGGACAAGGCAAAAGTTGACATCATATCAAAGCTACCCCCTCCTACTACAGTCAAGGGTGTTAGGAGTTTTCTTGGACATGCAGGGTTCTATAGAAGATTTATAAAAGATTTCTCAAAAATCTCCAGACCCCTTTGTGAATTGTTGGCTAAGGACGTTTAGTTTGCATGGACAGAAGAGTGCGCAAATGCTTTTATTACATTGAAGAATCTTCTCATTTCTGCACCTATTGTCATGGCACCAGATTGGAACCATCCTTTCGAGCTTATGTGTGATGCAAGTGATTATGCTTTGGGAGCTGTTTTAGGTCAGAGAATCAATAAGGTACCCCATGTTATTTACTATGCTTCTCGAACTTTAAATAATGCACAGCTTAATTATTCCACTACTGAAAAAGAAATGTTAGCTGTCATTTTTACTGTAGAGAAGTTTAGATCATATTTGATTGGTTCTAAAGTCATTGTTTTCACTGACCATGCTGCTTTGAGATATTTGTTTGCTAAAAAGGATGCTAAGCCTAGGTTGATCAGATGGGTGTTGTTGCTTCAAGAATTCGACCTTGAGATTAGAGACAAGAAAGGAAGTGACAATGTTGTAGCAGATCACATGTCCAGATTACTGCATGAGGAAGAAAGAATTGTGACCCCACTTAATGAAAATTTCCCAGATGAAAATTTATTTGAAATAAATATACAACTTCCATGGTTTACAGATATTGTAAATTATCTCACTGCTCATGTTTTCCCTCCAGGTATGACAATTCAGGAAAGAAAGAGACTGGTGGCCATGTGCAAGCACTATTATTGGGATGATCCTTATTTGTTCAAATTCTGCCCTGATCAAATTATAAGAAGATGTGTGGTAGAAGAAGAGCAAATGAGTATTCTACAACATTGCCATCAATATGCATGTGGAGGACACTTTGGACCAAAAAGAACAACACTTAAGGTATTACAATCAGGTTTTTATTGGCCTAATGTATTCAAAGATGCTTTTTCTTTTTGCAGGACTTGTGACAAATGCCAAAGGACAGGCAACATCTCTTCTAGAAATCAAATGCCATTGCAAAACATCCAAGTAATCGAGCTTTTTGATGTTTGGGGAATCGACTTCATGGGTCCCTTTCCTAACTCATTTGGTTATTTATATATTCTTGTGGGAGTGGATTATGTGTCTAAATGGGTCGAGGCTGTCCCCTCAAAAACTAATGATCACAAAGTTGTTGTCAAGTTTTTGCAGGAGAACATCTTCACTAGGTTTGGTACACCACGAGCAATAATTAGTGATGGAGGGAGTCACTTCAATAATTTTCCATTTGCTTCTTTGATGAAAAAATATGGGATTACACATAGAGTGGGTACTCCATATCATCCTCAAACCAGTGGGCAGGTGGAGATTAGCAACAGAGAGATCAAGAGCATTTTGGAAAAGACAGTAAATACAAGGAGAAAGGATTGGTCGCTACGCTTGAATGATGCATTATGGGCCTACCGAACGGCATATAAGACACCCATCGGCATGTCACCATACCGTTTGGTTTTTGGAAAAGCCTGTCATCTGCCAGCGGAGTTGGAACACAAAGTCTATTGGGCCATTAAAAGGTTCAATTTTGATATGAAACAAGCAGGCGACAAAAGAAGGTTGCAACTGAACAAGCTTGAAGAATTGAGGCATGACGCATATGAAAATGCAAAGTTGTACAAAGAAAGGACCAAGATATACCATGATAAACAGCTAGCAAGGAAGGAGTTTTATGAAGGACAGAAGGTATTGATATACAACTCAAGATTAAGACTCTTTCCAGGCAAGCTTATGTCACGATGGTATGGCCCATACATTGTTACAAAAGTCTTTCCACATGGAGCGTTGGAGGTTCATAGCAAAGAGAAAAATCAAACATTCAAGGTGAACGGGCATAGGGCGAAGCCGTACATTGAGATGAGTTTAGAGCCGCACGAGGAAGATGTGAATCTTCAAACCATTCAATACATTGCATGAACTCATCAAGTCTAGCTGAAGACAGAAAACACAGCGCTTATTGGGAGGCAAACCAATTTTTCAGGGGAGTACTTATACTCTCTTCCTTTATTCATTTCGTTAGTTATTTCTTTATTTCTTTATTTTATTTTTCCTTCAAACTGGGTGGTAACACATGCCTATTTTAAGTTTTTGTGCGAACATTGAGGACAATGTTCCATCTAAGTTTGGGGGTAGTTATTTACATTTGGAGTCTTTTGATTTTTTTTTGGATAAACAATTTCTTATAAAGTAGGAGTAAGTATACTTATTTACTTTAGGATTGTTGAGTTTCAAAATTCCTTACAAAATTGTAGGAGTCATGCTATTATACATTAAAAACAAATGTGATGTTTCTTCTAGTGATTATGCTCTTTGATCTAGTCCTAAACAGAGTTTAAGTAAAAAAAAACAAAAAAAAAACAAAAAAAAAACAAAATCTACTCCAATGTTTTGAGTTGCTTAGTAACTAGGGGTATTCATCACCAATGTTTACTTTTACGTCAAACGACAACTTGAAATATGAGTATGCAAAGCACTTAAAGTTCGTGACTTGTTGAGTAACCGGGTGGATTCATCACAAATGTCTTGCACTCGCGTCAAAAGGCAAGTGACGACTTAAAGAAGGAACTTTAAAAAAAAAGAAAAAAAAAAGAAAAAAAAAAGAAAAAAAAACCCTCTAGTTTGCTATTCGGTTTGTAGTAGAGAAAAGGGATAATCACAAATGGAGTGTTACATACTATAACTACAATTAATTGCATGACAAATATGATTGGGTTTGGAGCTATGAATAGACAATTGCACTGGAGAAAGTGGGTATGCTTGTTTTTACTTTATTTGCAATTGTTTATATTTTTAATTGAAATTTTGATGCTTGCATAATGAGAATTCTTGGTGTGATGGGTTGAGTCCACTATTATTTTCTCCTTGTTCATAATTTTAGTTTGCTTGAGGACAAGCAAAAGCTAAGTTTGGGGTATTTGATGGACCCAATAATATTCACATTTAGGAGCAATAATCTTAGTGCAATTAGACATTTAAATGCTCTTTATGTGTTATTTTACTCTTCTTTTCTCTTTTCCACAGGAAACAACCAAAAGCAGCAAAACGAAGCAGATTCCAGACTAATACAGACTGAGAGGATGATATACAGGGAACTGCAGAGCAACAGTCGACTGGCTCTTCACCAGTCGACTGGACAGAGAGATTGATGGGGCTCGGCACAGTCGACTTCTCCAACATCAGTCGACTTGACTGATGAATCATGAAGCCACAGATGTCTCGGTGCAGTCGACTTATATCCAACACCAGTCGACTGGTATGCGGCAGAGTCAAAAGCGAAGATTCATCCTCATCCAAATACGAAGCAAGATTTAGTTATCCAGGCCCAGGTTATATGCGAATAATAACTCCTCCAACAAATCAAAGCTAGAGACTGGGGATTAGCGAGAGCACGTGGTTAGCAGAAAAGGAAGAAAAGAAGAAAAGAGAAAGAAATAAAACGCCAATCAAAGAAGGAAATAAATAAAAAAAAGAAGAGGACTTTTCTGGAAAAAAGTAAAAACCCTAATTCTCCTGACGCATTCTATAAATATCAAGGAGGAGAACGAAGGGAGGGAAGACCGAATCACGGAATTTCTGAATCATCAAATCACCAAGAGGATTATTCCAGCAGCATCGAAGAAGAAGGAGATCGAGTACGCTGAAGCAACAAGCAAGTCAACTGAGTGACAGCAGTCAACTTCTCAGACCGAACTACATCAGTTTATTTCTTCTCTTTCTAGTTTTTTTTTATTTTCATCATGTATTCGAAACTGTTAGTCAATAAAAGTTTTATTATGTGGAACTAATTTCATAGTTGGGTAGATTGAAACCGTAGTTATGTAATGCTTATATTCTTCTGAATGCTAGTCTGTTACTTATTGATTAAACCTGATTGTATTGGTATAGATTTATAATATACAAACTTGTTCAGAAGTTCTAAGAGCAGTCGACTGAGACTGACAACAAGTCGACTGCCATACAGAACCTGAGATTATCAAGTTTGCATATTATAAATCTGAATCTGTTATATGAGTATAAAGACGACCCGTATCTCGTGCTCATAACTTGTAACACAGGAATCTTTAAGGGTTCTTGGTTTAATCAACTTGAAGGATCTAGATCTGATACCAATTTCTAGAACTTCGAGTGTTTGTTCATTTCCATTGTTCTTATGTTTTCTTTAAGTGCAACTTAGTAGATACCATGCTAAATACTTAAGGAAAGAAACGAATTAGAGTAGATACCATGCCTAATTCTTGGCTAGGGAAACAATACTTTAAGGAGTAGATACCATGCTGTTGTTGGTTTCTAGTTACCTAAATAAAGAGATAAAACTAGACACAAATTATAAAAACCTCGCAAGTGCACGAATCGTTTGACAAAGCGTAGCAATAGCAAGGGTCGATCCCACAGAGATTGTAGACTTTAACTTACTAATCAATAAAAAGACTAAGAATCATAAAGGGTTGGTTTAAAAGTCTAAAAGAAATAAAAAGATTTAAACTAAATTAAGGAATGTTGACTCACAGATATTTATGAAGTAGTTGGGTTTAGATTGTCACCAATAGTCAGTAATGCTAAGTCACCTTCTGAACTTCTTCTTATTACTCATGTTTGTTCACTTCAAGGGCATGGTATCTACTCCTTAAAGTATTGTTTCCCTAAGCCAAGAATTAGGCATGGTATCTACTCTAATTCGTTTCTTTCATTAAGTGTTTAGCATGGTATCTACTAAGTTATGCTTAAAGAAAACATAAGATCAGTGGAAACGAACAAACACTCAAGGTTCTAGAAATTGGTATCAGATCTAGATCCCTTAAGTTGATTGAACCAGGAACCCCTAAAGATTCCTTTGTTACAATTACGGGCACGAGATACGGGTCGTCTCAATATGCTCATATAACAGATTCAGATAGATAGTAATGCAAACTTGATATTCTCTAGCTCTGTTTGTCAGTCGACTGGCTCTCGCCTCAGTCGACTGCTCTCAGACTTTTGAGAACAAGTTTGATTACCGTCAATCTATACCAATACAAACGGATTCAATCAATAAGTAAAGTAGAAGAGCTCAGAAGAATATAGCACTACATAACTATGGCTTCAATCTACCCAACTATAGAATTTAGTTCCACATAATAATACTTTTATTAATCAACAAGTTTGAATACATGATCAACATAAAAGAATAAAAGGAGAAGAAATAAACTAATGAAGTCCGGCAATGAGGTCGACTGTCTGTCACACAGTCGACTGCCTTCGAATACTGAATCTCTTTTCTCCTTCTTCGATGCTGATAGAATGATGCACTGGTTGATAACTTGATGGTTTTGCAACTCTGTGATTCGGTGGTGGATGATGGGGAGATGACGAGAGCCCAGAGAGACCTAGATAGTGCTTCTTTTCTGATATTTATAGAACACGGCTGAGAATTAGGGTTTTGCACTTTTTCAGGAAACTCCTTCTTTGTTTTATTTCATGATTTATTTCTTTCTCTTTTCTTCTTTCCTTCCTTATCTGTTAACCACGTGCTCTTGGAAATACCCTGTCTTTAGATTTGATTCTTCGTATAAAATCTGGATCCACATAGATTCGAAATTAGATGCAGGTGTATCTTTGAATATCTTATCTGTTTACTCCGCTGCAGACCAGTCGACTTGTCTTCGAACCAGTTGACTGAGTCGAGACTTCTGAAGATTTCATAATTGATCAGACTAGCCGACTGTCCTTGAGAGTAAGTCGACTGTGACGAGACATCTGTGTAAGCTTGAGTTCTCTGTCCAGTCGCCTGTTTTGGAGAACCAGTCGACTGATGCTTCTGTAATCTTCTGAGTTCATCCTTAAGATCCTGAATTTGCTTCGTTTCGCTGTCTTGACCTGTTTCCTATGGAAAAGAGAAAATAAGGGTTAAATACCACATATAGAGCTTTTAAATGTCTAATTTCATTAAGATCATTGCCTCTAAATGTGAATAATAATGCGTTCATCACATGCCCTTAAAGGAACGAACATGAGTAACTAGAATAGTGAAGAAGGTGACTTAGCATTACTGACTACAGGTGGAAATCAAAGCCCAACTACTTAAGAGATATTTGTGATTCAGAACTACTTGATATAGTTTTTAATTTCTCCTTTTCTTTTAGAACAATTCTTTACGATCCATATTTCTATTTTATTGGTTAGTAAGTTAATTTCTACAATCTCTGTGGGATCGACCCTTGCTTGTCACTACGCTTCTATAAACAATTCGTACACTTGCGAGGTTTTTAATTTGTGTCTAGTTAGATCATCTAGATTGCACAACAGGAGGAAGCCCCTCCATTTTGGGTCCTCCCTGGCCCTCTATCTGGAGATGGCGAGGCCCGCTGATGCATAGAGCTCCGTTGTCGGGACTTCTACACTAGCGGTGCTGCTGGTGCCGGACGAGAACATCGAAGGACGTACCTGCTTGGTGGGGCTCGACATGGTCGTGTTGGCCGAAAAAGCCCTAAGGGAAACTTAGGTTGAGGTTAGCAGAAGCATTGTAATAACTTTCCTTGTACTGTGGCCATTCAAGGCGCTTGTGATGAATAAAAATTGATTTTTCCGTCCCTCCCTATTTTGTAAGAAAGATTAGGACACTGTGCGTAGTGCAAACCGAGTGTCGGGCCCCATCTTGTAAGAAAGTTGGTGTGGTTCAGGGTCATTGCCGAGCGCCTAGCCCATAAAGCTTAAGAAAGCTAGGGTATAGCTCGAGGTCAATGCCGAATGTCGAGCTCCTGTGCTCTGAAGAAGAGTTAGGATGTGGTTCGGGGTCATTGCCGAGCGCCTAGCCCAAAGAGCTTGATAAAGCTAGGGTATCGCTCGAGGTCAATGTCGAATGTCGAGCTCCTGTACTCTGTAAAAGAGTTAGGATATGGTTCGGGGTCATTGCCGAGTGCCTAGCCCAAAGAGCTTAAGAAAGCTAGGGTATGGCTCAAGGTCAATGCCGAATGTCGAGCTCCTGTACTCTGTAAAAGAGTTAGGATGTGGTTCGGGGTTATTGCCGAGCGCCTAGACCAAAGAGCCTAAGAAAGCTAGGATATGGCTCGAGGTCAATGCCGAATGTCGAGCTCCTATGCTCTGTAAAAGAGTTAGGATGTGGTTCAGGGTCATTGCCGAGCGCCTAGCCCAAAGAGCTTAAGAAAGCTAGGGTATGGCTCGAGGTCAATGCCGAATGTCGAGCTCCTGTACTCTGTAAAAGAGTTAGGATATGGTTCAGAGTCATTGCCGAGCGCCTAGCCCAAAGAGCTTGAGAAAGCTAAGGTATGGCTCAAGGTCAATGCCAAATGTCGAGCTCCTGTGCTCTGTAAAAGAGTTAGGATATGGTTCGGGTCATTACCGAGCGCCTAGCCCAAAGAGCTTGAGAAAGATAAGGTATGGCCAGAGGTCAATGCCGAATGTCGAGCTCCTGTGCTCTGTAAAAGAGTTAGGATGTAGTTAGGGGTCATTGCCGAGCGCCTAGCCCATTAAACTTGAGAAAGATAGGGTATGGCTCGAGGTCAATGCCGAATGGCGAGCTAGAGGCACCGAGTTTCCTTGCATAAAATTAGAACAAGGAAAGAAACAGAGTTATATATATTTTTTTTTATTTACATAAAAAAAAGCGGGGCACGTCGTGGTGCCGATTACATGAGTTTCTGTTACACAAGAAGTTTAGTCGTCCCCTTCGAGGAAATTGGTGAGGTGTTCTGCGTTCCATGGCCTTTTTATGATCCTGCCCCCCAGGTCTGTGAGTCGGTACGTGTCAGGACATACCACTTCAGAGACCTCATACGGACCCTCCCAATTAGGGGCCAGTTTTCTCTTTTTACGGGGTCGGATACCGCTAGCTTCTTGAGCACGAGGTCACCAAGCTTGATGTTGGTGGGACGGACCTTCTTGTTGTAAAACTTCTCGATCCGTTGTTGGTATATGCTTCTTCTGATGGTGGATTTTTTCCTGACCTCGTCGATTAGATCCAAGTTGGCTCTGAGGCCCGTCGAGATGTTCTCCTCGTCGAAGGCCATGATCCTGGGTGAAGGGAGCCCGATCTCTAAGGGGATAACCGCCTCTATGCCGTAGGTTAGGTTGAATGGCGACTTGCCTATGGGGATCCTCTTCGTCGTCCAGTGCACCCAAAGTACGCTTGGCAACTCATCGACCCATAACCCATTTGATGAATTATCCAACCGCTTCTTGAAAGCGTCAAGGATTTGACAGTTCGCGTTCTCGGCCTGGCTGTTTGACTGGGGGTGACATATCGATGAGAAGCGCTGCTGGACGCCGATGTCTTCGCAGAACTTCCGAAAGTTCTGGCCTGCGAATTGGGTCCCATTGTCTGTGATAAGTACCTGGGGGATCCCGAACCGGCAGATGATGTTCTTCCAGAAGAATTTTTGGGTTTGGTGCTCGGTGATCGTGGCCAGGTGCTTTGCCTCGATCCATTTGGTAAAGTAGTCGATGGCCACCACAAGGAACTTCCTTTGGCCCATTCCTTTTGGAAAAGGGCCGACCAAATCCATCCCCCACATAGCGAATGGGGTCGGGCTCGCCAGGGAGCGGAGGTTCGCTTGAGGAAACCTTTTTACTGAGGAGAATCTTTGGCAAGGACTGCATCTTTTGATGAGGTCCTGGGCATCTTGTAACATGGTCGGCCAGTAGTACCTGTGGTTTAGAGCTGTACTGCTCCCCATGTGACACCCCCCGATTCCTTCATGTCATTCCTTCAAAGCGTACTTAGCCTCATCGGGGGCCAGGTAGTGAAGATAGGGTCTGCCGTCCGTTGTTGTGTACGAGCATTTGAAGAGTATCTCATTGATTATGATGAACCTCTCCGAGCGGGCTCGGGTCTTTCGAGCCTCGGCCCGATCTTGAGGAAGCTCACCCTCGGCCAGAAACTTCATGATGGGATTCATCCAGTTGTCTGGCTGAGGTTCAGTAGCGAGGCAGAGAACTTCTGGGAGGTCGATGCTAGGACTGAGGAGAACTTCGGTTAGGATGGTGATGTCTAGCCCTTCGAAAGATGACGATGCCAGTTTTGACAGGGAATCAGCCTGAGCATTTTGCTCCCTAGGGATTCGTTCCACTGAAGAGAAGTCGAAGGTTGCTAGGAGTTGCTGGACTACCGCCAAATATCGGACCATCCAAGCATCATGAGCCTCGTACTCCCCGGTGATCTGGTTGACCACGAGCTGGGAGTCGCTAAAGGCCCTGATTTGTCTGACCCCGCCTTGTGCGCCAGAGTGAGCCCAACGATCATAGCCTCGTACTCTGCCTCGTTGTTTGATGCCAGAAAGTTCAGGTAGAGGGAATACTGAAGAATGAAATTGTCGGGACCTTTGAGGATGACGCCCGCGCCGCTTCCCACTTCGCAAGACAAGCCATCAACATAAACTTCTCAAATCGAATTTGCCTCTTGAGTTTCGGATGGCTCGGAGATAGTGCACTCCGTGATAAATAGGAGAAGGCCTGCCCCTTTATGGCTGTCCTGGGCTGGTAGCTGATGTCGTACTGGCTTAGTTTGATCGACCACTTGATTAAGCAGCCAAAAATTTTGGGCTTGTAGAGGACAGTCTTGAGAGGCTGGTCCGTAAGGACCTGGATAGAGTGGGCCTGGAGGTAAGGGCAGAGCTTTCGTGCGGCCATTACTAGGACATATGCCACCTTTTCCATCTTCGCATATCTTGTCTCGGCCGAGAGCAAGTCTTTGCTCACATAGTAGAGAGGCTTCTGAACACCCTCTTCTTCCCGGACGAGCACGACACTAAGGATGCTTTCTGAGGCTGAGAGGTACAGAAAGAGTGGTTCGCTCGGTTCGGGTTTGCTCAGAAGCGGGGGGTTGGTGAGATAGTAATTCAACTGTTCAAATGCCTGTTGCTGGGGGTCGCCCCATTCGAAGCCTTTCGCCCCTCGCAGGATCTTGAAGAAGGGGAGGGACTTCTCTCCAGACTTGGAGAGGAAGCAGCCGATGGCTTTCAGTCTTCTCGTGAGCCGCTGTACCTCCTTAATGTTCCTGGGAGGGGCCATGTCTATTATGGCCTGAATCTTCTCGAGATTTGCTTCAATGTCGCGCTGGCTGAGACACCGAAGGCACACTTGGCAGGGTTGAGCCTCATGTTGTGGGACCGAAGGAGGCCAAAAGCTTCCTCAAGGTCGGCGACATGATCCTGTCCCCATCGGCTCTTGACGAGCATGTCATCGATATATACCTCCATGTTACGACCGATCTGATTTTTGAAGACTCAGATGACAAGTCTCTGGTAGGTGGCCCCGACATTCTTGAGCCCGAAGGGCGACCCGGTAGCAGTAGAGACCCTGGTTAGTGACGAAGGATGTTTTGGTGATGTCCGGAAGGAACATCCGGATCTGATTGTAGCATGAAAAGGCGTCCACGAATGTTAGGAGCTCGTGACCCGACATTGCGTCGATCAGAGCGTCGATGCTCGGGAGGGGGAAAGGATCTCTAGGGCATGCCTTGTTGAGATCCATAAAGTCTATGCAGATCCTCTAGCTCCCGCTAGCCTTTTTGACCATCACGACATTAGCCAGCCACTTGGGGTAACTGACCTCCTGAATGAACCGGGAGGACAACAGTTTGTCCACCTCCGCTTTTACTGCTTGTTGCCTCTCCAGGGCGAACTTGTGCCACTTCTGATGGACTGGCTTGGATCCCAGGGTGACGCTCAGCCTGTGCATGATTAGGTCCTCAGAAATCTCGGGCATGTTGGACGGGGTCCAGGCGAAGTGGTCGATATTGCGGCGAACGCAATCCATTAGTCCTGGCTTCAGGTTGGGGAAAAGGATGCGGCTTACACGGAACCATTTGGATTTGTCTTCCGCCCCGAATGAGACCTTCTCCAATTCATTTGTAGGTTCTAACTCGGGCTGGCTTCTTGCAGGTGGAAGCTCGACTGCGTCGAGTGGGAACACCCAGCTTCCGACAGCGGTCATGTAGCACAAACGTGCCGACTCCTGATTTTCTCTAACAACACCGACTTCGAGGTCAGTGGGGAATTTCAGCTTTAAGTGGTAGGCCGAGGGAACGGCCTGGAACGAGTAGATTCGGTCCGTGTGATGGGGGTTGTGTCGGCTGTTACATCCAGTGTAATGATCCCTTCAATCTGTACTAGGATGCCCGAGAACCCATGCAAGATGTACCCACCGGCTTTAGCTTATCTCGGGGGAGCTTGAGGTTCTCAAATGCTTCCAAGAAGAGGATGTTGGCCGAGCTCCCGTTGTCCACGAGAATTCGGCGGACTTCGAAATTTGCCATGACAAGGCTAATGAAGAGGGCGTCGCAGTGTGGGAGTCGGACTCCTTCCAGGTCTTCTCCGAAAAAGGATACCGGTCGTTGTTGAATCTCGGTGGATGGATGGTCCCGGACGGAGTTAACCTCCCAAAAGAAGGCCTTACGGGAGGTATTAGATTCCCCCCTGGGTCTACCATGGATGCAGTGTAGTATGGCCTACCCTTCGGTCTCCTCGGGTTCGGGGACCCGATCTGGCCATCGATTGACCGTTCGAGGGGGAGGCGAAGGCCTGGATTCCTAGGATCCCTTCGGTCTCGTGGATTATCTCGGGTGAACTCTCTCAAGTACCCTTGCAGGATGAGGGCCTCGATCTCATCTTTAAGGGTCCGGACGTTATCCATATCGTGCCCGTTGTCTCGGTGGAAGCGGCAGTAGAATATTTGGTCCCGCTTTTTGTTGTTGCTCGGTCGGGGAGGGAGTCGGACAATTCCTTTATCCTCGATCTCCATCAGGATTGTCGAGACATTCTGGGTCAGCGGCGTGTACCTCTCAAATCGGGGGACCGGAGGAACTCTTTTGAGACTGGCCGTCTCTTTCGTGGTTTTCTTAATGGGTTCGATGTCGTCGGCCTTCTGCTTCCCCTTGGGAGTGGCTTCTTTGGTGCTCTCCGAATTTAAGGCCTCTTCTGCTCGAATGTACTTCTCGACCCTGTTGAGCAGGTCGGGGAAGTCGACAGGTGGCTTTTTGGCCAAGGAAGCCTTAAGCTGACCGTGCCGAACATTGTGTCGGAAAGCTGTCGAAGTGATGCCCACATCGAGAGAGGCGACAGACCTCGCCTCGGTGGTGAACCTCCAAACAAACTCGCAGAGTGACTCCCCTTCCTTCTGTCTGAGGTTCAGAAGGGACGTGCTCGTCTTCTCGACCTTTCTGCTAGTCACGAAGTGGGCTAGAAAGTTTGCTTCCAACTGGTCGAACGAGAAGACTGAGCCGGGAGTGAGCTTTGAGAACCATTCCCAAGCCTGACTGCGAAGGGTAGCAGGGAAGGCACGGCATTAGGAGGGGATCCGCAGCGCTGCGAATCATCATGAGGGTCTTAAACCCCTCCATGTGATCAGTGGGATTACCCTTTTCGTTATATGTCTCGAATTGGGGAGGCCTAAAATTTAGGGGGATCTCGGCTTCCAAGATTTGGAGGGAGAATGGGGGTCGGGTCGGCCGATGACCACAACCGGCTTTGGTCCTCCCTCGCCGAGATGGGCGAGGCGGTTCTCCATCTCCCGTAAGCGCCGGAAGACTTTTCCTTCCATAGGATGGGCCGATCTGTAGGACTTGCCGCCCTTTGCTCCTAACCGAGGGTCGGAGTTTTTGCAGACCTCGGTTCCATGGCCACCTCGGATTGCTTGGAGAACATCATCTCGAAAGTTTTGGAACTTGGCCCTTGTGATCGGGGCTTGCTCCACCGGGTTCGGCGGGGGCAGAGGTTCACGGGGTGAGTGGCTGTGTCCCGGATCGTGCTCTATGGACGGCCGTCTGCGATGGTTCGAGATGAGGTTGGAAGCGGCCTCTCCCCTAGTTCGATTGGCCTGCCGATCCAGGATGACTCATCGCAAATCAATGGTGTTTGAGTGCGACGCACCGGGGCCGTGTCCGGCCGCGCCGTTGCCCCGTGGTTGGTTGGAACCCTGGGCATCCACGCGGCTGAGATGTAGAGGGTCTGGGTGTCGCACCGAGGTGACGATCCTTTTGGCTTTAGGAGCCATGGAAGAGCTCGGACTTGAGGGGACTTTCCTAGCTGGGCTCGGACTGGTGATAGTACCTGAGTTCCCACAGACGGTGCCAACCTGATGCTGTTTGTTTTTGGGGTATGGGGGCAACAGGTGTGAGTTCATGTAATTTGGGTAGCGGAAGATATGATACTGGCGTTAATCCGTTCCTAGCACGTAGGGTTGGCTTGGGGGTAGCATGAGAGAGGTGGAGGCCTAGCGCTCGGCTCGGATCAGTATCTCGGCTCGGATATTTAAGGCTCAGCTCGGACTCTTGTACCTGCACACTTCCTAGGAACACCAGGAGAAGTCCCGGTGACAGGTCCTCCGAAGATCTAGTCAGTCACTGAGAAAGCAACAGTAGCTAGGGTTCAGGTGGGGAAAAGTTTATTACCTTCATAAGTGAGGAGGGGGTCTGGTATTTATAGGTAGGGGTAAACGGGTTTGAGACTTTAACGGACCAGGTCGGACCCGTTCGCCCGTGGGCCTGAATGGGCTGAAGCCTGTTTGACTCGTTTTGACTTTGATGATCACAGGGGAGAGAAGTCTGAGGAGATATGGTGATCCAAATGGGGCCACGTCACTTACCCCATATCAACTATAAATCTTATAGTTTTGATGCTTTACTAATTATGTAATTAAATTTGCAAATTAGTTTACGTAGTGTGTAGATGATATTGAATTACAAGTCATAAGTTGGAGGTTGAATGAAATCAAGCTATAAACTTCAAATTACTAGAGGATGAATATAACACAAATGCCGCCCTTGCAAACTTAAAGTCAAGGTTCATGTAGCGCCCCGAATTTCTAAGATAGGAACTCGTGACACTCTCCAGGATCTTCCTTCAAATGAGTCACAACACAACAATATTCACAGGAAATTAAAAACTTTTATTACATCAAATTGTTATTACAATGTCCAATGATTTACAACAATTACAAATTAATTGTTACAACAGGAATGTACAATAATTTTGGACAGTAACTTTTACTTGGATGCTTTTCCCTACTAGAGCTTTTCCGCACTCCCAAGTCGGCAATCCTGCACTGATAACTGTGGGCACGTCAGTTGATTACAACTGACGAAATACTATATTTGGCCATCCTCTCTACGCCATAACATAGCGATTCCAACCTCAACAATCACAAATAATATTTGATGTAAAGAAAAAGGTGATGTCAAACAAGTATCGGTGTATGCCATGACCTAATCTAATGCACAAAATAAAGAATGCACACGATGCACTTACTCTAATGCAATTCATTTGGGAACATATGCATCTCATACTACATAGTTCTCCAAAATCAACTTCAATGAAAATGTATGCATCACAAACAACATACTTCCCAAAGAGTTTGCATCTCCTGATTGTAGGGCTTGATCCCTCGTCATGCATCCTAACCTTGTGTTCTATCCTGTCTCTGATTCCAGTGATGGTGAGGTTGCAGGCCTACCCTGCTAGTCACTAGTGGTGTCCAATCCTCATAGCTTTACCCACTATGCCCGAGTCTCCAGCCTGCAGCTTACCTTGCGTGACTGAAACCATGGTTAGTTGCAGGCTTACCCTGCGTAATTGTAATCAAATCGGCTTACCCAATACATCGACCGTATTTCAAATGAGCTTACCCGATATGTTATCTCCCCGGACCTCACCAAAAGCTGATATACGGGCACCAGCAACCCCCCCCCCCCCCTCGGAGAACATAGGATCTTTCCCGTAGAGTCTCACTCTGTGGGGACTTCTTCTAAGAACCTCCTGCCTGCATCGGTCAACAAAGGACATGATGGATATAAGGTTTCCCCAACTTTGCTACACTCGTCCTTACACTAGAGCAGAACTTGCAGTCGAGACAATGTCTCCCTGACAGGCGAACACCCTTGCTAGTACCTGTTCTTACAAACAACCAAGACTCGATCTAGCCCTACCAAAATATCAAACTACCCCACTCCCAGATTAAGGGTTAAGGTTGAATTCAAGATTTGCTTCATAGACCAATCTCTAAACCATCACTCTATTCAACCTCTGATTTTCTTCCATTTTCTCATATTATCCATCCTCTTAGTTAGGCGATAAATCCACTATTTCCAAATCCCTAACTCGATGATCAACTTGCTTGCTATGAACAACTAGTCCAATTTCATTTGATAGACTCTCCCTAGTTAGTCACCCTTATCAATACTGGGCCTCAACCCATTCCACACTAGGACTCAACTAGTCCTCGCGTTCGTTCTAAAGGTTGACCCACCTCGGCACGAACCCATGGCGAATCGTCCCCACCGATTGCCGCAACCACATCGACGCTTGGAGTGAGATCGCAACCTCGGCCCGACCAACCAATAGCTTTCTGCTAAACTTAACGCTCCACGGTCCTCGACAAGTGGCAGCTCCAAACAAAACCCATGGAATCCATCCATGTACAACAACTACGTCGGTGCACAAGTCATCCCCTCCAACACATTCGATGCGACATTCTACCCAACTAGATTTGTCAGCCAGACTTAATCTTAGGGTCTCAACTTAACTAATGTATCCGAACAAGGTACACTACACTAGGAGTAAGTCCCAACCCACAAATATCCAAAAAGGGGTTCTAAGGGTCCTAAAAACAACATTTCAAGTTTCCAAACAGCAAGCACACACTTGGCGTTTATGCCAAAACGGAGCCATTCCCGGTCCCGTTCCTTTGAGGAATCGCGATCGAGCGCTCCCCATGCTTCTACTCAAAGTAGAAAGCAAGTACAAACACACAATGGGCATGAATTTCATCCCAAAGTGGTCTACAACAATACCCCAATATCTAATACAATTTTCACTTCGAAACATTGAACAATGTGGTCTATAATGGGGTCTACAAGCAACTATGGGCTACTCTTAGCAAGAAACTTAGATAACTTAAGTCCTAACCCAAGTACACATCTATAACACGAGTCTTGACCTCAAACAACAACTCTAAGTCAACAAGATACAATTTTAGACTTATCTCAATGATCACGTTGTAAAACAGTAAGCTCTAAGATTTACTGTGTTTCTGTCGTCACTTGCAAAAATCATATAAAATCGAATACTTGTCCAAATCATGATTTCTCAGTCAATCCAGAAAGGTCCATGTGTCTACTAAAACATCTTAGTTTCAAGTTCCTTCATACAAGGTCATTTACAAAGTCTTATGGTCTCATCTTTAACAAGTGTACAGAATCTCATATCAGAACATAATGTCAACACAGTCAAGGGGTAAAATCAGATTAAAATAGTAAACGGTGTCAGATCATCATGAAATTTTAAAATCTAGTTCCTAAAACATGATGTTACAACTCTTCCAAAAATCAAGTGATTCTACTAATTAGATCTCCATTTATGTCCATTTGAATATCAATTAAAAACAGGGCAGTAACAACAGCAGATCTGTTCACTAAAACATCTAGTTCAACTTGCATGATTTTATTGACATACCTACAGCGGTCCAAATCTCATGAAATTTGAAACATAGGTATTAGACACATCCAACAATGACATACTAAAATTTCAGATCAATCCCATAAGCATGCATTGAGATCCAAGTCATTCTTTCCACAACAGTAACCATAAAAACTGATTCTTTCTATTCTGAACAGCATGCAAGTTCGTATTTTATTTAAATAGCAGAAAAAATCATAAAAATTCATAAACATTACTGAAGGTGTAAGACACCAATATGAGCATCCTCTAAAAATTTCAGGTCAAAATTCCAAGTGGTGTTTATGCAATGAGTTACGGACTAACACCCAAAGTTTAGTCTTTTAACAGAAATTTTTGTTTTGGACTACTTAACACAAACGAGATGTTTAAGTTTATTCCTATAGCATGCATGTCATTTTTTCAGCCATCAAACATCATTTCAATCATCCAAGAACAAAAACACAAGAGACTGGAAACACCCACCTTGTTAGTAGCTTGCTCTTGCTTGAATGCCCTCCCTCTTGACTCTTCTAGCTCCTTTCTTCTTCTCCTTTACTTTGTCTCTTGTTCTTCTTCTCCTTGGCTTTCCTTCTTCTTCCCTCCCCAAATCAGTAGCTAAGTGTATTAGGAATAATGTGTGGAGGTATAGAAGAGAGTAAGAGTAGCAGGAGAGAATGGTAGAAGTGAAGGGCTTTCAAAAACACAAGAGAAGAGAGGGGTCAAAGGGGGTGGCCGGAATTTTGAGCCATGGGTGTAATACCACGCAAAACTGAAAATGATAATTTTTCCCTTGTGTGTTACGCACGTGTATTTTGTACCGTTACTGGTAATATTTGTAACGTGTTTTCATTACGTATTATGATTTCTGACTATTTATGCATTTTCCGTATATTTTATTCTATTTAAATTAGATAAAATATTAAATTTTCAATCTCTGGGTTTTACGTGCTTTTTACGTGTTTTTGATGCATGTATCGATTATGCGTTTCCACCGCTACATGTAATATTTTCTATGCGTTTAAATTATTTATTTTAGGTATTCAGATCCATTTTGATAAATTGAAAATTTATTTTTCTCCTATTTTAATTAAAATACTTTTGTACGTGTAATGCACATATTTTCTACGCACGTAGCAATTACATCGTGGAAAATATAAAATTAATTAATATATTTTCTTATATTGTATTTTCATTATCTTTAACATTTTTCAATGATAAAACTGAATTTTGTATTTTTATATTTTACATGCGAAGTACGTGTTTTTTGGTGCGCGTATTTAAGCATATTCATTTTCAAAATAAATTTCGGAGTGTGTGTACTTATTTGTGCATGAAACATTATAAAATTTTAATTAAACTAATCTCTACATATTATGTATATATAATGCTTATGTTTGCACCTATTCACACTAATTCCTTCTTCCGAACTCAACCACTATTCAGCAAATGGTCCCCCCTTTACACTGTGCCTACATACCTATATCATTTAAATATATGGTCTAATATAATTGCATGCATGAGTTGGAGTTTGGGTCTTTCTTGTGCTTGGGTGGAGGGGCCCACGGCTTGGACACGGCAATATGTGATGTTTGATTTTGGCTGTGGTTGACTTCGTCAAGCCTATGGCTAACGTGGCATTGAAGTTGGGTTTGGGCTTTTCATGTGTTGATCGGTTATGGGGGAGTTGGCCGGTTTTGTACATGAGGAGTTGGGGGTTGAGTTTTTGAAGAGGTGGAGATGTGAAGAGTTGGTAGTTAGGGGAGTTAGGATCATGAAGAGTTGGAGAATTAAGTGGAGTAATTTATTAAGTGGATAATTTTGTACTTTAAACCCTCACATTGTTCTGTAAATACACCCAAATTTCCTTCTCATTTCACACGTAAAATAAACAAAATAAAGAGAGGAAAAGAAAGAGAGAATGAGAGTATTTGCTAGGAGGAGAAGGATAAGGAGGTGCTAGTTGGAGCTAAGAGCTAGAATAGGTCTCTCCAATCTTGGTTATTTCATTCTTCATAAGAGGTGGGTGATTTCTTACTTTCTAATTGTAGAGAATGCATGCAAAAAATTATAAATGAGTAGTATAAATTAAATTTGATGTAAAATATATAGATAAAATCCATACTAATGTAGTATGCCATGAATGAAAGTTATCTTGTTGTCACTAAAGTAAATAATTGCCACCATGTTAATTAGAAAGAAGAATTTTGACAAAAGAATTAATACTATGAATCATGTTAGTATGCTTGTAAATTTGTACGTGTCGAATGTATGATTTGTATGAAAATTGTAGAAGTAGTGTTATATTAAATTTATGCTTTGATACCATGATAAGTTGAAAGAAGAAAGAAAGAAAGAAAAATTGAATTATTACCATGAAATGTGTCAACTATTGCATATTGCCATGTTATATTGAAAATATAAATTTTTGCATAAGAGAATTTTCTTTGAGATTTCATGGATGATTAAGAGGCATGTTTGCTTTTTATTACAAAATTTTAATTAGTGTAATTGAGTACATAAACTAGTTTTAATGAATATGATTCTTAAATTCAAGTTTTGAGAAATGTAAATTAGTGAGTAAAATGAAAAGAAAAAAAACTATTTGAAAATGGAGATATATATTTTAAAATAAATTTGAACTTGTTGGTTGCTGTTTAAAATTCAACTCAATCAGAAGAAAAGTTTATTTCAATATCTTAAAAGATTGGATCATGGGATAAACGAGTTTTGCGAAAAGGAACCAATTTCAGAACAGTATGAACAAAATTATATTAATATGTCTCCTAAACAGTAATAACACTTGAACTTACTGGTTAGCCAGTGCACCACAGAGCACTATTTGTAAGAGATCTTGGGTTTGAAACTTGATAGTCACATTTTATTTTGATTCACTCAATTAGATTCCGAACCTGTACTGTGTGTATAAGGGGGTTTCTGTTGCGGTTTATTGTCACAAGTCCAAACGGACTTAGTGGCTAGTGGGTTTGGGCTTGGGGGCTGGCTGTGTGTGTCGGCAGGTCCTGGGTTCGAAACCCGAAGCCACCTTTTGAATTTTTTTGGGTTTCTGTTTACATATTTGAGGTTTTGATGTGGAAAAGATTGAGAATAAAACATTATTATTCATATAAAATAAAAATAGAAATTCTTAGAGATGATTATAAAATTTTCTTGTATATTTTGAGAAAGTAAAAAAAAATGGGACTTGAAATAGTAAATGAGTTTTTTACTCCAAAATTATCATTTGAGTAAATGATCCTTATTTTTGAAAAGAAGGAAGAAAAAAAATATGTAACAAGTTATGAAATTCCCTTGTGATATGGCTAAAAATGGGGTTAAATCGGAACCGTCCAAATTGGGCACGAATCTTGAAGCTCAGGGGTAAAACGGTAATTTCACCTACCAACGGGTCTGAAGCAGGTAATGGTTATCTTCCCCGAAGATCCACTTACCCGCAAACGGATCCACCTCAACTGGGTGCGGATTTCAACCCACAGCAAACCCGGTCCAGAAGGGATAGAATTAGGGTTTCTGGTTAAATCCTAATCAACGGCCTTGATTCATATCTATCCCTTCACTGGGGATTAGGGATTACATTCCTTATCTAACCACAGGGGGATTACATTCCTAATCTGATCCCAGCGGCGCCTATAAATACCCCCCATCCATCTCCATTGAGAGGTAATCAATCTTTCTCCCGTTTTTGCGCTCTTTCATAATCTTCCCTGATTACTGACTTGAGCGTCGGAGGGTGCATCGCCGAGAACAACCCTGGTGTCTCGCACTTTTTGCAGGTGTACGGCAGGAGTCGGTGTCAAACTCCGACGGAACAGGTATACAGGTTTACTATTCAGTTTCCCTAAGAATCCACAAATACTATCTGTTTACCCCCACACCAAATTTAGCGGCGTCTGTGGGAAACTAACGAATAGCAACCTCCCCTCTTCCGTTGGACAGATCTCCTCTAGCCATGCCTCCTAGGAAAGTCAGGTCCAGAGGGTCCAATCGAGGACCCAACCCCGATCAGCAACAGGAAGTTCCTCCTCAGCCCGCTCAACAGCAAGGGAAACTTCCTCCTCCAGCGGAAGACCCACTCCAACAGGACCTGCCTCCTCCACAGAACCAGCAACCTCCTAGGGGTCCCAATCCGCAGAAACAACCACTCCATCCGGACCACGTCTCCATCCACAACGCCTCTTCGGACTCTATGGCCTCCCATCATCCCCGAGCTTCCGGTCTCCACAACACCGTCCTCAACCGGCAGAAGGACGAGGATCTTCGCCGCCATCTGGATGAAAAGCGGGCCCGAGAGGGAACCTCCCGCCAACACCGTCCGGATGAGCGATCTCCTCGCCGCCGAGAATATAGAAGGTCCCCTATCCGAAGGGGGCGGAGAGAGTCCCCCGAGCATCACAGAAGAAGACCACACTCCCCTGCAGGTTGGCAACAGCCGAGGAACGATGAGGCACCCATCACTCGTGCCGAGTTCCAGCAGTTCCAAGCGACCGTCCTGCAGGCTCTCAATCTCCATCCTAACACTAATGCTCCAAAGATTCCCTCTCCTCCTCCGGTTCGAAGTCCTCGCCGACGATCCCCAACTCCTCCTCCCACTTCTAGCAACTCCCGGCATACTCCAAGTCCTCGTCGCTCCAGGAGCTACCGACGCCGTAGCCCCCGCTCTCCCTCGTACGAAGACGAGTCTAGGGGCTCGGTTGATTACCGTCGAAGGGATAACGCTGTATACTGCTGTCTCCATGAGATGGAGAGGCGCTTGGGTCAGTTAGACCGAGAAGAGGAGCTTAGAGGAAGGACCCTTCGGCCTAGCAGACCTCCTTTTTCCCGAACCATAATGGATGCACCTATGCCAGTCGACTTCAAGCCTCCTCAATTTGAGACCTTCTCCGGGGAGACTGACCCCGTCGATCACATCGAGAGCTTCAAGACCCTAATGCTCATCCACCAAGCTTCCGATGCCCTGCTCTGTAAAACCTTCCCCGCAACTCTGAAAGGTCCAGCTCGAGAATGGTACTCTCGCCTTGCCCCCTTCTCAGTATTCTCCCTCGAGCAATTCGAAACCCTCTTCGTCACCCATTTTGTAAGTAGCCGTAGAACTGAGAAGACCAGCATCTCGCTACTGTACCTCCACTAGAAGAAGGGTGAGAAGTTGAGAGACTATGTGAAGAGGTTCACAGCTGAAGCCAGGTCCATAGCATCCCTCGACCAGTCGGTCGCTGCAACGGCATTTCAGTCCAATATCCTCAATCCCAACCTCCGCTCCTCCCTCGCCAAGAAGCCCCCACAGAACTTCTCTGACCTCCTCCTCCGAAGTGAAAAGTACATTCGTGCCGAAGAAGCCGAGCACCGCCCCAACTTGGAGGGGTCTTCCTCTGGGTTTAAGAGAAAGGGAACAGAAGAGGAAGGAGCCAAGAAGCTCCAGAAGGATAATGCCGGCCAGCACCGACCTCCCCCCAGATTCGAGAAGTTTACTCCCCTCACCACTAATGTCTCTACCATTCTGATGGAAGTTGAGAAGGAAGGGATCCTGCCTCCTGCTCTGAGGATGAAAACCCCTGCCAAGAAAAGGGATAAAGAGAAGTGGTGCCGTTATCATTGGGATCACGGCCACGACACCAACGATTGTCGGGCCCTAAAGAATGAGATAGAAGTCCTTATCCAGAGGGGGCAGCTGACAAAGTTCGTAAGAAAGGACCGAGCCGAACTTCCTCCCCCGCCTCGGGGGGCTAATAAGCGCCCGGAACGAGATGCGACCCTGACTTCGAGGAAGAGCGAGTCCTCCACCTCATTCATGGGGGCCCAATAGGGGGCTCCTCAAACTCCTCTCGGAAGGTATTTGTAAGAGAAGTCAACTCGGTCCGAGCCACCCCTCCTCCCAAAGGCCTCAGAGTGCCCCTCACGTTCTCAGACGAAGATCTTGAAGGTGTCCGCACCCCTCATTGTGATGCACTCGTCATCAGCCTCCACATGGCAAACTTTAAAGTGGAGAGGATCCTAGTAGACAACGGCAGCTCCGTTAACATCCTCTTCCTCGCCGCTTTCAAAGGCCTAAAGCTCTCCCGAGATAGACTTAAGCCCGCCGAATACACGCTCCATGGGTTCACGAGAGTGCCAGTGACTATTGAAGGGGTAATCACCCTCGACGTAACCGCTGGCAAAACTCCTACTACCCGAACAGAGGTGATGGATTTTATGGTTGTGGATGTCCCTACAGCTTACAATGTCATCCTAGGCCGACCCGGCCTAGCAGCTATGGAAGCCGTTCCTTCTGCATACCATCTTAAGATGAAATTCCCCACCCGGGCCGGGGTAGGGGAAGTAAGGGGCAATCAGGAAATGGCCCATAAGTGCTATATGTCCTCTACCCTCGGACCAGTCCTCTCCTTAGAAAATATGGAAATCCCCCAAAATGCTGCCCGACCGACGTCCGAGCCGGTGGATGAGTTGGAGGAAGTGCTCTTCTCTGAGCAGGATCCAACTCGCAAGATCTTTGTTAGCAAGACCCTCCCGTCCGCCCTATGCTCGGACATTGTACAGTGCATCCGAAGGAACCAAGACCTCTTCGCTTGGTTAGCTGCAGACATGCCCGGAATTTTCGAAGAGCTCTTAGTCCACCACCTCAGCATTGTTCCGGGGTCCAAACCGGTTCAGCAGAAGAGGCGCAAGTTCGCCCCGAGCGCCAGCTAGCCATAAAAGAGGAGGTGGACAAGCTCTTGAAGGCCCGATTCATACAAGAGGTGAACTATCCCGAGTGGTTGTCAAATGTGGTAATGGTAAAGAAGTCCAATGGGACTTGGAGGATTTGTATTGATTTTACTGATCTCAACAAGGCCTGCACCAAGGATCCCTTTCCTCTTCCGAGTATTGACACTCTGATCGATGCCACCTCGGGACATGAAATCCTCAGCTTCATGGATGCCTTCTCGGGCTATAATCAGATCCGGATGTTCCCTCTGGATATCCCAAAGACCTCATTCGTGACTGACCAGGGCCTCTATTGCTACAGGGTCATGCCCTTCGGTCTGAAGAATGCCGGAGCCACATACCAACGCCTCGTCAACAAGGTTTTCCAAGCTCAAATCGGCCATAATATGAAAGTGTATGTTGACGACATGCTTGTGAAAAGCATCCGAGGTCCTGACCATGTAACCGACCTCCAAGAGGCATTTGATGTTCTGAGAAAGCACAACATGAGACTCAATCCGAACAAGTGTGCATTCGGTGTCTCGTCAGGAAAGCTCCTCGGCTTCATGGTTAGCCAACGAGGAATTGAAGCAAACCCTGAGAAGATCAAGACCATATTAGACATGGCCCCTCCCAAAAATGTTAAGGAAGTCCAGAGGTTAACAGGCCGCCTAGCCGCCATAGGGCGCTTTCTGTCGAAGTCCGGGGAGAAATGCCTCCCCTTCTTCAAGGCCCTCAGAGGGGCTAAAGGTTTTGAATGGGGACAACAGCAACATGAGTCCTTCGACCAGCTCAAGGCATACCACGTCAATCCCCCTCTCCTCAGCAAACCGATCCCTGGTTGTAGCGCCCCGATTTCTGATACTGGGAAACCTGAGAAATTAGCCAAGACATTTTCTTCAATTAGTCACAATACACAGAAAAACAGGAGAATTTAAAACTTTTTATTCGACACCAATGTATTACAAGTCTGAATATTATACAACTGCAGTACATTACAATAGAGTTACAATATTACCTTTACATTTCCAAGTATTACAACCTTCAACATCTTACATCAGAGTACTTTCAACTAATACACATATTACAGCGGAACTAAATATGACATTGACTCCTTGCTTTCCTCGCCTTGAGTCCTCCTGAATCTTGCCCTTGTACTTCGGCGATCCAGTACCTATGGAAGTGGGGACGTCAGTATTCACTGACGCTTAAAGGCTGATATCAAAGCAGTGAATCTCCCAAACAACATACAAAACATGGCGATGGTGTTGGTGTAGTTTAAGTGTTCGTGAGTGCTATGACTAGACTCTAATGCGATATTTAAATAACACTAGGATGCTTCCTATTCTAATGTCAGCGAGTCTCCGAAGCAACATGCAGCCCATACTACATGCGACCCCATCTCAAGCCGTTTCTCCATTTATAGGGATTTGAACCCGCGTTATGAACTTCTAATTGTACACAACCTGTTCCTGACACCTACACGTGACCGATGAGGTTGCAGACGTGGTCATGTCCCACTGATGCAGTACGCCAGTGGTGTCTATGTTCGCCACTGCTACTCGGCTAATCGGACCTCACTCAAAAATAGACGAACCCAATGTATCGGGCGTCATTCCAAAATTCAAATCATAGGGTTTCGCAAACGCAGGGTAGCGCGAAGCCTACCCTGTGGCACCCTCTGGGGTCTCGCAAGCGCAGGGTAGCGCGAAGCCTACCCTGTGGCACCCTCAGCCACGGCACTTCAGGAATTAATAGCGCGAGATACGCAACCCGTGTCCTCAATTCATGAGACGGCACCGTACGTATCCCTTTGACGGGAAGGTACAACCCACTATCACCACCTAAGGCTTGCCTCAAGGGACAAGTTGGTCGTAAGGCGCCCCCTACAACCAACTCCTCTCTTTTCGGCAAGGGTCTGAGCAAAATGATCTTTATAAGTCACTACCTTAATGATGTCCCTGACTCGACAATCCTAAGGACGATAATATTATAAACATAACATGCCAGGCCTTAAATTAGGCTTTGCAAGACAACTCTACTAGGCTGCTCAACCTAGACTCACCAGAATCCTTCGGGATCCGGTTCTTGGCCCATCGATCCAAGACCTCGGCCGTGCGAATATACATGCATGCCGCTACCCTAAACTTGGATTCCGTCTATACTCCGGTCCTCGATCAACCTACCCTGGTTAAGATTCGACGGTACACAAGGAGTGACTCCTCCACAGTTCCTTAGGGTAAGAAAATATATGTCTTGATGGTCGATAGCCCTTAGGGTGGTAATATCACCCTAGACGAGCACAACGAACAGTGTGCTAGCTAACAAGCTATATATGAGTAACAACCACATACGAGCTAATAAGCTACGTATGAAACAATAGCTACCTACGAGCCAGGCGGGCCTCGTAGGAGATAACCACGTACATACCAGCCAAATAAGCCGCGTATGAGACCAATAGCTACGCACGGGCAGGTCGAGCCGCGTACGAGACAACAACCTTCATACGAGCCAATTAAACTACGTATGAGACCCACAGCTACATACGGGCCAGTCGAGCCACGTACGAGCACAACCATATGCAACCAACCATATAGGTAATCAATCCTAGAAACAACCAAAAGTGCTTACTAGCAAACTCGATCTTCTTTTATTAGAAGCAACAGAAGAATCTACTAATAGTCTATGATCGGTATTCTACCAATGAAAAACCGAAGGCGACATAACAACCATTATCAACTGAATACTACTAGTGGTCTTCCCAATCCTTATTACGTCAACCTATAGTGCCTTAAGCATGACATACAATTGCAAGCATCTTCCTACGACAATCTAACTATATAACATAACCGCTCACCACAATAGTCCTAAGTACGAATATGATTAAGCATGTACTTATATCAAGCTTAAGCATGAAAATCACTATGATCTAGACATGAAGTCCACTATGGTCAAGCATAGGTTATAACTTGAGCGTGAATGCTTATTACTTATCATGACTAATCACCACAACCCAAGCATGGATATATAACTAGTATGAACATACAACATTCCAAGGCATGGTAGGTATTCTAACATTAATCCTACAACATTCTAAGCATGTATTTACACCTTAGCATGGTATGCCTCATTCCTAGACATGATATACTACTTTAACATTAACATATGGCATGGTGTACATTTTAGTAACATTCTAGTCATGTATACTAGTTAAGTATCAACCTACAACATAGCATGAGTTTCTACAAGCATGGATAGGACATAACATCACTACAACTAACCATGAATAGTTACCTTAAGTTAAGCATGAATATCTACGATATTTTAAGCATGAATATCATTAGCATAGATACCATTAACTTAACATAAACAATAATTAGCATGACACCTATTTACTTAGTGTGAATAATGATTAAGCATGATCATCCACTAACATAGCATGAACATATACTTATCTAAGCATGGGTATCATGTAAGCATGAATATTTATTTAATCTAGCATGGTATACAACTTCCCTACAATTAGATTAATATGGTATACAACTTTTCTACCATTAATCTAGCATGAATCTTATTAAGCATGAATAACTACTAGCATGAATATCTTACTAAGCATGGATAACTACTAGTATGAACATACAACATTCCTCGCATGGTAGATTAATTAAGCATCAATCCTACAACAATATGAGCATGGTATTTACTTAGTAATTAACCTACAACATTCTAAGCATGTTTATACACTTAGCATGGCATACATCATTCCTAAACATGGTAGGTATTTTTAATATAAATCCTACAACATCCTAAGCATGAATATCATTTTTAAACATGATAGGTAATTTTAGAATAAATCCTACAACATTCTAAGCATGAATATCATCCCTAAACATGATAGGAATTTGTAGAATAAATCCTACAACATTCTAAGCATGGAGATCATCCCTAAACATGATAGGTAATAAATCCTACAACATCCCAAGCATGTATTTCATCCCTAAACATGATAGAAAATTTTAGAATAAATCCTACAACATCCTAAGCATGAATATCATTCTTAAACATGATAGGTAATTTTAGAATAAACCCTACAACATCCTAAGCATGAATATCATTCTTAAACATGATAGGTAATTTTAGAATAAATCCTACAACATCCTAAGCATGAATATCATTCTTAAACATGATAGGTAATTTTAGAATAAATCCTACAACATTCTAAGCATGAATATCATCCCTAAACATGATAGGAATTTTTAGAATAAATCCTACAACATTCTAAGCATGGAGATCATCCCTAAACATGACAGGTAATAAATCCTACAACATCCTAAGCATGTATTTCATCCCTAAACATGATAGAAAATTTTAGAATAAATCCTACAACATCCTAAGCATGTTTATACACTTAGCATGAATAATAGTTAAGCATGATACTTACTAACTTAGCATGAAGCATGAACATCTACTATCTTTATTGAAACATAACATCTACTACAAATTTACTTGAACATAAACCTCTACCAAAACTTTATTTAACATGAACATCTAATACAAATTTATAAACATCTACTAATGCTACTTATTTAACATGAATATTTACTACACTACTTTACTTAAAACATGAACATCAACTACTACTACTTTATTTTAATCATGAATAGCTACTAACATTTTACATATCATAACCATCTACAACTACTTTATTTTAATCCTTACTACTACTACTTTATTTAAGCATAATACTACTATTTTATTTCAACATACTACTACTACTTTATTTAAACATACTACTACTATTTTATTTAAGCATACTACTACTATTTTATTTAAACATGAACATAAACATCTACACTACTTCTTTTAATCATCTACTACTACTACTACTACTTTATTTTAATATACTACTACTTAAATGTCTACTAGTCTTTATTAGCATTGATTTCTTATTATTACTAGTGATCATAAAAAAGATCTTTTTATTCATTCTACAACTAGTGATTTCTTTTTCATAATTAGAATTAACATCTAATTTAGGTTCTTTTTACTTTATAAAAGAAAACAACAATAATAAAAATAAGGTAAGAACCTTCATTTGGTTCAACCAACATATGCTTAACTTTTTAGTCCAAGTTCAAAACAAGTCCTACAACCAAAAATGGTTGTAAAAAGGTTCATATGCTTTTTTCATGTGTTCACATCAAGTCCTACAACCCCAAACGGTTGTATGTACAAGTCCATATGCCTTATGTCATTTTAGTCCAATTAACAAACACAAACAACAACTACAACTATAAAGATTTGATCCTTATGTTTATTATTACTACTATTCCTTTCTTTTCTTTTCATGTGGTTATTATTTTAACATTTACAAACATACATACAACAATACCATCACAACAAACCATTTCCAAAGAACCAAAGAAAACAAAACAAGAAGGATAAGAAGAAGAAGTCAAAACAACAATACAAACAAACAAACAAACAAAAGAGAAACCCCCACCTTGTTCTACTTGTAGGAAGGACTAGCTAGCTAAAACTTCTCCTTTCCCTAGCTCCTAGAACTCTTATGGAACCTACAAGAAAAACTCTCTTGTTAGAATCTTCTCTTTCTTTTTCTTTCTTTCTTTCTTTTTGATCTTTCTAAAATGAGACAAGGTGGAGAAGGAGGGGGTATTTATAGGTGGAGAGAAGGGTGGATAGTGCAAAATTGCACTCAACAATATGCACAAAAACCCCTTGGAGGAGTGAAGGCCGGCCATGCTTGGTAGGGGGTAGGGGTGAGGTGGAGGTAAGGTGCTAGGTATGAGTTGGAAGCATGGTGAAGGGATAAGGTTTCTAGAAGGGGTTTTAATCTTCTCATGCATACAAAACCCTAGTTTAGGCCTCCTAATCAAACCCTAACCATCCAATTAAGTTGTCATGACAAGATGAGTACATTGTCCAAGAGTACATGCTACATATTTTGTATAATGTACTAAGTATAATACAATGTATGTATGTGTACATGTATGTGTACATGTATGTGTATACAAAAAAAATCCTTATATAATCCCCATAAAATAGTTTAATTTGAAAATAATAATAAAATAAGTTTTATTATTAATTCGGAGGATCGCGCTACCAATTTGATGTATTTCGGATGTACACCGACCGATATATGCGCGTAGACAATGTTTGTGGACAACCCGGCGAAAAATCACCAAAATAATTTGATTTCGGAATTAAAACAAAATAATAATAAAATAATAATAAAATAGTGATTTATACGAGGTAATATCCATCCGGGATATTACATTGGTGAACCCTTCTACCTCTATCTGGCAGCCTCCGAGCAGACCCTCAGTGCAGTTTTGGTAAGGGAAGAAGACCGGGCTCAAAAGCCCATTTACTATGTGAGCAAGGTACTTCGGGATATCGAGCTCCGCTACCCGAGAATAGAAAAGATGGCTTACGCCCTGGTGATGGCCGCGAGAAAACTTCGCCCGTACTTTCAGTCCCATTCGGTGGCCGTCCTTACCGACCAGCCGCTGAAGCAGGTGCTCCACAAGCCGGAGACCTCCGGTCGTCTTATGAAATGGTCTATCGAGCTGAGCCAGCACGATATAACTTATCAGCCTCGGACCGCGATCAAGGCTCAGGCCTGAGCGGAATTCATAGTTGAGAGTACCATCCCCGAGTCCAGCCAAAAAGTGAAGGAACCACCCGTCTGGTCGGTTTATGTGGACGGATCCTCCTGCCATGAGGGAAGCGGGGCAGGGGTCATTTTGGCAGGCCCAGATGACTTCATCCTCTAATACTCCCTCCGTATCAACTTCAAGGCCTCGAACAACGAAACAGAATACGAGGCACTCATAGCCGGTCTTGGAATGGCTCAAAATGCAGGGGCCCAACGCCTCTGGATCTTTAGCGACTCTCAGCTAGTCGTCAATCAGGTCCTCGGCGAGTATGAAGCACGCGATGACAGGATGGTTAAATACTTAGCCAAAGTCAAGAGCCTCATGGCACTATTTTAAGAAGCCCTCATCCAAAGAATCCCCCGAGAAGAAAATGCTCAGGCCGATGCCCTCTCCAAACTAGCCTCCTCCTCCCTTCAAGGTCTCGAGCAGACCGTCTTGATAGAAGTCCTTCTGAAGCCAAATATAGAGGACGAAACTCCCGACTCTATGGAGTCGCTGCCTGTCCTGCTCGAAGACAATTGGATGAAATCCCTCATCGAATTCTTAAGGGACGGACTCCTCCCCGAGGATCCAAAGGAGGCTCGAAGAGTAAGAACCCGAGCTGAGCGTTACACACTGATCGAAGGCATCCTATATAAACGCTCTTTCACACAGGTAGACGGCAGGCCGTACCTGAGATGTCTCTCCTCCGGTCAAGCCGACTACGCCCTGCAAGAGCTGCATGAGGGCATCGGCGGGGCACATTCGGGTTCCAGAGCACTAGCCCGCAAAGTGTTGAATTACGGATATTTCTGGCCCACTCTCCTACGAGATGCCGAACGACACGTTCGGTAGTGCAGCTCCTTTCAGAAGTACTCTGACATCCAGCGCCTCCCACAAGCTCTGCTCACTTCCCTATCAAGTCCGATCCCCTTTGCAATGTGGGGGATGGATTTACTAGGGCCATTTCCACCGGCTCCCAGACAGTTCAAGTTCTTGGTCGTGGCGATCGACTACTTCTCAAAATGGATAGATGCCGAGCCCTTGGCCACGATCACCGAGAACAAGGTTGTTCAGTTCTTTTGGAAGAGCGTGATCTGCCGATTCGGCTTCCTTAGGGTCCTAATAACAGACAACGGAACCCAGTTCACCGGGGCTGCCTTCCGAGCTCTATGCGAAGACCTTGCCATCCAACACCGGTTCTCCTCTGTCTCTCATCCTCAGTCGAATGGCCAAGCCAAAAATGCTAACTGACAGATCCTCTCCGGCATTAAGAAGAGGTTAGATAAGTGTTCCAAAGGCTTATGGGTCGATCAACTTCCCAACGTGCTGTGGAACTACCGCACCACAAAACGGACCCCCACAGGAGAGAGCCCATTTAATCTCACCTATGGGTCTGAGGCCATCATCCCCCTAGAAGTTGGAATACCTTCTCCTCGTCTAATAGCTTATGAAGAAGAGCAAAACGCCAGAGAGCTCCGAGCAAGTCTAGACCTGATAGATGAGATCTGAGAAAGAGCGGCCGTTCATCAACAAAGCTACCGAAGAAGGATCGAGATGGCATACAACAAGAAAGTCCGTCCTACCGACCTCAAAGAAGGAGACCTGGTCCTCAGGAAGTTAGCCATCTCTTTCCCCGGCCAGAAGAGTAAACTCGCTCCGAACTGGGAGGGACCTTACAAGATTGTCAAAGAAGTTCGGCCCGGCACGTACAGGCTTGAAAATCTCGAAGGCAGGAAGATCCCTAGGATATGGAATGCCGACCATTTCTTAAAGTACCAAGAGAGAGCACCAACGCCTCTCTAAGCACTTTGAGATGTCGAACCGTTCCTCCCCTATTACTTGTAATGATTTTCTTTTATCTTGTAATAACGACTCGCAACTTTAGAAGTAGCTGGCCATTAGTCATCAATAAAGAAAGTTTTTTCATATTTTACTTGTAAAAATTGCTTACATCTCTCTGCCTTTACTCTTCACTCCACCGATGGTTCGGAGTCCAACACTCAGCTCGACCCTACTTCGCAAGTTCGCTCGTAAGCGAGCTAGAAGTAGGTCGCCGTTCGGAACTGCTCCCACAACCATTGAACAATTGTACCGATGGTTCGGAGTCCAACACTCGGCTCGATCCTACTTTGCAAGTTCGCTCGTAAGCGAGCTAGAAGTAGGTCGCCGTTCGGAACTGCTCCCACAACCGTTGAACAATTCTACCGATGGTTCGGAGTCCAACACTCGGCTCGATCCTACTTCGCAAGTTCGCTCGTAAGCGAGCTAGAAGTAGGTCGCCGTTCGGAACTGCTCCCACAACCGTTGAACAATTCTACCGATGGTTCGGAGTCCAACACTCGGCTCGATCCTACTTCGCAAGTTCGCTCGTAAGCGAGCTAGAAGTAGGTCGCCGTTCGGAACTACTCCCACAACTGTTGAACAATTCTACCGATGGTTCGGAGTCCAGCACTCGGCTCGACTCTACTTCGCAAGTTCGCTCGTAAGCGAGTTAGAAGTAGGTCGCCGTTTGGAACTGCTCCCACAACCGTTGAACAATTCTACCGATGGTTCGGAGTCCAACACTCAGCTCGATCCTACTTCGCAAGTTCGCTCGTAAGCGAGCTAGAAGTAGGTCGCCGTTCGGAACTACTCCCACAACTGTTGAACAATTCTACCGATGGTTCGGAGTCCAGCACTCGGCTCGACTCTACTTCGCAAGTTCGCTCGTAAGCGAGTTAGAAGTAGGTCGCCGTTCGGAACTGCTCCCACAACTGTTGAACAATTCTACCGATGGTTCGGAGTCCAACACTCGGCTCGATCCTACTTCGCAAGTTCGCTCGTAAGCGAGCTAGAAGTAGGTCGCCGTTCGGAACTACTCCCACAACTATTGAACAATTCTACCGATGGTTCGGAGTCCAGCACTCGGCTCGACTCTACTTCGCAAGTTCGCTCGTAAGCGAGGTAGAAGTAGGTCGCCGTTCGGAACTGCTCCCACAACCGTTGAACAATTCTACCGATGGTTCGGAGTCCAGCACTCGGCTCGACCCTACTTCGCCAGCTCGCTCGTAAGCGAGCTAGAAGTAGGTCACCGTTCGAAACTGCTCCCACGACCGTCGAGCAACTCTAACGGTGTTTCGGAATCCATCGTTCGGCTGAACTATGCTCACTCAAAACCACGAGCCGAGCGGACGAGGAACCGACCCTCGTATATGGAGAAAAATTCTGCCGAACTGATTTCACCGTTGGATCATCTCAAAATGCGTGCTAGAACGTGATGAACGGATCTGATCGTGCCACGTGTCCGCAAAACGACAAGATAGTGTATTCTTGGAACTCGGGCCTCCCACCTCGTGATACGTACCACGATCATGATCAACCGTCTGGATGTTGCCACGTGGCCAGGATCTGATGTCCGAGCTATCGCACCTCGAAAGCGCACAGTCACCACGATATACTCCGAGCGAAAAACCAACTTCTGCGGCTAAAACCTACAAAGAAGACAACTATGGGTCCTTATGGTTCGGCCTCAAGAATAAGGCGACCACGACACAACGATGAACAAAACAGCCTCGATTTTATTAAGACACTTGGTAAATTTACAAGGCAGATAGTTACAGCGGGAAAGCAACTAAATAAATTACAAGGCATGTTATTACAACAACAGAGACGATGCAAGAAGTAAAAGGCTCGATGCCATTCGTTCAGTGCCTCCTCAGAACAGGGACGTTCCGATTCAGAGACAACCACGGCTTTCGTCTTTTCACCTCTGAGCTTGTCTCTAGGCCGACGAACTGGGACGCCGCCTCGCCACTAACCCTAACGGTTGCTCCGACCGAAGCCCCGCTCGAGCTAACAGCTAATCCGCTTTGTGCGCTGGCTGCTGTTCGACCAATAACTTGGCCACGAGTCGCTAGCTCGTAAAATGTGATCCCCCGTTCTCTCTCCTCGCTAGTGCAAGAAGTGCTGCGGACATTAGCTCTCACAGGCTGAGGCTTCAGTCGAGCCACCTCCTCCTCGAGCTCGACGATCCTATCCTTCAGAGTGTCATCCTTAACCATTATCTTGAATTGAGGGAGTTTCGCCGAACCAGGGTACTCAGTGCTGTCAGATATAATGCGACTTAAGTTGGTCACCTCGATGCTCTTGTCGACTGTGACCCTCTGCAGTTGCTCGACCTTCTTCTCGAGCTCATCTCGCTCAGCCAACACCGAGGCTAGCTCTGCCTCTTTCGCCGAGAGCTCCTCCTCAACTATCCGGAGATGGTGCACCTCGGCCAGAAGCTCGCTGTTCTTCTTCTCTACATTGAACATCAACCTTCTGGTGAGCTCGATCTCACCCACGAGTCGAGCCTCGCGAGATTGCTTGAACAGATCGGCACGTCGCCGAGCCGCTACGGTATTTGGGGTGTGATCGAGGATCTGAAATACAAGAACATCGCAATTGGAAAACTACACACCGACCCAAACACTTGGACAAGTTTGTAGTAAAATTTTCATTCATAAAAAGGAGCGGTGGCCAGTCCGCAAAAAGGCTTACATTTTTTGAAAAAGAAAACAACGATTACAAAAAGACGAGGAGATCAGGGGTCCACCTGCATCGCCGGTTCGACCACTGGTGCTTCGCCAGATGGCCCCTCATTCCTCACCTCAGCCCGGGGGTTTGTCACCAAAGCGTCGGTGACCTCCTCCTCGTCGTCGTCGCCTTCTCCCTCGTCACCTTCGCCTCCCTCCTCCTCGTCGTCTGAGGGGGATCCGGCCACAATCTGTGGCCGACCCGCTCGAAGCCCGAGACACGGTCCTGAACATGGTCGAGCGGCCTCTAGTAAGACTTCTCCATGTTCGAGGCCATGTGCTTCTTCGCCTCGGCCTCGACCTCAGCCTTGATCTTCGTTGCCAAGGCCTCTTTCTCCGCCTTCACCTCGGCCAGAGCCTTCGCCGACGCCGCCAGATCCTCGGCAGCCTTGGCGGCTTTGGCAGACTCCTCAGCAAGCCACCCCTTGACTCGCTCCAGGTCGGCCACAAGATTGGCAACCTTGACCTCCAAGCCCTCGGCTCGCCTCTGCTCTGCTTCGAGCTACCGAACCGCTTTCACCTTTTCCGCCCTGTCCTTATCACTGGCGGCCTTCAACTCTTTCTCTTGTTCGGCGAATGCCTCAAGGAGATGGCCGAAGTGACAGGTGGCCTGTAAAGACAAAACAATGGTGAGCACAAGATAAGGGCCGAGTAATAGACTTGAAGAAATTCTCAAGAGAAACTCACCGATACGAGCGACCGAGCCACTTCGTAGGTATCGTCGCCGACTGTCCCCGCCTTCAGCGCGGCTCGATCTTTTGGGGTCGCCAGGTGTTTGACGACCTGCATCGACATCTGCGAGTTTCTGAGGAATCCATCATGATTCTTGACTCGCCAGTTCGGAACGAACAGCTGCTTGTGCTGCTCGGTCAAGATCTCTTCGACCGGAGCGGTCAACGGCGGAGTCTCAAGCGACAACGCCGCCGAGACGTCGAAGGCCCCACCGACCGGGGCAGAAGCAACGGGAGCTGAGGGCTCTTCGACAATGACCACCATCGACGAGGGGACCTCAGTGACCGGGGGAGGTGGAGTGGTAGTCGAAGCAACTTTAGGCTGCCGACCTGACGAGGCGGTCGTGCTCGGCCTCTTCCTCTTCCTACCATCAGCCACCTTGCCCCTCTCGTTTATCATGGCATTGAAGTCCATCTTCTGCGCTTCTGTACCAAACAACAAACAAATTGAGTCAGTAAAGTGAGCTAAAGACTTAGAAAAAAAATAATACGAGATGTCAGGAGCGTACTCGGGTCGATCGGACTAAGGCCTGACCCATACAGCACCTCCTCGGTCATCTCCCTCCAACTCAACAACGGGAGGGCTACGATCTTCCTCGCCACTTCCTCCTCGGCCGCATTCAGTTCCGGGTCGGCCCTCGCAAATTTGGGCACCTCTGGCTTCCACCGGCTCGGAATTTGCAGCATCGATGCCTCCCTCAATATGAAGAACTTTTCCTTCCAGCCTTTGATCGAGTCCGGGTTTTCTATGATCCGAACACCCTTCCTCGGTGCCAGGTAGTATCGATGCTCGGTCTTGTGCATCCGGTTTATCTGATACATGCTTCGGAAGACCGTCAGGTCCGGCTCGACTTCGGCGTTGTGGCACTGGAGCAGGAAGGCGTTCACATGACGCCATGTGTTCGGCATAAATTGGGTCGGCGCAAGGCAGTACCATCTGAGGACCTGGCGAATGAAGGGATGCAGCGGAAAATGCAGTCCGGCGTTCAGAGAGTCATAGTCGAACATGCACATATCCGATGACGATAGCTTGGAGTTCGCCCGCATCCCAGCACCGGGGAGAATTAGCATGTACTCCAGAGGGATCGTGAACCCCTTTCTGATCCGAAGGAGGTCCCTCTCGGATAGCACCGATCCAATCTCATCTGCCTCGGTAGTCAGACCCGGGTTATTCTCTTCGTAAACTTCCGACTGGCCGATGATCGCCTTCTTCATGAGGTCACCCTCGTACTGCCTAACCCCAGCGTGCCCGGACAGTACACAAGGGTATCGGCCCGTCTCGGGGGCTTGCCTCGGATTCTCCATAATCACCTCGACCACGGGAGATTGGGCCACTACCCTCCTCTTCTTCTTCTCCTTCCTCACCTCGGCCACCGACGGCTCGGCTACTTGCTTCCCCTTCCTTCGGATCTCTGTCTGCCTCCTCTCCTCGGCACCACTATTGCCCGAGGACGAGGCCTCACTCCCCGAGTTCACCCTTGACATCTCTATAAAAAAGTTAAGGCAACCAGACTGACCTTGAAGTAACGTTCACGGTCGGAATAAGCTCGCCGGAAATCGCCTGGCCCACGCGACAGCTAACGTCACCGCCTTGGAGCAAAAGTCGCCGCTAGCAGAGAGCACAGAGAGTGAAAGTAAAAGTTTGGAGTAAAAAGGTGAAATGAACTTGGGGGTGGGGGAGTAAGAGCTTATAACCCCAGTATGATGTTGGGCCTCCTTGGGAATATAAAAAGCCCACTAAGAAGCCAAAGCGTCAAGCGGAGAGTTGCGGCGTTTCGAAAAGCAAAAACTCCTCAAATCACTTAAGTCCACGACTCAGCCACCGGTCTGCCAAGCCGAGCTACCGAACAGCCTGGCTGAGCAACCAAGCTACTGAGTCCCTTCAAAACGTCTAACTCCATACCTCGGCTAAAGGCACCGAGCCTCCGAACCGAGGGGACGAGGAACCGACCTTCATATATGGAGAAAAATCCTTCCGAGGACAAATCACCGTCGGATCTCTCCAAAATTCGTGTCAAGACGCGATGGACGGTTCAGATTGCGCCATGCTCACAAAATGACAAAATAACATTTTCTCGTGATCTGAACCCAGCCCTCGTGATTCACGCAATGATGGACGCTTAAGATCTGACTACGTGTACCTACCGAGCTGCCTGCCACCGGTCTGCCTAGCCGAGCTACTGAACAGCTTGGCTAAGCAGTCGAGCCACTGGGTCGAAGGGTGACGACGCTTCAAAGCCAAGACACTTCAAAATGTCTAACTCCATACCTCGGCTCAAGGCACCGAGCCACCGAACCGAGGGGACGAGGAACCGACCCTCATATATGGAGAAAAATCCTTCAGAGGACAAATCACAGTCGGATCTCTCCAAAATTCGTGTCAAGATGCGATGGACGGTTCAGATTGCGCCACGCTCACAAAACGACAAGATAACGTTTTCTCGTGATCTGAACCCAACCCTCGTGATTCACGCAATGATGGACGCTCCAGATCTGACCACATGTACCTTCTGAGCTGCCTTCCACCGGTCTGCCTAGCCGAGCTACTGAACAGCGTGGCTAAGTAGCCGAGCCACTGGGTCGAAGGGTGGCGACGCTTCAAAGTCAAGACACTTCAAAACGTCTAACTCCATACCTCAGCTAAAGGCACCGAGCCTCCGAACTTAGGGGACGAGGAACCGACCCTCGAATATGAAGAAAAAACCTGCCGACCATCCTCAGCCGTTGGATCTCGCCAAAAAGCGCGCTCGTCATGATGGACGGTTCAGATCTTGCCACGTCCACTAAACGACAAGATAGTATTTTTTAGGGATCCGCGCTGAGATGGATGCTCAGGATCACGCCACGTAGTTCGGCTGATTCCGAGCTACGTGCCGACCTGCCGAGCCGAGGGGACGAGGAACTGACCCTCGAATATGGAGAAAAAACCTGCCGACCGTCCTCAGCCGTTGGATCTCGCCAAAAAGCGCGCTCGTCATGATGGGCGGCTCAGATCTTGCCACGTCCACTAAACGACAAGATAGTATTTTTTGGGATCCGCGCTCAGATGGACGCTCAGGATCACGCCACGTAGTTCGGCTGATTCTGAGCTACGTGCCGACCTGCCGAGCCGAGGGGACGAGGAACCGACCCTCGAATATGGAGAAAAAACCTGCCGACCGTCCTCAGCCGTTGGATCTCGCCAAAAAGCGCGCTCGTCATGATGGACGGTTCAGATCTTGCCACGTCCACTAAATGACAAGATTGTATTTTTTGGGGATCCGTGCTGAGATGGACGCTCAGGATCGTGCCACGTAGTTCGGCTGATTCCGAGCGTGGCGCCGAGCAGCCGAGCCGAAGAGACGAGGAACCGACCCTCGTACATGAAGAAACTATCTGCCGAGGAGCGCGGATCGTCTGATCACCCAGAAAATCGCGCTCGGTGCTGATCAAGGGCCCAGATTGTGCCACGCCGTAAATCGGTATTAAAAATTAGTTTTTATTTATTTTAATCGTTTTATTTATTTAAAAATTGCAAAAAAATTATGAAAAATTCGGGAAAATTAACTGAAAATTCTAGAGGATAATTATAAATTCGGGGGAATATTTTTGAACCCCTGAACAAACAATTATCGCCTAGAATGTACTATTAAGGCTCCCGAACGATTGGTTAACACATCGCAAAATTAAATAAATAATTCGAAAAAACAGATAAAAACCGCCAGACATCTAGAGAAGCTTAAGAACAGCTTACAAGCCTGAAAAATCACCTCACTACCCCCTTCTAGATTCAAAACCCCCCATTTGAACTCCGATACAACTTCACTAGCCATTAAAATAGCTAAATTACTCCTCAAAGGCTGATCAAACTCAGTCTTTAGGAGTGGGGGCTCATGATATGGCTAAAAATGGGGTTAAATCGGAACCGTCCAAATTGGGCACGAATCTTGAAGCTCAGGGGTAAAACAGTAATTTCACCTACCAACGGGTCTGAAGCAGGTACTGGTTATCTTCTCCGAAGCCCACTTACTCGCAAACGGATCCACCTCAACTGGGTGCGGGTTTCAACCCGCAGCAAATCCGGTCCAGAAGGGTTAGAATTAGGGTTTCTGGTTAAATCCTAATCAACGGCCTTGATTCATATCCATCCCTTCACTGGGGATTAGGGATTACATTCCTTATCTAACCACAGGGGGATTACATTCCTAATCTGATCCCAGCGGCGCCTATAAATACCTCCCATCCATCTCCATTGAGAGGTAATCAATCTTTCTCCAGTTTTTGCGCTCTTTCATAATCTTCCCTGATTACTGACTTGAGTGTCGGAGGGTGCGTCACGGGGAACAACCCCGGTGTCTCGCACTTTTTGCAGGTGTACGGCAGGAGTCGGCATCAAACTCCGACGGAACAGGTATACAGGTTTACTATTCAGTTTCCCTAAGAATCCACAAATACTATATGTTTGCCCCCACACCAAATTTAGTGGCAACACCTTGTATAAACAAACACTTATGTTGAGTAAGAAATAACTTGATTGTGAATTGAGATATGAATTGCTATTTGAGATTAATTTGTTAATTAGATTTCAGGTGATGAAATTGTGTTCATAAAAAGAATTATTAGAGTGTAAATGAATAAATAAATCATGAATAAGTGCTAAAATAAGACATTGATCTATTTGTGAATAAGTTGAAGATGAGAATATTTAAGTTTAAGACATGTTTATTGAAGGGTACGTGTACCCATGGATTCTTGTACATGAAAAGTTGTGATTTAGAGTTTGTGAGACCTCGGGTACCGGCACTATTGAATTGAAAAGAATTGTGATATATTTTGAGATATGGCCATGGAGCTATCTCGTATTTTGTGATTAAGTCCGGTAAGGAGTAAAACTAACTCTAGGTATGGAAATTTATTCATATCTTGAACTTAAAAATTAGGCACATAAGTGAAGATATAGTAAAACTTGGGCAAACGTAAGTGGGGCACTCTATATAGTCAGGCGGTGTACTCTGGGACTATAGACCCAGTCGGACAGTGTATTCCGGGACTGAGGTTGCTTCGATGGAGACGGGCTTTTATTTTAAGTCCGGGACTATGCATAGTCTGGCGGATAGTTTGCTGTGCTCCAGTGTATATATGTATACCGGGGCTAGAGGAGCAATTTCAGGAGGTTCGCACGACGAGGAGTCTATTATAACAGTCGGGCAGAGTACTCCGGGACTGAGATCCGTACTCGTGGAATGTCTAAATCTTGCTTTTATTACTGGGTAGTTTTCATGTCGGGGGATCGAACCCTTTAATGTGGAGTACGTATGTGCTTGCCCTCGGACCTATGTAGTATTGGATGCATAGAATCCGAACAAGTATGCATTAGTGTCATCTTAGTATAAAATATCTGCATTAGGTATTAAGGTATCGCATACACTTACATATTTAGTGTAGTCACATTTAACACTTTATTTGCATTCAAAATATGTGGTTTGTTAAAGTATTGAGATCGTTATATGTACGGCATAGAGAGGATGGTCGAGTATAGCATTTCGTCAGTTGTAAGTAACTGACGTGCCCACACTTATTATGTAGGGATTGGATTTCTCATGAAGCAGTAAAGTTGATATGATGTTGTTACATGTTAAAGATGTTGCAAGTTGTATATTATTTTCATTTTTGTAATTCATTTTATTTTCCGCTGTGTACAAAATTGTAAAGAACTCTGATGTATGATAAAAAGTTTAAATTTTCTTGTAAAATTGTATGAAGTGAAGTATAAAGATCCCGTGGAATCTCGAATTCGGTCTTATTTGGAATTCGGGGCATTACAGATGGTATCAGAGCCAGGCTTCATAAGTAGTACAAATTTATAAAGAACGACACCCTAGAGTGGACATTAGAAGTGTGAGTTCAGCTTATAGAGATTTAAATGTAAGTGATTTACATTTGTGTTGCTCTATACACTGATGTTTTCTCTTCCTATTGGATGGCGGAGTCGTGAATGAAGGTTCAATGACTACTTGCATTCAACTTCATTCATGATGTTCTCCTCGTATACATTGATGTGAGATTGTATGCGAGCATGTTTTACCTGGGTATCAAAGTGGCGCAATGGAAGTGTGGTTGGTTGAACCTACACTCATGATACATTACACGTAGACACACTTCCCTTTCCAATTATTTTTCGTGGATTTTCATCCTAGTATTTTTTCAACATTCAATATTTTTCAATACTATTAAATCACTTGACTATCTATTATTTTGTCTATCTTCCTTAGTCTTGATCTTTTTGAATTTGTTTTATCTGTCTTTCAATCTTAAAGATTTGCCCTTCGTGTTTTTTGTGTGTCACTTTATGTTTATCCGTTTACATTTGTTATTACTTTTTGTATTATTGCAACTATTATTTTCTTCATTGGTTATTTCTATTATATTTTGAATTTTTCTTATGTGCATTCGTTTTGTTGTGATACTATATTTTTCATTATCTTGTGTTGTCTTATATATTTCCGTATATTTTAACAAGAATGAAATTTTCTACACATAAATATGACATACCATTTTGTTTTATTGTCTACATTCGATACTATTGTTATTACATATTATTTGCTAATTTGTTTTGTTGTTAATCGTTACTCATTAGTTTTGTAATTTTACGCTTCTTCCATATAATACATATACTGCATAATAATTATTTTTTTCATTTGTGTTTTCATCTAGTGCATATGCTTTTCACTATTTTCATATTAATGCTATAAATCATTTTCATTACTACAAATTTTGTATATCCTATATTTAAAGTCTATATATTTTAGTATTTTATCGTCATAATTTTCTACTTTATTTGCAACTTTTTCATCCACTTTTATGTCACTGATTTCAAACATAACACCATATTTTATTAAACATCCCAATACCCAAGAGTACATGGAAGATTATATCATTCCATGTCCCGTTCTGGTGCAACCTGATGTCGAGAGGGCAAATCTGCAACTAGACATCAATAGAGGCAAACTGCAACTGGACGTCGGGGAGGCAAGGACTGCAACCGAATGTCCAGAAGGCAAACTGCAATCGGATGTCATAGAGGCAATTCTGCAACTTGAGATCGTAGAGAAGTCTGCAGTTGGACACCAACGAGGCGAACTTACACCAGAAGGAAATTTCCTACTTAGATAACCCCTACTTTGTTTTCTATAATATTTACACACCCCTATTCTATTTTTGTACTAGCTTATACTATTTTATAATATTTTGCAACCTAGCATTATATTGTTTATACTGATTTATATATCCAACCTACTTGCGTATACTACTTAATCTCATCTAGATTGTCGTCTTCTTCTTTATTTTGTATCTTTACATGAGTAAGTCTTTCATTCCACTTCACCGTGTTTTGCTATTAACTTATCTTAGATTTGGTATCTACTCACCTAACAAAAATAAAATTGGTATTTATATTTTTTCTTCAATTCATAAGTTATTTCTATATGATTAGTTTTCGCACAATTTCAATAATATGTTATTACTTTTACTACTATGATGTTTTATTTTACTCCTACAAACTATTTATAATTTTCATGTCATAATGTCGGTTGTCTCACTCTTACGCCTATAAATTTTGTATGTTGGTTTTCTTACTCTACTTGACAATTCGAAAGTATTTCGATTTATACCTTTTATATCTTTAATTTTCAAATCGTATGTATAATTATTAGAGTTACCTTACAAATTATTTTATGATATTAATTTTTCTATGTTTTAAACCAAATTTCACTCTCGTTTTTTTTCAAACTCTTATTCACTAGTCTTCTTTTAAATTGCTAATTCAATTTTTGTCATACAGTACCAATTCAGTTTTGCAATTTTATCACTTATCACTTTAAAAGATTTTGACTACGACATCTATTTATAAATTATCTATTGACTATGTTTCTCTTTATTGCATTGTTTTCCGAACTATTTTAAAATTTATGATTTAATTGATTTTCCTTTTTCTAATGTTTTACCTAATATTATTTTGTATGAAATCTCTTTCAATCCATCCTGTCTTTTCCTAGTTTCTTGTTTCGTTCTTATAAAATTTTGATGCTCATAGTTTTCTTATATAGGGTTGTCTTTTTTTTCCTTGTTGCGTATTTTTATACTATATTAATTTTTCTTAAAGTTTGCAGTTTTCTATAAACTATAATGATATTTTTTTGGCATGTACAAAATACAACCTTTACCCTAGCGAGTTCCGGGAACGAAACTATTCTAGGGGGGGAGATAGTGTAACACCCTGCAAAATTGGAAATGACAATTTTGCCCTTGTGTGTTATGCACGTATATTTTGTACTGTTACTGGTAATATTTGTAACGTGGTTTCATTACGTATTGTGATTTCTGACAATTTATGCATTCTCTGTATATTTTATCCTATTTAAATCAACTAAAATATTAAATTTTCAATCTCTGGGTTTTACGTGCTTTATACGTGTTTTTGATTCACGTATCGATTATGTATTTCCACCGCTATATGTAATATTTTCTATGCGTTTAAATTATTTATGTTAGGTATTCAAATCCATTTTGATAAACCAAAAATTTATTTTTCTCCTATTTTAATTAAAATACTTTTGTATGTGTAATGCACGTGTTTTCTATGCACGTAGCAATTATGTCGTGAAAAATATAAAATTAATAAATATATTTTCTTATATTTTATTTTCATTATCTTTAATATTTTTCATTGATAAAGCCGAATTTTGTATTTTTATGTTCTACATGCGAAGTACGTATTTTTCGGTGCGCATATTTAAGCGTATTTATTTTCAAAATAATTTCGGAGTGTGTGTACTTATTTTATTTTTGCATGAAATATTATAAAATTTTAATTAAACTAATCTTTACATATTATGTATATATAATGCTTATGTTTACACCTATTCACACTAGTTCCTTCTTCCGAACTCAACCACTTTTCAGCAAATGGTCCCCCTTTCCACTGTGCCTACATACCTGTCACGCCCCGCTTCCCAAAAATATGGAATACGAGCACGTGACGAAGCTCAGCGAATGATTTTTACATCATCCATAAGCTGTAGGATCGACCCAGCATCATAACAAGAATATACAAGATGAATATATATAACCAAGCATGCATGAATAATTATTAAGCAACAAGAAACAATTTAAACAAATAATAATATTCAAATAGTTCCCATGTCTGAATCAAGTGTAACTCGGAAACAAGTCTTAAACAGCAGAAGAAATAAATACCTTAAGAAAAGCAACTATTTAAACAGGTCCTCGCTCCAAGCGAAACCTGAAATGTCTGCTCACCCATTTCCGGCAGGTAGTTTGTCTCCCAAGTCTGCTTAATAAATATAAACAGGAAAACAAGAGGGGAAACAAGAGAAAATGCCCTTAGTGCAAGTTAGGGCCACAAATAGTAAAAGCAAGTACAAGAAAGGGGAAAACAAGAATTGGAATCAAGAATAGGCAGAGTTATAACAAGTAATGAACAAATTCAGGGACTATCTAGCAAGAGGGAAACATCTTAATAACTAGATTGGATAACAACTGCTAGTGGTGAAACACATGTCAGGTACACCTATAAGGGTAACTAATATCGGGTATTATGTTTCATGAGCCAGGTTCTACGTATCAAGTTTCATATTTCAAGTTGCAGGTGTCATGTTCAGGTGTCATGTTCAGGTATCATGTTCAGGTATCATGTTCCAAGTGTCATGTTTCAGATATCAGGTAACCAGGTATTCAGGATAATCAGGCAACAGGGTAATCATGTATCAGGATAATCAGGTAACAGCATAATCATGTATCAGGTGTTAAGTTCAAGTCTTGTGTGATTACTATCTAGGTAGCACGACATGCATCCATACTTTTACTACATGGTTGCTACAGTCAAATCAATTGCGTTTAGACTTAGTAATGGAGTCTATAGGGCGGCGTACTCAGGTTTCAGGTATCAGGTATCAGGTATCAGATATCAGACAGGCACGGTTCATGAATACGAAATTTAATAACAGGTTCACGAAGCAAGTTCGTGAATACTAACAGGTTCAAGGACCACACAGTGGGTCCATGAATACAACAGGTTCATGAGTTAAGTAACTGACTCCATGAATACATCACGTGTAACAGGTTCATGAACCGAGTACTGGGAAACACGGGCCCCCTTCTGAGTACACTTACCTATATTGTCCATTCTATAGTCTTTCCCTTAACCCCGGCTTATTACATTTGTTCAGGCAGAATTTGTATATTTGTATTTATGCATATGAAATAGTGCTGAAATAATGTAGATTAATTCTAAGGAAAAATTGGGGATGTCCTATAGGGTGTCCAGCAACTACATATAAAATTTGGAGTCAAACGCTCGCTGTTTACACAGCGAAAATAATTCGCAAAGAAAATATATACAGCAGTTTTTACAGAACTGCACCTACTGACACAGCTGCAGTATAGCGGCCATATCTCCTAGACCGTAACTCCAAATTCAATCATTCTGGAGTCTATCGACATCTACACATCCTGATCTACGTTTCATATTCAGGGCTCGGGCCCAAATTCCAAAGATAAGAGGGTCGAAACCTCAAAGGAAAATCCAGACAGCAACATAGGGAAATAATTCACTAATGTAGATTCATAGAATTATGTAATTTGGTGTCTAAAATCATTATGTGGCACAAATACATGGTAATGGGAATCAAACAGCGAATAATAATATTTTTCAAGTCATAATAATCACAATTTGCCAAAACACTAAATTTATATGCGCCTACAATTTCTAGGGGTCCTTAATTCATATGTCCATGTGATTCGCAAGTTCAAGGAGATAAAAGAGTCCAATTGAATTATTATTTAATACGAGGAATTTTGTGACTCTTAGATTGGTGAGTTTGAAGGTTCAAATTGTTTTACTATGATATTTCAAAGGAGAGTCACAACTAACTACATGTGGTATTTCAAAGAGACTTGTACTAGGACAAAAAGATGTACAAGGTTACTTGCCTTAAATTGACGGTTGAAATCTCCGCTTGTTGAAGCAAATAGAGTAGAAAAATCCCCGGAAATGTCCTCGAAATGCGCGTCCAAAAACTGATCTGAGATCGAGCTTTCCTTGCACACACGATCGGCCCCAAAACAGCGTATAGCGTTCGGATCTGGTGCGGGTAGAACACGGAACAGCAACTGGCACCAATAGAAACTCTTCTGTGCACCGGATCCGATCCCCAGAACAGCGAACACCGTTGTGGGATCCGCTGTGGACGAACACGGGACGGCAATCACGCGCACGGATCTTGAAGAGATCTGACGGTTGCGAATCGCTCCCGCTCTTTTCCTCCTTCTTCTTCTCCGATCTTCTTCTTCGTTCGACGAGCGACTGAGCAGAGCTCGAGAGAGAGGGGCGATGGCGGCTGCTTCGTTGGCGGCGACTACGGCAACGACGGAGACGACGACGGCGGCGGCGACGTCGAGAAGCGACGCGCGGCGATGCTCTGTTCGTGATTTCGAACAGGGGAGAGAGCGAGAGCGGAGTTGGGGTGTTGGCGAGGCGGCGAGGGTGTTGCGGTGGAGCAGCGGTCGGAGGGGGTCGACGAGGCGATGGGGGGGTCGAGGTGGTGGCTGGAGGTGACGGAGGGGATCGCTCGGAGGCGGTGGTGGCGAGCGACGGGAGTAATTAGGGTTTAACAGTAATGATTAGGGTTAGGGATTAGGGTTAGGGGTTTTATATACTAGGTTAGCGGGTTTGCGGGTTTGAGAGTTTAGGGGACCCGTTTCAAAAAGAGCCCAACAGATGAAATGGTCAAAATACACAATAATGGGGATTAGAAAGATGAACGAGAAGAATCGGCTATCTCTCACGAAGAACGGTGCAAGATGGCACACAATCGAATTTGATAAAGGAAACCCACAATTCGAGTTGAGACCAGAATAATAATTTTATTCGAACTGAAATAAAATACGGAATCTCAAATAGACAAAAAAGTACAATTGCGAAAAATACGGTATAAAATACAAATACGGGAAAACAGGAGTTACAATACCTATATCATTTAAATATATGGTCTAATATAATTGCATGCATGAGTTGGAGTTTGGGTCTTTCTTGTGCTTAGGTGGAGGGGCCCACGGCTTGGACACAGCAATATGTGCTGTTTGATTTTAGCTGTGGTTGACTTCGTCAAACCTATGGCTGACGTGGCATTGAAGTTGGGTTTGGTCTTTTCATGTGTTGATCGGTTAAGGGGGAGTTGGCCGGTTTTGTACATGAGGAGTTGGGAGTTGAGTTTTTGAAGAGGTGGAGATGTGAAGAGTTGGTAGTTAGGGGAGTTAGGATCATGAAGGGTTGGAGAATTAAGTGGAGTAATTTATTAGGTGGAGAATTTTGCACTTTAAACCCTCACATTGTCCTATAAATACACCCAAATTTCCATCTCATTTCACACTTAAAATAATCAAAATAAAGAGAGGAAAAGAAAGAGAGAATGAGAGTATTTCTTGCGCTTTAGAGGCTTGCTAGGAGGAGAAGGATAAGGAGGTGCTAGTTGGAGCTAGGAGCTAGAATGGGTCTCTCCAATCTGGGTTATTTCATTCTTCATAAGAGGTGGGTGATTTCTTACTTTCTAATTGTAGAGAATGCAAGCAAAAAATTATAAATGAGGAGTATATATTGAATTTGATGTAAAATATATAGATAAAATCCATACTAATGTAGTATGCCATGAATGAAAGTTATCTTGTTGTCACTAAAGTAAATAATCGCCACCATGTTAATTAGAAAGAAGAATTTTGACAAAAGAATTAATACTATGAATCATGTTAGTATGCTTGTAAATTTGTACGTATCGAATGTATGATTTGTATGAAAATTGTAGAAGTAGTGTTATATTAAATTTATGCTTTGATACCATGATAAGTTGAAAGAAGAAAGAAAGAAAGAAAAATTGAATTATTACCATGAAATGTGTCAACTATTGCATATTGTCATGTTATATTGAAAATATAAATTTTTGCATAAAAGAATTTTCTTTGAGATTTCATGGATGATTAAGAAGCATGTTTGTTTTTTATTACAAAATTTTAATTGGTGTGATTGAGTACATAAACTAGTTTTAATGAATATGATTCTTAAATTCAAGTTTTGAGAAAATGTAAATTAGTGAGTAAAATGAAAAGAAAAAAATTATTTGAAAATGGAGATATATATTTTAAAATAAATTTGAACTTGTTGGTTGTTGTTTAAAATTCAACTCAATCAAAAGAAAAGTTTATTTCAATACCTTAAAAGATTGGATCATGGGATAAACGAGTTTTGCCAAAAGAAACCAATTTCAGACCAGTATGAACAAAATTATATTATTATGACTCCTAAACAGTAATAACATTTGAACTTACTGGTTAGCCAGTGCACCACAGAGCACTATTTGTAAGAGATCTTGGATTCGAAACTTGATAGTCACATTTTATTTTGATTCACTCAATTAGATTTCGAACCTGTACTGTGTGTATAAGGGGGTTTCTGTTGCGGTTTATTGACACAAGTCCAAACGGACTTAGTGGCTAGTGAATTTGGGCTTGGGGGCTGGCTGTGTGTGTCGGCAGGTCCTGGGTTCGAAACCCGAAGCCACCTTTTGAATTTTTTTGGGTTTCTGTTTACATATTTGAGGTTTTGATGTGGAAAAGATTGAGAATAAAACATTATTATTCATATAAAATAAAAATAGAAATTCTTAGAGATAATTATAATTTTTTTGTATATTTTGAGAAAGTAAAAAAAAATGGGACTCGAAATAGTAAATGAGTTTTTGACTCCAAAATTATCATTTGAGTAAATGATCCTTATTTTTGAATAGAAGGAAGGAAAATAATGTTACAAGTTCTGAAATTCCCTTGTATAAACAAACACTTATGTTCAGTAAGAAATAACCTGAATGTGAATTAAGATATGAATTGCTATTTGAGATTAATTTGTTAATAAGATTTCAAGTGATGAAATTGTGTTCATAAAAAGAAATAATAGAGTGTAAATCAATAAGTAAATCTCGAATAAGTGCTAAAATAAGACATTGATCTATTTGTGAATAAGTTGAAGATGAGAATATTTAAGTTTAAGACATGTTTATTGAAGGGTATGTGTACCTATGAATTCTTATAAATGAAAAGTTGTGATTTAGAGTTAGTAAGACCTCGGGTACTGGCACTATTAAATTATAAAGAATTGAGATATATTTTGAGATATGGTCATAGAGCTATCTCGTATTTTGTGATTAAGTCTGGTAGGGGGTAAAACTAACTCCAGGAATGGAAATTTATTCATATCTTGAACTTAAGAATTAGGCACATAAGTGAAGATGTAATAAAACTTGGGCAAACGTAAGTGGGCACTCTATATAGTTGGGCGGTGTACTCCGGGACTATAGACCCAGTCGGGCAGTGTGCTCCGGGACTGAGGTTACTTCAATGGAGACGAGTTTTTATTTTAAATCCGGGACTATGCGTAGTCGGGCAGATAGTTTTCCGTACTCCAGTGTATATACATATACCGGGGCTAGAGAGGCATTTTCGAAAGGTTCGCACGACAAGGAGTCTGTTATAACAGTCAGGCGGTGTACTCCGGGACTGGGATCCGTACTCGTGGAATGTCTAAAGCTTGCTTTTATTACTGGGTAGTTTTCATGGCAGGGGATCGAAACCTTTAATGTGGAGTACGTAGGTGCTTGCTCTCGGACCTATATAGTATAGGATGCATAGAATCCAAACAAGTATGCATTAGTGTCATCTTAGTATAAAATATCTGCATTAGGCATTAAGGCATCGCATACACTTACATGTTTAGTGTAGTCAAATTTAACACTTTATTTGCATTCAAAAATTGTGGTTTGTTAAAGTATTGAGATCGTTATATATACGGCATAGAGAGGATGGCCGAGTATAATATTTTCGTCAATTGTAAGTAACTGACGTGCCCACAGCTTATTATGCAGGGATTGGATTTCTCATAAAGAAGTAAAGTTGATATGATGCTGTTACATGTTAAAGATGTTGCAAGTTGTATATTATTTTCATTGTTGTAATTCATTTTATTTTCCGCTGTGTACAAAATTGTAAAGAACTCTGATGTATGATGAAAAGTTTAAAGTTCCTTGTAAAATTGTACGAAGTGAAGTGTAATGATCCCGTGGAATCTCTAATTCGGTCTTATTTGGAATTCGGGGCGTTACAATGGGGAAGGGGAGAAGGGTCTCATCAAGCTAAGGCTTGGCTCTTGTGGGTGGTGATGTGATGGGGTTCCTACAAAACCATCATGATGTTTTTGGTTCAAACCCTAAGAAACCCTAGCCTCATTTCCCTCTCTCTTTTCCCTCCATAGTGGCCGGCCTCATCCAAGTTGGGCTTGACCCACTTGATTGGTTCAGGTGTGGTTGGGTTTGTCTAGTTTCATTTGGGTTCACAAGTCTAATTCAACATGTACACACATACATATATACATATATACATATATCTGTATGCACAATGTAGACTACTAGTGAGAAAAACAATTGCTTTAACCCAAAATATACAATTGTTATAACTAGTAGCACTCGGCTCGTTTACAAGACGCATTCGTCAAAAATCAGAGTTGTTACATCACTCCCTCCTTAGAATAGTTCTGTCCTCAGAACTACGCTTAGTGGGAGAAAATTGAAAAGAAAAAGAAAAATTTTACACAAACAACTCCGGGTGATTCTCCTGCATTCGGCTCTTAGGCTCCTAAGTAAGTATACATATGTATTATATCGGTTTTGTGCACTTATACAAAATCCTGTAAAATGCATTTTTGAGAAAATATCTGAAATGTCCAGGTCTGATATTAAAAATTATTATTTTATTTTAAGAATTGAAATTCTTTTGGTGGATATTACCCGGTATAGTTAATAAACATTATATATATATATATATATATATATATACTGGTCTATATATATCTGTATTGTATCAAATTGATACTGAAATCTTTCGAGCCGATAATAAAATTATTTTTATTATTATTTCTAAATTAAAATATTTTTGGTAGAGATTATTCGTTTTAATTAATAAAAATTATATATATATATATATATATATATATATATATATATATATATATATATATATATATATATATATATATATATACCGTATCGATTTCGTACATTTGTACGAAATCATGTAGTATGTGATTTTGGGAAAAAGTCTCTTATTTTTATCAATCATGATCAAAATGGAGGGTTAGAAATGAGTAGGGTGTTGATTGTAATATTTTATTGCAAATTGATTTCCAATTGTTTTAACCATGAGAATGAGAACACTTGTCTCTCTTCTCAACCACAGACTCACCCCTCCTCTCCTATAAACTCCCCCCCCCCCCCTCCCCCCTTGGCCGGCCAAAACTCAAAAGGGCAAGAGCCCATTTTCATTGTGTTTCCCTCATCTCACTCCATCTCTTCTTCTCACATTTCTTCTACTTCTTCTTCTACTTGTTTTTATTTTTAGAAAAGAAAAAAATTGAGAAGAATAGAAAAGAAAGAGAGACCAAAATCAAAATAAAAAGAGTGGGTTATTTTGCTTGACTATTCTTGAAGAGCAACAAGAATAAGGAAGGAGAAGAAAGAGCCAGCAAGTCCTTCAAACGATTTTTGGGTGGGGGTTTCTCTTCCTTGTGTTTTAATTGGTATTGTTGTTATTATTGTTGTTATTATTAAAGAAATTGGACCAATTTCATGTGCATATGAATGTTTATGGACTAGAATAAATGGCATATAAGATTGAAATGGTAGAACTCAAATAGAACACTAAAGAATCAATCTTAAACTAGTATGTAGTTTTGATGATTAGGAATTAATTACTTGTGCTGAAGTTAGAATTTTTACTCCAAATTAATTTGAGAGGTTCTCATATGTGTTACTACCATGCGCTAATTTTTACGGAATTTTCTGGGTTAATTTACTAAGCTAAACAAATCGTTTTCCCAAAACAGTGAGCATCGAAGCAAATCTGCCGTTTTGTGGATTTTTACTTGTGTTTAAGGAGTTGGATTTTGAGTTCCATAAGGAATCTGAAAAAGTTATCAACTAGAAAGTTGTAGTAGATGTTCTTAGCTTTCCAAAAAGTCTAATTTTGTTAGATTCCGATAAGTATAGCAAAAGTTATGAGCTTTACAAGTTTCAGCCTTTTGCTGTCTTTGTTGTTCTTTAAATTATGTTTAAAGAGCTGGATTTTGAGTTCCATACGGAATCTGAGAAAGTTGATAACTAGAGAGTTGTAGTAGATGTTCTGAGCTTTCCAAAAATCCCAATTTTGTTAGATTCCGACAAGTATAGCAAAAGTTATGAACTTTAGAAATTTCGGCTTTTTGCTGTCTTTTGTTGCTCTTTGTATTGTGTTTAAAGAACTGGATTTTGAGTTCTATAAGGAATCTGAAAAAGTAGTTAACTAGTATGTTTTATTAGATGTTCTTAGCTTTCCAAAAAGCCCAATTTTGTTGGATTTCGACAAGTATAGCAAAAGTTATGAACTTTAGAAGTTTCAACTTTTTGCTGTCTTTGTTGCTATTTGTATTGTATTTAAAGAGCTGGATTTTGAGTTGGAATCTGAGAAAGTTGTTAACTAGGAAGTTGTATTAGATGTTCTTGGCTCTCCAAAAAGCCCAATTTTGTTAGATTCCGACAAGTAAAGCAAAAGTTGTGAGCCTTACAAGCGTCAGCCTTTTTGCTGTCTTCTGTTGCTCTTTGTATTGTATTTAAAGAGCTGGATTTTGAGTTCCATACGGAATCTGAGAATGTTGTTAACTAGAGAGTTGTAGTAGAGGTTCTCACCTTTCCAAAATGTCCTATTTTTTTATATTCCGATAAGCGGAGTATGAGTTATGACCTTTACAAGTCACAGCAGCTGGCCTTTATTAGCTGAAGCTCGCTGTTTAGATTGTTCGAAGTTTTTATACCTCTTATTGACGGAATCTGAGAAGGTTATCAACTAGAGAGTTGTAGTAGAGGTTTTCACCTTTCCAAAATGTCATATTTTGTTAGATTCCGATAAGTGGAGCAGGAGTTATGACTTTTACAAAGTCACAACAGCTTGCTCTTTTGGCTGAAGCTCGCTGTTTAGGTTGTTCGAGGTTTTTCTACCTCATATTGACTGAATCTGAGAAGGTTTTCAACTACAGAGTTATAGTAGATGTTCTCATCTTTCTAAAAAGTCTAATTTTATTTAATTCCGATAAGAGTAGCATGTTTAATTGCTTTTAGGGTGTTAGAAGACTTTTATGTTGTTTTTATGAATAAAAGATCAAGTTTTGTTAGTAGTTTGAATCATGCACTTGATTATGAGTAATAAGTATGCCTTGTGCTCATAAGTCATGTAATAAGTATTGATCTGTCTCATACATAGCTCAACTGGCTCGTATGTAGTTATTTGTTCATGCGTAGCTCATTGGGCTCGTATGTAGTATTTATCTTGACTAGATAGGTGATGAGTTGATCCGAAGAGATATTGTGAAGTCTAGGTTGAGACTTGGTAGATTGTGTCAACAATTGTCACACTCTCTTGAAGAGGGACACGTGCGGTGCTTTTTCATGATAAGTTAGAAGCACGATGGCATGTCTTTCTTGTTTGAATCTTTTGGTGTCGTCTCATGGCAAGTTGAGAGTACCTTGTAGCTCGTATGGCCCCATTTGATTGGTTAGGGTTAGTGACATTGTTAGGGTAGTAACTGTTACTTAACCATGTTTATCTATGAATTGCCGAAGGGTGAGAGTTGGTGTTAGGGGTGATACTTTATAATCTGACTTCTCCTATAGGCCAACACTAGGTGGTGTAATTAGGATGTATCCCCATGTCAAAGGGATACAGATGGTGCTTTTTCATGATTAGTTGGGAGCACAGGATTCGTATCTCGGCTGTTAATTCCTGAAGTGCCATGATAAGAACGGGATTTCCTAGGGAAATTGTAACGCCCCGCACTCAGCCCGTACGCACACAATTAACTAAATTCTAGCCAAGCCCACCACAGGCACCATCAAAAGGTGGGTATACCCGTTGGGTACCTTTATCACTTGGGAAACCTAATATATCTCTCTTTCTTCTCACCTTCTTCACCGATATGGGATTTAATCCCTAGGGTCAACTGTTGTGCAATCTAGATGATCTAAATAACTAGATAAACTAGACACAAATTAAAACCTCGCAAGTGCACGAATCGTTTATAGAAGCGTAGCAATAGCAAGGGTCGATCCCACAAAGATTGTAGAAATTAACTTACTAATCAATAAAAAGAGTGCGAATGATAAAGAGTTGTTCTAAAGGTCTAAAAGAAATGAAAAGATTAAAACTAAATCAAGAAATGCTAAATCACAAATATCTATTAAGTAGTTGGGTTTTGATTTCCACCAATAGTCAATAATGCTAAGTCACCTTCTGAACTTCTTCTTATTACTCATGTTTGTTCTCTTTAAGGGCATGGTATCTACTCCTTAAAATTAATGTTTCCCTAAGCCAAGAATTAGGCATGTTATCTACTCTAATTCGTTTCTTTCATTAAGTATTTAGCATGGTATCTACTAAGTTGCACTCAAAGAAAACATAAGAACAGTGGAAACGAACAAACACTCAAGGTTCTAGAAATTGGTATCAGATCTAGATCCCTCAAGTTGATTAAACCAAGAACCCCTGAAGGATTCCCTTGTTACAAGTTATGAACACGAGATACGGGTCGTCTCAATATGCTCATATAACAGCTTCAGATCTACACTGCACAACTTGATAATCTTAAGTTCTGTATGTCAGTCGACTGGCTGTCACTTCAGTCGACTGTCCTTAGAACTCCAAACAAGTTTGATTCATGTAAATTGTTATTCTTTCAATCAGGTTTAATCAATAAGTAAAAGAGTAACATTCAGAAGAACTTAGCATTACATAACTACGGCTTCAATCTACCCAACTATGAAATTAGTTCCACATGATAAGACTTTTATTGATCAACACGTTTGAATACATGATTAACATAAAAGAATTAGAAAGAGAAGAAATAAACTGATGTAGTTCGGCTAGATGGATCGGCTGGCTGTCACATAGTCGACCGGCCGTTCTCTTCTTAGTACTTGATCTCCTTTCTCCTTCTTCTATGCTGATATAGTACTGCTCTTTGTTGATGACTTGGCTTTCCAGAAACTCTTGTGATCCGGCTGATGGTGTGTGCAGAGGAGCGTGAGATCGAGGAGAGAGCTGAATAATGCTTCTTGGTTGGTATTTATAGATCACGGCTAGAGAATTAGGGTTTGCACTCCTCTTTTTATAGAAAAGTCATTTTCTTTTATTTATTTCCTCCCTCGTTGCTCTGCGTATTATTTCTTTCTCTTTTCTTCTATTCTTCCTTTTCTGTTCTGATTTGGATTAGATTTGGACGAATCTTCAGATATCTTATCTTTTAACTCTGTCGCCTACCAGTCGACTCGTCTCCGAACCAGTCGACTGTGTCGAGACTTCTGAAGATTTCATAATTTATCATCCAACTCGACTGTGCTTTGGAGTAAGTCGACTGCACCGAGCAGCTGTGGAAAATCAACTTCTCTGTCCAGTCGCCTGATGTGGGAAACCAGTCGACCGATGATCTGCAGTTTTCTGTGTATCATCCTTAAAATCCTGAATCTGCTTCGTTTCTCTGTTTTAGGATGTTTCCTATGGAAAAGAGAAAATAAGAGTTAAATACCACATATAGAGCCTTCAAATGTCTAATTGCATTAAGATTATTGCTCCTAAATGTGAATAATATTGTGTTCATCAAATACCCCCAAACTTAGATTTTGCTTGTTCTCAAGCAAAAAGTGAATTTATGAACAGGGAAATAATAATGATAGCCTCAACCAAGAATTCTTATTTATGTGAGCATCAACATATAAAAATATAAACAATTTCAGATAACGTAAAACTAAACATACCTACTTTCTCCAGTGCGATTATTTGTTCATAGTTCCCAAACTTCATCATATTTGTCATGCAATTAATGTAGTTATAGTATGCGACTACTCAATCTGTGATTATTCCTTTTCTCTACTACAAACCGAGTAGCAAACTAGAGTTTTTTTTTTTTTAATCTTAGTCTCTTCTCTAAAGTTGTCACTTGCCTTTTTACGCGAATGCAAAACATTTGTGATGAATCCACCCGGTTACTCAGCAAGTCACAAACTTTAAAGTGCTTTGCATACTCATATTTCAAGTTGCCGTTTGACGTAAAGGTAAACATTGGTGATGAATACCCCTAGTTACTAAGCACCCAAAACATTGGAGTAGATTGACTTTATTCAAATATATATATATATATATATTTTATCACTCTATTTACTTAAACTCAATTTAGGACTAGATCTAAAGGGAATAATCACCAGAAAAAGCATCACATTTGTTTATTATGTATAATCACATGACTCATATAATTTTGTAGGGAATTATGATACTCAACAATCCTAAAGTAAATAAGTATCCTTACTCTTATTTTATAAGAAATTGTTTATCCTAAAAAAAATCAAAAGACTTCAAATGTGACTAACTAATACCCCCAAACTTAGATGGAGCATTTTCCTCAATGTTCGAAAGAAAATTTAAAGATAGGCATGTGTTACCCTCTAGTAAGAAGGAGAGACGGAAAATAAAAGATGAATAACGAAAAGAAAATGAAGGGAAAGTGTAAATACTCCCCTGAAAATTGGGTTGCTTCCCAATAAGCGCTGTGTTTTCTGTCTTCAGCTAGACTTGATGAGGTCATGCAATGTATTGAATGGTTTGAAGATGCACATCTTCCTCTTGCGGTTCTATGCTCCTCTCAATGTATGGCTTCGCCCTATGCCCGTTCACCTTGAATGTTTGATTCTTCTCTTTGCTATGCACCTCCAATGCCCCATGTGGAAATACTTTTGTGACAATGTATGGGCCATATCATCGTGACATAAGCTTGCCTGGAAAAAGTCTTAATCTTGAGTTGTATATCAATACCTTCTGTCCTTCATAAAACTCCTTTCTTGCTAACTGTTTGTCATGGTACAACTTGGTCCTTTCCTTGTACACTTTTGCATTTTCATATGCGTCGTGCCTCAACTCTTCAAGCTCATTTAGTTGCAATCTTCTTTTGTCGCCTGCTTGTTTCATATCGAAATTGAACCTTTTGATGGCCCAATAGGCTTTGTGTTCCAACTCCACTGGTAGATGACAGGCTTTTCCAAAAACCAAACGGTATGGTGACATGCCGATGGGTGTTTTGTATGCTGTTCGGTAGGCCCATAATGCATCATTCAAGCGCAGCGACCAATCCTTTCTCCTTGTATTGACTGTCTTTTCCAAAATGCTCTTGATTTCTCTGTTGCTAATCTCCACCTGCCCACTAGTTTGAGGATGATATGGGGTGCCCACTCTATGTGTAATACCATATTTCTTCATCAAAGAAGCAAATGGAAAGTTATTGAAGTGGCTCCCTCCATCACTAATTATTGCCCGTGGTGTACCAAACCTAGTGAAAATGTTCTCCTGCAAAAACTTGAAACAACTTTGTGATCATTAGTTTTTGAGGGGACAGCCTCGACCCATTTAGACACATAATCCACACCCACAAGAATATATAAATAACCAAATGAGTTAGGAAAGGGACCCATGAAGTCTATTCCCCAAACGTCAAACAGCTCGATTACTTGGATGTTTTGCAGTGGCATCTGATTTCTAGAAGAGATGTTGCCTGCCCTTTGGCATTTGTCACAAGTCCTGCAAAAAGAAAAAGCATCTTTGAATACATTAGGCCAGTAAAATCCAGATTGTAATACCTTGAGTGCGGTTCTTTTTGGTCCAAAATGTCCTCCACATGCATATTGGTGGCAATGTTATAGAATACTCATTTGCTCTTCTTCGGCCACACATCTTCTTATAATTTGATCAGGGCAAAATTTGAACAAATAAGGATCATCCCAATAATAGTGCCTGCACATGGCCACCAGTCTCTTTCTTTCCTGACTTGTCATACCTGGAGGGAAAACATGAGCAGTGAGATAATTTACAATATCTGCAAACCATGGAAAACATGAGTAGTGAGATACCAGTCGACTGGTTCTGCTACCAGTCGACTGTCCTGGTGATATGTTTATTTCAAATAGATGTTCATCTGGGAAATTTTCATTAAGTGGGGGCACAATTCTCTCTTCCTCATGCAGTAGTCTGGACATGTGGTCTGCCACAACATTGTCACTTCCTTTCTTGTCTATAATCTCAAGATCGAATTCTTGAAGCAACAGCACCCATCTGATCAACCTAGGCTTAGCATCCTTTTTAGCAAACAAATATCTCAAAGCAGCATGGTCAGTGAAAACAATAACTTTAGAACCAATTAAATATGATCTAAACTTCTCTACAGCAAAAATAACAGCTAACATTTCTTTTTCAGTTGTGGAATAGTTTAGCTGTGCATCGTTTAAAGTTCGAGAAGCATAGTAAATAACATGGGGTATCTTATTGATTCTTTGACCTAAAACAGCCCCTAAAGCATAATCACTTGCATCACACATGAGCTCGAAAGGATGGCTCCAATCTGGTGCCATAACAATAGGTGCAGAAATGAGAAGATTTTTCAATGTAATAAAAGCATTTGTGCACTCTTCTGTCCATGCAAACTCAACATCCTTAGTTAACAAGTCACAAAGGGGTTTGGAGATTTTGGAGAAATCTTTTATAAATCTTCTATAGAACCCTGCATGTCCAAGAAAACTCCTAACACCCTTGACTGTGGTGGGAGGGGGTAGCTTTGATATGATGTCAATTTTTGCCTTGTCCACCTCTATGCCTCTTTTTGACACCACATATCCCAACACAATACCTTGTTGTACCATAAAATGGCACTTTTCCCAATTCAGCACTAAATTGCATTCTTCACATCTCTTAAGCACAAGCTGCAAATGGTTAAGGCATTCATCAAAAAAAGATCCAAAAACACTAAAATCATCCATAAATACCTCGATGAACCTTTCCACCATGTCTGAAAATATACTCATCATGCATCTCTGAAATGTAGCTGGTGCATTGCACAATCCAAAGGGCATCCTCCTGTATGCAAAAGTACCAAAAGGACATGTAAAAGTGGTTTTTTCTTGATCTTCTGGAGCAATAGCAATTTGATTATAGCCACTATAACCATCTAAAAAACAATAATGACTATATCCTACTAATCTTTCTAACATTTGATCAATAAAAGGAAGAGGGAAGTGATCTTTCCTGGTTTCGTTATTCAGTTTCCTATAATCAATGCACACCCTCCACCCTGTGGTCACTCTCGTAGGGATAAGCTCATTCTCTTCATTCTTCACCACTGTGACTCCACTTTTCTTAGGCACCACATGTATAGGGCTCACCCACTTGCTATCTGAGATCGGGTAGATGATGCCAACATCTAGTAGCTTCAAAATCTCTACTCTTACCACTTCCTTCATGTGTGGGTTAAGCCTTCTCTGTGCTTCCCTGCTTGGTTTTGTGTTGTCTTCAAGAAGTATTTTATGCATGCATTTGGATGGACTTATTCTCTTGATATCTGCAATGGTCCATCCTATTGCACCTTTGTGTTCTCGTAGTACCCTCAGCAACTTCTCTTCTTCCTGTTCACTTAAGTTTGCAGCAATTATCACTGGTAGCGTCTGGTTCTCGCCCAAATATGCATGCTTCAAATGGTCGGGCAACTGCTTAAGCTCTATGCCTGGAAGTCTCGGTACAGTCGACTGGTTCCTGGTTGTGGTCGGGTCAGTCGACTTATCCTTTCCGCCAGTCGACTGATCCGAGGAAACACAAAAGTCATTAGTCACAATATTTTCAAATGCCGGTGCGAGTTTACCTGAATATGACTTTGGAGTTTCAAGGTGATGTATTGTTTCTGCTATCCTCCAGTCATCGTGTTCCTGTTCAACATTAGACAATGTTAGAGACTGTGTAATTGCAGCTTGTAGTGGTTCTATGCTATGTACCTGAAATGTTTGATCAACAATCTCCTGCACCACATCAACATTATAGCATTCATAATCATCATGTGGTAATTTTAGTGTATCAAACATTTTAAATTCAACCTTCTCTCCATTTATTTTCATGCTTATAGTACCCTTTTTAACATAATTTTTTATATCAGCCGTACTCATAAAGGGCCTACCTAAAATGATTGGTAGAGAAGATGGCATTGAAGAGTCCTCCATGTCTAACACAACAAAATCAGCAGGCAAAATGAAATCGTTTACCTGAACTAGGACATCTTCCAAAATACCTCTAGGTCTTTTGATGCTGCGATCCGCCAATTGCAACGTGATGGATGTTGGTTGGAGTTCCCCCAATCCTAGCTTTTCATAGACGGTGTATGGGAGGAGGTTGATGCTTGCCCCCAAGTCTAGTAGTGCTTTCTCAAAGAAGTACTCACCAATCCTGCAAGGAATGGTAAAACTACCTGGGTCCTTTAATTTGGGAGGTAATTTCCTTAATAAAATAGCACTCACTTCCTCTGTCAAAGCCACATTCTCCCTAACCTGAAATGTTCTTTTGTGAGTATAACACTCTTTCAAAAATTTAGCATAAGAAGGAATTTGTTTAATAGCATCAAGTAGGGGGATATTAATTTCTACCTTTCTGAGAGTTTCAAAGATGTCAAATAAATGTTGTTCTTTCTTTTGTTTGACTAACCTTTGAGGGAATGGTGGCAAAATTGTCCTTTCTTTTTCACTTACCTTGTTGGAACCCAAAACTTTTGATGGTTGTGTTTCTGCTTCTTCGGTGTGTGTTCCAACCTTGTTCTCAATTGTCTTACCACTTCTGAGAGTTATTACTGATTTGAGCTGTTCTTGGCCTCGAGGATTTGGTATGGTTTGTGAAGGGAGTTCTCCTGCCTTTCTTTCACTCAACTCCTTTGCGATCTGCCCGATTTGAGTTTCCAGCTTCTGAATTGCTTGCCCTTGTTGGTTGCTTGTTTGGTGTTGTTGTTGGAGCAATTGAAGAACGGTGGATTCAAAATCCAACTTCTTCTGTTCTTGAACTGGCCTATCAAACCCACTTTCCATTTGGAAGTTCCGTGCATGTCCTTGTGAAGACTGGGTTCCTTGATTGTTGCTCCATGAGAAATTAGGATGGTTCCTCCACCCTGGGTTGTATGTGCTCGAGAATGGGTTGTTCTTTGGTGGGAACACTCCTTGCCCCACATACTTTGCATGCTCCTGATCTGTGAACGAAGACATAGGACATGTATCAGTTGTATGATCACAATGAGAACAAATTGCACAAATTTCTTTTGTTAGATTTTTCGCATTGCCTATTGTTGTCATTGCATTAACAAGCATATCAATTTTTTTATTCATATTTGCCATTTCCACTTGTATGTTATTACTACCAGAAATTTCATAAACTCCCTGTTTTTTAGAAATGCCTCTTCCCCTTGTTGAGAATTGCTGTGAGTTCTCGCTAAGTTCTTCAAATAATTCGATGGCTTCCTCACCACTTTTCCTCATCAAGATCCCGTTGCAAGCTGAATCCACGATTGCCTTGTTAGTATCATTTAAACCCTCATAAAAAGCTTGTACCTGATCATCTTTAGGCATGTTGTGTGTAGGACACTTGAGAAGCTTGTTCTTGAAATCCTTCCATGCTTCGAAGAATAAATCTCCATCTTTTTGTTGGAAGAGTTGGATCTCCCTCTTCAGTTGTTTGGTCTTCTGGGCTGGAAAGAATTCTTTCAAGAATTTTGTTGCCAATTGCTCCCATGAATTAATTGATCCTGGTTCCAAAGAATTATACCACAATTTAGCATTAAGTTTTAAGGAAAATGGAAACAAGATTAACCTAATTTGTTCAGGGGTAAGCCCTTGGACACTTTGTGTTCTGCAAAGATCAAAGAAGTCTTGCAGATGGAGGTGAGGCTCTTCGTCTGGTTTGTCACTAAAGTGGGGAACCATGCTAAGTAATTGGGGAGAGAGATGCATATTCCCTGTGACATTAGGTTGATAAGCAATGCAGGAAGGTTGCTGAATATTCTTCGGCGTGAATTTGTCCTGCATTGGCACTCGATGTGGTATTTCCTCAGCCATTGTTGCTCGTGAATGTGGTCTCTGTGCAGTCGACTGGTTCCGTGTAGCAGTCGACTGGTTGGTCGCAGACAGCCGACCAAGTCTGTGCAAAGTGCGTTCTGTTTCCGCGTCAATAGGTAGTAGCTCTGGACGAAGTGATCTCCTTCCGTGCATCCACCAAAATCCTGTAACCTAAAAGAAATATTTATTAATAAAAGAAAATAAAATAAAAGGAAAGATTTACTGATTTGTAAGTCAAAATGCTAACAATCCCCGGCAACGGCGCCAAAAACTTGTTGTGCAATCTAGATGATCTAAATAACTAGATAAACTAGACACAAATTAAAACCTCGCAAGTGCACGAATCGTTTATAGAAGCGTAGCAATAGCAAGGGTCGATCCCACAGAGATTGTAGAAATTAACTTACTAATCAATAAAAAGAGTGCGAATGATAAAGAGTTGTTCTAAAGGTCTAAAAGAAATGAAAAGATTAAAACTAAATCAAGAAATGCTGAATCACAAATATCTATTAAGTAGTTGGGTTTTGATTTCCACCAATAGTCAATAATGCTAGGTCACCTTCTGAACTTCTTCTTATTACTCATGTTTGTTCTCTTTAAGGGCATGGTATCTACTCCTTAAAGTTAATGTTTCCCTAAGCCAAGAATTAGGCATGTTATCTACTCTAATTCGTTTCTTTCATTAAGTATTTAGCATGGTATCTACTAAGTTGCACTCAAAGAAAACATAAGAACAGTGGAAACGAACAAACACTCAAGGTTCTAGAAATTGGTATCAGATCTAGATCCCTCAAGTTGATTAAACCAAGAACCCCTGAAGGATTCCCTTGTTACAAGTTATGAACACGAGATACGGGTCGTCTCAATATGCTCATATAACAGCTTCAGATCTACACTGCACAACTTGATAATCTTAAGTTCTGTATGTCAGTCGACTGGCTGTCACTTCAGTCGACTGTCCTTAGAACTCCAAACAAGTTTGATTCATGTAAATTGTTATTCTTTCAATCAGGTTTAATCAATAAGTAAAAGAGTAACATTCAGAAGAACTTAGCATTACATAACTACGGCTTCAATCTACCCAACTATGAAATTAGTTCCACATGATAAGACTTTTATTGATCAACACGTTCGAATACATGATTAACATAAAAGAATTAGAAAGAGAAGAAATAAACTGATGTAGTTCGGCTAGATGGATCGGCTGGCTGTCACACAGTCGACCGGCCGTTCTCTTCTTAGTACTTGATCTCCTTTCTCCTTCTTCTATGCTGATATAGTACTGCTCTTTGTTGATGACTTGGCTTTCCAGAAACTCTTGTGATCCGGCTGATGGTGTGTGCAGAGGAGCGTGAGATCAAGGAGAGAGTTGAATAATGCTTCTTGGTTGGTATTTATAGATCACGGCTAGAGAATTAGGGTTTGCACTCCTCTTTTTATAGAAAAGTCCTTTTCTTTTATTTATTTCCTCCCTCGTTGCTCTGCGTATTATTTCTTTCTTTTTTCTTCTATTCTTCCTTTTCTGTTCTGATTTGGATTAGATTTGGATGAATCTTCAGATATCTTATCTTTTAACTCTGTCGCCTACTAGTCGACTCGTCTCCGAACCAGTCGACTGTGTCAAGACTTCCGAAGATTTCATAATTTATCATCCAAGTCGACTGTGCTTTGGAGTAAGTCGACTGCACCGAGCAGCTGTGGAAAATCAACTTCTCTGTCCAGTCGCCTGATGTGGGGAACCAGTCGACCGATGATCTGCAGTTTTCTGTGTATCATCCTTAAAATCCTGAATCTGCTTCGTTTCTCTGTTTTAGGCTGTTTCCTATGGAAAAGAGAAAATAAGAATTAAATACCACATATAGAGCCTTCAAATGTCTAATTGCATTAAGATTATTGCTCCTAAATGTGAATAATATTGTGTTCATCATCAACCCGGTCAAAGCTACACCCATACCATCCTTATTTCATTTATTCATTCATTCCTTCTTTCATTTAATACCATCCATGGTCAACTAGTCAAAGTACCAGCACACACACACACTTCCACTTCTTCCATTCCTTCTCCACGTCATCATATCAATCCCACCATCCATTCTTTCTTTCTTTCATCTTTCCATCCATTCTTTTCCTTTTTACTGAGTAGTATATATATACACTATATATACTATACTATGTACTATATACTATATATATATCTATACTCTCTAGAAATATGGGGTCTCACATTCACCCCCTCTTAAGAATTCAGCGTCCTCGCTGAATACGGGACGTGTAATCTAGTACAGGATCGCCTTTCTAGTCGAATGTAGACTTGTCTCCTAATCGCTGTCTACACAGGGTCTTACGCATCTCATACACACATATTGCGTCCCACACACTTCCTATATACAAGTCCTACATTCGATGTCGAAAGTTGGCTCTGATACCATCTGTAACGCCCCGCACTCAGCCCGTACGCACACAATTAACTAAATTCTAGCCACGCCCACCACAGGCACCATCAAAAGGTGGGTATACCCGCTGGGTACCTTTATCACTTGGGAAACCTAATATATCTCTCTTTCTTCTCACCTTCTTCACCGATATGGGATTTAATCCCTAGGGTCAACCCGGTCAAAGCTACACCCATACCATCCTTCTTTCATTTATTCATTCATTCCTTCTTTCATTTAATACCATCCATGGTCAACTAGTCAAAGTACCAACACACACACACACTTCCACTTCTTCCATTCCTTCTCCACGTCATCATATCAATCCCACCATCCATTCTTTCTTTCTTTCATCTTTCCATCCATTCTTTTCCTTTTTACTGAGTAGTATATATATACACTATATATACTATACTATGTACTATATACTATATATATATATATCTATACTCTCTAGAAATACGGGGTCTCACAGAAATAGACCCTACGATTCCGTCAGGTTCTATGCCTTCTCATGACGAGTTGAGAGCACGGCTCAAGGTTGGCCAGTATCTTGTGGTTCGTGTTGGCTTTTGAGTGAGGTCCGGTTCGTCGGGTAAATAGTGGCAAACATAGACACCACTATTGTACCGCAGTAGCGGAACTAGACCGTATCTGCAACCTCATCAATCATGTAGTAATGTGTCAGGAACATGATGGGTACAAGAGTAGAATTCATGAAGCGGGTTCAAATCCCCAAATATGGAGAAACAGCTTGATATTGACGTATGTAGTATGGGCTGCATACTATTCCAGAGTCTCGCTTTCATAGAATAAGTGCATCATTGCATTAATTAATCGTGCATTAGAGTCTAAGTCATAGCATACACTGACACATCAATCATATATACACATTTCTTTTTTCATCAATCTAGTTGTTTAAAGTTGAGATTCGCTGCAAGTCATCAGCCTTAAAGTGTCAGTATATGTACTGACGTCCCTACTTCAATAGGTACTGGATTGCAAAACTACAAGTACAGGATTCAGGAGGACTCAAGGCAAGAGAAGGAAAGTGTTGATTCTTATTTTCAATTGTAACATCTGTTGTAATTTATTTTATGTTGGGAAGCATCCGAGTGGAGTACCAAGTGTTATTTACTATTCATTGTACTCTGATGTAAATTTATTAAAAGTTTGTAATACTTGGGCTTGTATGGCTTTATTGTAACACTAATGTAATGTATTGCAGTTTTATAACATTCGAACTTGTAATACATCTGTGTTGAATAATTTTTTTTTAAAATTTCCTGTTTTTCTGTGTATTGTGGCTGATTGAAGGAAAAGATTCTGGGTTATGTCATGATTTCCCAGTAGAGGAAATCGGGGCATTACAATATCCTTGTAGTTGTGATTACTATCACCATAGTGACCCCATGTTCTTTCCAATTTGAAGATCGTCGTATACAGCGGGGGAGATCCACGAGACGTCTAGGTTACCTGATTCTGTGCAATGTTGCGTGTGGCAAAACTGGGGCTTACTAGTTTATGGGAGAAGCTATCCAGGGCAAAAGTGGAGCTAGCCCATCTGAAGATAGTGTTGACCAAGAGGAACGTTGAGGTCGAGCGACTTCATGATAGACAGCGTGAGACATGTTTCCTCGAAGTAGAGGGGGTTTTGCGTGGTGGAGAGATCCCTCTATTGGTGGCGAATGTTGAGAGGGTCTTAGAGATTAAATTCCTTCGTTGTTCTTTACTTGCGGCTACAACCAAGAGGGATGAGTTGAAGAATGTAGGTCTTGAGAAAAGCTTGGAGGTTGCTCCTCTGAAGGAGACTGTCCCCAAACACTCGGGCGAAGCTCATCTAAACTGTTCAGCTCGCACTCGTGTGATTCACTGGAAGATTAGGGTCAAGGATGTCCAGCTCAAAGAGAGGCTTGTCAATGAGAATGTGGAGATCCATCGACTAAAATTACTTCTTGAGGGGATCTGAACCAGGAGCACCACTTGCTCTCGGGATGAGATAAATCAAGGGAGGTTGGTCCACGAACTGATCTTACATTGGAAAGGGTCCTCAAGGAAATTTGGGAGATGCACAGAATGGGGTAGCCGACTATCAAGCATGGCTTCTATTGAGGGGTATGCACGTGTTCATGGTCGCGTAGCTCATACTCAATCTGCAGATCTGGTACTTCTCTTGGGTCGTTCAAGAGACCGAGGAGGTTCTTTCGTAGTAAAGGGAAACATAAGCTATGTGTGTCACTCAACCAGAACATCCCCTTCCTTGAGGGAACAAAGATGACGCTACGGAAGATTTGTAAACTTGTTGTTCTTTACTATTGATGTATCTTTTTGGACTTGTAATTAGATGTTGGTGTAAAATGAAAATCTTCTAAGTGTTCAAGTTCTGTCTCTTTTGAATTGTAGCTCTTTGTCTTAGAGGCGTTGAGTTGTAAGGGCAGCTCTGTTAGAGAGATGGACCTCCCGTGTTCTTGTCTTGGCAAGTTGCAGGAGTAGCACTAGAGAGGGGCTAGACTCTATACTTGCTGATTGAGGTAGTTAACGAGTTGTGAGAGTCATTTCGAATGACAAGTTGAGCCCTGAACTTACTTATTTGCACGTTACTGCAGCAACTTTGAGCCATGAATATGGATTCTGAACAAGTTGTTTTAGAGAGTTAACGAGTTTTGGGAGCCAATCGAATGGAGATTTGAGCTCTGAACTTGCTTGCCTTGAAGTTGTTAAAGCAACTTCGAGCCATGGGTATGGATCTGAACTTATTGTATTAGAGAGTGAACGAGTTGTGGGAGTAATTCGAATGGCGAGTTGAGCTCTAAACTTGCTTGCTTGCAAGTTGCTAGAATAACTCCGAGCCATAGGTATAGACTCTGAACTTGTTGTGTTAGAAAGTTAATGAGTTGAGGGAGCAGTTCGAATGGCGAGTTGAGCTATGAACTTTCTTGCTTGCAGGTTGCTAGAGCAACTCCAAGTCATGGGTATGAACTCCGAACTTTTTGTATAAGAGATTAACGAACTTTTTGTGGGAGCAGGTCAAATAGTGAGTTGAGCTGTGAACTTGCTTGCTTGCAAGTTGCTAGAGTAACACTGAGCCATGAGTATGGACTTCAAAAAAGTTTTTTTAGAGAGTTAATCAATTTCGAGAACAGACCGAATGACGAGTGGAACTCTGAACTTGCTTGCCAGTAAGTTGCTATAGTAACTCTGAGCCAGGGGTATGGATTCCGAACTTGTTTTATAAGAGAATTAATGAGTTGTGGGAGCAGTTCGAATGGCAATTTGAGCTCTGAACTTGCTTGCTTACAAGTTACTAAAGTAACTCCGAACGATGAGTATGGACATCGAACTCGTTATCTGGGATGCTTAATGAGTTGTTGGTGTTGTTTAGGCGAAGGCTAGGTGTCTAACTCATTGTTTGCATCCAGAGAGTTGAATACGAACTTTGTAAAACAAAATACTAAGTTTTTATTTAAAAAATAAACCTAAGTGGTTGCTTTGATTGGTTTATTACATGTTATGGTCGTTATAGTTGTAGGCCTTATAACAAATTGAAAACCTACAGCTAGGGGAGGGCGTTAGGCGCCCTCGTTGTACTTCATCATATGTTCGACGTTCCAATTCATTGATTTCTAAGCCCCCCCCCCTCCCGGGTCTTCAAGTTGGTAAGCTCCTGGGCGGACCACTTGTAAGACATTGTATGGTCCTTCCCTGTTTGGAACAAGCTTTTCCTTCTTGCGTGGGTTGAATATTTTGATTTTTGAAGGACGAGGTCCCCCTCTTTGAGGCTGGATGGGCGGATCTTGTTCTTGTAGAACTTCTACTCCCTCTGCTAATAGGTATGTCTTCATAGATGGACTTCTTCTGTACTTATTCAATTAGATCAAGATTGCCTCGGAGGTCATTTCAGTTATGCTTTTCGTTGATTGAGAAAATGGAAGGGAAGGTAATCCAACTTCTGGGAGGATGAGTGCCTCTATGCCGAAGATGAGGCTGAATGGGGATCCCCCTGTTGGGATTCTCTTTGTGGTTCTGTAAGACCAAAGCATGCTTGGGAGTTCTTCAATCCATCCAAAAAAAATTTATTGGTCCTCCCAACTTCCTAGTGGTAGTCAATGGCTACCACTAGGAAGTTCCATTGTTTGGTAGCAGAGGGAAACAGTTTGAGTAAATCCATTCCCCATATGGTGAAGGGGATGAGACTTGACAGGGATCTGAGATTGGCTTAGGGCGGACACTTAACGGATGAATACTTCTGGTAAGGGATGCATGACGAATATATTTTTGGGCATCGTTGAGGAGTGTGGGTCAATAGTATATGTGATTGAGAATTTTTTGTGTGGGCGACATTGGGCCAAGGTGGCTGCCACCTATTCCTTCATGCACCTCCTTGAGAGCATAATTTGCCTCTTTGGGAGAGATGCATCGCAAGTAAGGCCGACCGTCAATCTGGGTATAGGAACACTTGTAGAGAACTCTTTCAACAAGCGTGAATTTTTCAGCACTCACCCGAATCTTTCTTGCTTCTTTGGGATCCGTTAGGAGGACCCCTAGTAGAGAAAGTTGATCAAGGGTTTCATCCAACAATCTTCGAGTGTTTGGGAGGTGATGAACATGAGCTCTAGTGTTTCCTCTTCGATACTTGGCTTGATTAGGACTTCAATGAGTACAGTGTGATCAAGTCCATCGAATGAGGGGGAGGCTAACTTAGAGAGGGCATTTGCTTTCCCATTTTCCTCGTGAAGGATGAGAGTGAATTCAGCTTCCTTGAACGTAGCTAGGAGCTTCTTCACAGTATTTGACTATGCTGTTATCTCTAGCTTCATTCTCCACTGATCTGATTCACTACCAGTTGGGAGTCGCTAAACACCCCGATCCTTCGTGCCCCTACTTTCCGTGCAAGGAAGAGCTCGGCGATGAGTGCTTCATATTTGGCCTCATTGTTGGAGACTGAGAAGTTGAGGTGTAGAAAGTACTGAAGAGTGAACTCTTCGGGATCAAGCAAGATGAGTCCGGCCCCACTCTCTTCAAGGCAGGGGCACCCATCAACGTAGAATTTCCAGAGTAGGGGGTTTTCTTCTTCCTCGGGGGGATCATGGATTGTGCTTTTCAACAATGAATTTGGTCAAGGATTAGGCTTTGATTGCCATTCTTAGTCGATAGTTGATGTCATACTAGCTTAACTCAATTGACCAGTTCAAGGAGTCACCCGGAGATTTGGATGAGAACCCAGATGAAGTGTGCTTGGAAGTAGGGGTAGAGTTTTTCGAGCAGCCGTGATAGCGCATAAGCCATCTTCTCCATTTTAGAGTATCAAACAACATCATAGAGTACTTTTCTTATGTAATACATTGGCTTTTTAACTCTATCTTCTTCCTTTACCAAGACATCGTTTAGGGTCTGATCTGAAGTGGCTGAGTAGAGGTAGAGAATCGCTTTCTGCCTGGGTTTGCTAAGTAGCGTGGGATTGACGAGGTGTGCCTTGAGATGCATAAAGGCTACTTGTTGTGCTTCTCCCCACTCAAAATTCTTTGCTCCTCGGAGAGGTTTGAAGAACAAAAGACACTTCTCCCCCATACTTGGAGTGGAAGTGCCCAAGAACGACAATGCATTGAGTGAGCTTCTGAACTTCTTTGATGGTAGACGGAGGAGACATGTCAAGTATGACTCGGATTTTTTCAGATTTGAATTCGATTCCTCTCTGCTTTACCATGAAACCTAAGAACTTCCCTGAGGAGACTCTAAAGCACATTTCGAAGGATTCAGTCTCATATTATGTCTCCATAGTACATGAAATGCATCTTGGAGATCAAGCACATGGTATTCTTTCTTAAGCCTCTTGAAAAGCATGTCATCTATGTGGACTTCCATGTTTCTACCGATTTGCTCCTTGAAGACTTGGTTCACCAAGCGTTTGTGCATGGCTCCAGTGTTCTCCAAATCAAAGGGCATAACCCGATAGTAGTAGTCTTTGGTCTATGATCAAGGACGTGTTTGATATGTTTAGTGGAAACATTTAGATTGGTTGTATCCTGAGAAGGCGTTTATGAAGCTTAAGAGCTCGTGACCGGAGGTGACGTCGACTAAAGAAGATTCTCCACTTATCAGACCCCTGTTGTCGAGTGAAGATGATCCTGCGGAGGTCGTGTTGTGTCTGGAGTACCACCGAGGATACTGTAGAGGGGGTCAAGGAATAGACTTAACCCATGTTTTCACCCAAGTGCCGAACAGGGCACCGTTCGGGATGACTTCGTGGGGAGCCCCCCGATGCAGTCATTCTGGAGGGAGGCTGAGCAGGCTGCTCAGGGGTTGCTATGGCTGATGAAGATGTTGATCCAATTAAGGAGTATGAAGGGGGTCCTCCGTATGAGGAGGAGGTGAAGGAAAAGGGTTGCCTTGTCAGCTAGCATCAGTCGCCTTTCCCTTTCCGCTTAGAGCCATGGCTTGAAATAGTTTTTTACCGGCAAAATCTGATCGGTTGCCTAAATTGTAATTTTTCACAGACGATGCCAATCTATTACTGCTATTTTCTATGTGGGAGCAAACAGATGATGTAAATTCTTTTAATAGAAATTATCAAATTCTAACATTTACTTTGATCAGAATTAAGCTTCGTTAACCACTCCTTAAGCAAATTTTATGACTATTGTTGGCGCTTGGATCTGATTTGGACGATCAAGATCGCTACAGGAAACCTGCAAAAAGTCTCAATACTGAGGTGTTTCCCGGCGAAAGACCCTCTAACGCTAAAGTCAGAAATCTGAATAATAGTGGATTTTTTTGTGGCAAAATAACGATTACCTGATTCTGAAAGAGATAGGGGTATTTATATGCTCGGAGTTAGTTACAAAAGATTGCTTAAAAGAGCATCTTTTATGTTTAAATTGTTGACTCATATGGTTATGAGATAAGATTAGTTAATAACTTCTTTTTTGATTGAAGATTTGATCAAGAGTTTTTGACTAATCAAGAATCCTATTCTTGGGCTATATATTACTCCTTTCTTGTGGGCCTATTTTAAGTTGATGGGCATAAAAACGGCCCATGTTCTCCATACATGCCCATATTTGCTGTAAAATCACTATTCTTGCTCTAGAAACTTGGAGATTTGGTCTCAATCGTGTGGCCCTGATTCACTGCTATTTTTACCCTCATCAAATATCAAAGGCAAAAAATAGTGAAAGAACGGGAGACACAATTTTTGTGTAGAAAATACATTGGTTTAAGTGGTAAGGTCAAACCTAAAAGAATAAGGCTAAGCTTAAATTGCTTTGTATATTCTAGAATGTATGGCGTCGCTTCCAAGTAGACCGTCCACACAGTAAGCTCCCATGTCAAGTTATCTGAATCGCACATGCATGGACAACTGAGGCTCATAACCAGTGTCGTACATCAAAATTTGCCCATTTGTGAATAAAATAATACTAATAGTAGTAAAAGAAAAGTAATGGGAATTTTTTCTTCCTTCTCTTCATCTTTTTTTTTTTTTTTTTTTTTTGAGGAAAAGGTGGGATAATGCCACCCTGTTTCATTAATAAGAGATTAATAAACAACCCCGAAGTCTCGGGAAAATAAAAGTACAGTGCAGGAAATAAAACATAACCCCCAACAAAACCCTGAGGGGTGGGTTACATCGTCCAGACAGAAGGCAACCAGAGCAACAATACAAAATACAAAGGCCAGCTACAAAATATGATTCCTTCTCTTCATCTTCACATAGCCAAAAATTATATATAAGATGAAAAAATTATGACGTCACAATTAAGTGATACTAAAGCATAATTTATGTGAAGTATAACTATGGTTAAATTTCTTCGCTGGTGAGCAAGAAGTTCGGAATTTTAATCCTGCTTGCACTATTAATTTTGCAATTAATTAATTTACGTGTTGCAAGTGTGGGTGTGTATTGGACTACAACCTTGTACCCAAAAAAAAGCATAATGCATGTAAAATCCCATGCACATAAAGAGAATATTCAATGGTTGTAGACACATTAATGATATTTTTTTTAATGTATGTTATTTTTCTAAACTATTTACAGAAAGATAACAGTTGACAAACTATTTATGCTTGAGGACTCAACAACTAGACTCGTCGTTCTCAATGTCGAGCTTAGTTATTTCGTGCTCACCGTTGGGACACGACGAGTATAGTTTTTTGTGTGTGAGAAATTCGTTATTCTCAATGGCGAGTTTAGTTCAAAATTTTCAAATAAGACTCGTCGTTTCCAACGGTGAGGAGGTTTATACTAGACTCGTTGTTGCGAATGGCGAGTTTAGTTAAAAAAAATATTTTGTATATAATTTTTTTTCAAAAATTCACTTAGTCCAATAGAGGGTTTCACTCTCTGTGAAATTTAATATATATTCGCCGTTCTCAACAGCGAATCTAGTATAAAGAATCTCGCTGTTGAGAACGCCGACTCTAGTTTGATAATTTTGAACTAAACTCGTCATTCCCAACAGCGAGTCTAGTATAAAGAACCTCGTTGTTCCCAACAGCGAGGCTTTTTTGATAATTTTGAACTAAACTTGTCATTCTCAACAATGAGTTTCTCCAAAAAAATAAAACTAGGTCTGTGGTTCCCTATGGTGAGCACAAAATGATTAAACTCGTTGGGAACGACGAATCTAGTTATTGAGTTCTAAGCACAAATAGTTTGGCAATTGTCTTATTTCTACAAATAGTTTTAAAAATGACATATTTTAAAAAAATCCATTAATGAAGAGGATGGAAATCACGGGGGGAAAAACAAGAGGATGACTATTAAAAACCAGGATGGAAATAAAATAAGCTTTAATGGCTAATCTAGCGGCTTCCAAAACAAAATGCAGTTCATGGTTTTTAAAAGCCACTGATATTATTGATCACCAAATGGAGAACTAAATAGTAAAATTGATGGATTAGCAAAAGCAAATAGTTAAATTATTGGTTTCAAAAATTTTAATTTTCCAGACGAAATCAAAATTCCATTACCACTAAATTCTGGTTAGAAAACTCCAGACTCTCTCATGATAGAAATAAAAGAGATAAATCAAGCTGATCATAAATGAGAAACACTGAATAGAATCATCTTTTTAATAACAGAAGTATGAGAGGGGTGGGGATTACATTCCTAATTTTTACAGATCTTCATATTATTACTCAGTTATATTTATATGTTTTCCCAACAGAAGGAGTAATATACAAAACTCATACTTCAGTTTATTGAAATATATTTGCACTTTGCATGATCACTACAGATACAAATCATAAACATGTAGCAAATAATATATAAATTAATATATATGTAAAAGCAAGTTTAGATAAAACCTGGTTTGATCATAAACGACTTTACATTAGAGAGTCGAAAGTCGCATCCCTACATGAAATTTACATAGCTAGTTCTCTAACGGTAAGATATCCCTGAGTATCTGGATAGCTAAAACTCATGACTTGAGCCGTGCTTCATAATTTGTTAGAGCATCCACTATCGTTGAAGCTAAATTATAGGTATCTGGCAATAGTTTTTTAGAAATGAATAGGGTGCGCCACTATTGTTGAAGCTATAATTTGGATTAAAAAAATATAAAATATAAAGATGGAATAACATGCTCTATCTAATAAAAAAACTAATTTTTTTAATATTCTAAATTGGATACACGAAAGATCATGTTCCATTTGAAAAAATAAAAAAATAAAAAAATAAATTTGTAGGTAGTTGCCATTTTAATAATAATAAAAAAAATCAACTCAGACGGTTGATGATATTCCGTCTTAAAAAAAAAATCACCCAGTCAGAAGATGATCATCTTCCGTCTAGGTGTTTAAAAAAAAAAAACAACTCAGCTGGAAGATCATCTTCCGTCTGAGTTGTTTTTTTCAAAGTAATATTATTCTAAAGTTGAGTTTGTGTTTCTTTTTCTTTTACGTGATAGGTTGGATTACAAAATTGGCCATATACTTTTCCCTCTCAGTCTATTTAAGCTCAAAAGCTTCTCTCAACATCCTTCAATCAAAAATTCAAACCAACTCTCATATTTTCATCTGTTTCTCAAATCCAAATTATCTCATTTCATTCTATTTATCAAACTACTAACTTTTAGCTTCTTCCAAAAATCTATAAAAAAATGTTGATCTGAAGATATATTGGCAGAATAAAATATACTCTGCAAAGCGGATCGGATCATGGTAGCACAAGTGCGGATGTTGAACCGATCTCCGAATCAAATGATTTTGCCGATCCAAGTATGTGGAAAAGGTTGGTTGATGATAACAGACATGTGCATCAATTAATTACCGAGTAGTCTGCAGGTGTATTTTGTAATTTTAGAGAAAATTGGAGTGGTCCAATCAAAGTATACGAGCGATGTTCCCTTATTCCAGCCATGAAACAAATAATCAATCAAACGGGTGGCAGCGTTTGTTCACAATTAATACCGAGAAATCATGGATGAAGCTTGTGGAGGCTTTGGTTGAGAGATGGTGGGATATTACACACACTTTTGACCTACCGTGCTGTGAGTTGGGCTTCACTCCGTTAGATTGGACAATGCTAATGGGGATATCTATCGGATCCGGTGAAGTACCTCCATGTAACGACGATATTTATCCCTTCGAAGTTGTACATGATCGTTTTTTTTTCCTGAGATTACTGCAGTTGATTGGAAAGGTCAAGGAATACGCTCGTTCTTTCTTAAGAAGTATTTCCAATTGAGTGTAATCGCGACAGGTAAAGAGGATAATCTTCTAGCTTGAAGATTGCTAGAGCATTCATCATGTCCTTCCTCTGTGAGTTTCTTTTCTCTAACGCTGTTTGCATTATAAGATCTGGTTGGCTTGCAACAATAGAAGATCTTGAAAAAGTGGGTACATACGATTAGGGCGGTCAGGCAATGACACTGCTATAAATGTCTCTAGATTCTTGTAGCAGACTTAAAGTGAAGTCTTTCAACGGGACATGACAAGTACTAGAAGTAAACACTTAATATTTTGAAAAATATTTATTAACCTAATAGATACATGGTTTGAAAAATTTGCTTGTAAACTAATATATATCTTTTTTATTTAGTATTGGGCGTATGAATATACAAATATTTGTGCTCCAATTACTGCACAAAAGGAACATATCGTAGATAAATGGCCAACAATTACATGTTGGAACAAAGATGAATTGGATACTAATATAACAGACCAAGTTCGGTATAATCTTTCCATCACCAGACATCAATTGAAATTGCGGTCCTCTGCATCTATTATCTAGCAGCCTTATTCAGGATCGTCCCACGAGTATAAGGGTGTTAATGGGCTTGCAGACATATTGTCTCGGCACCGAGTTATCTTTCAGTATGCCTCGTAGATATTATTTTCCACATTTCTTACTGTGTTTATAAAAATTATTTGTTTACGTTTAGTACTTAAAGTATCATTTATGAAATCTTAAAAATATGATTATATTTATAGGGTGTATGGTACCTTGGTGATCGTTGTTATCGCCAATTTATGGGAATTATATGTATCCCAGTTGACCCACCACCTTCCATGCCTCGTATATCGACCGAAGATTTCTGTCCGCCTATTGACGCATCAGTATTGGTCCGGAATGTTCCACAAAGTATATACGATAAGTATTGGGCTAAGGTATCAATAGGTGCTATAATGCTGACTCTACTGCATGTTACAAATGTCAATTTCATAGGTCCAGCTAGTATTAGTGATCTTACTATTAAATTGCCCTTCCCATCTCCCCCCAATTGGGCATGCACCGACCGAGTATATTGCGCATGCTCAAGACGCGATATTCCTGAATGCCTAGAATGCGTAGTTGAGGTACCACTTTATTCCGGTGGTACAGTTACGAGGAATGTTGAAGAGGAATCTGTTTCTTTTCTAACGCGTGATGCACTGTTATATGTGAGTATGTCATTCTTATTTTTTGCTTTTATATTTCAATTTAGTGACAGTTAAAATATAACAGTACGATTTACAGGATGATTTATACCAATGTTACCTCGAGTTGACTTATAATGATGTGATGTTAAGACATTCATTCTGAACCACACAGTGTTGAGAGAATCAATTCCTGCTCCGGTGTTTTCTGGCAGGAGAAGTATTTCTAGGGACTGATCATCAACTTCACGTCAAAATCAGACACCTAATTTTGTTCCAAACACCCAGTTTGATAACATGGAATAGATTTTGAAATCAATTTGTAGTATGATGTTTCTGTTAGGTATCCAAATAAATGTTCAGCTATTTTTTTGTTCAAAGATGTTTTGTATGAAAATTAATGATGAATCAATGTTCATCTTAGATGAAGCAATTTGTAGTTTTATGTTTCAAGGCATGGCAATGTTGTAATTTTTGGCTTAGATATGGAAAATTATTGGAAAAGCTTTAATGTGGTGTTTTTTGAATGAGTGTTTCTGTCATGCTCCGCTTCCCAAAAAGAATATGGAATACGGATACGTAACAAAAGCCCAGCGAATGATTTTCATCATCCATAAGTTGTTCAAGAAATCTTAACAACATTCTAAAGAAACATCAGAGTCTGAAGCGAATTAATCAACCACATGCACATAATGAGTCAAAATACCAACAAGAATACTTGAAACCAAATACATAAATCTCAAATAGTTATGATCTGAATAAAACACATGTCTTGGGTCACATCGCCCAAATACAAGAATAAATCCAAGTCTCAAAATTCAATATTGTTCAAGCAAGCTACAGTAAATCATGATAATAAAATACAGCACTAATACTTCATGTCTCCGATACCATCTGGAACCTGTTCTCTAAAATCTGCAATTCAACGAATGAAGGAAGGAGGAAAAGAGAAAATACAAATACCCGTCAATTGCAAGTTACAGGCCACTTATAATGTAGGATACAAGTACATGGAAAAACTAACTAGCACATGGTATAAGTGTGATGTCAACATAAACAACTAACATGGCAAAGTGAACAAGTGTACATGGCATAAATCAAGTGTCAAGAAAAATCAAGTATCTTATAAACATGTGTCAAGTGTCGAATATCATGTAATCATGTATCAAGTGTCATATTTCTAGTCTCATGTATCATGTAGTCAAGTATCAAGCAAGCATGTATCATGTTCACGTATCATGTTCAAATATCATGTTTAAGTAGCATGTATCAAGTCTTGTAGTGAATTACTATCTAGATATCACTTCATGCATCCCATACGACATGGTTGCTACAGCAAACAGTTTTGCTTTAGATTTCATAGTGGACCATAGAGGGCAGTATACTCGGGGACAAGTCAAGTATTGAGCTCCAAGCTCCAAGTATCATGTATCATGTAATCACGTGTCAAGTTGTGCAAGTAGCAAGTATCGTGTCTTGCGTGCAAGTATCAACTAATCACGTGTCAAGTATCATGTCTCAAGTAATCACGTAGGATCAGTGATCCCCTTCCGAGTACACATTTCTGAATTATCTACTATTAAGTCTGTCCCTTAAACCCCGGCTTGGTTATTTATTATTAATGTCAAACAAGCATGTATATGTACAAAATATATCAAGAATAACATAGCATGATCATGTGAAAAGTGCAAGTTGCAAGATAAACATGTACGAGTGCAAGATATCTCATAAAGGAATAAAATAAACAAATCTCAAGTTCAGGACAGCAAGACCATACTGTAGTAAAACATTGATTCCTATAGTTACAAACAAGCAAATCTGGATCTGTCGAAGGATCTGGAAAATAGATTTCCACACGAATCTAGAGAATATAAATAAGTCATATATTAATTCACAAAAATATGGCACAAAACTGATTTGAATACAGAAAATAGGTTCGGCCAGAAATCAGGAAAACGAATTTAAGAACAGGAAAAAAGCATGAAAACACATTAAATAAATCCACAAAAAATCTGGGATATTCCCCTATATGTCCAGTATCTAAATTTAAAGTTTCAAAATTTTCCAGTAAAATTAGATCAGTCATCAAAAATAAGAAAGCATCAAGAAAACATAGTTTGGCAAATCTGGAAATCCCAATACTGTTGTACGAAAACTATGATATCTCGCAACCAGTGAAACGAAATCCAATTCTACCAAAGGGATATGAAAATAGATAAAATATAATAACTTTCATATTTCACAAATATTTTTCATACAGTAAAAGAAATCATAGTGAAAATACGATTCTTTACAGAACAGCGAGTAAAATACAGTAAGTATAGAATTCATAAACGAGCATGAAACAACACATAAAGCTTATCAATAAAATTCACCAAAATTCTAGGTAATCCCTAACTAGATAAAGAAACACTGAAAAAAGTTTTGGATCAAAATAATATGTGTAGCATAGTTCTTTAAAATAGTTTGTCATCAAAATTACCGAAAAAACAGAACCTGGAAAAGATCAACACTTCTGTACTAAAACAGTCATAACTCACTCATACGAAACCAAAATCAAGCAAGATCAAAAGGGTTTGAAAATAGACAAAATTATCTAAAACTCATGTTTTATACCGAAATTAAGATACTGACTTGAAAACAGTCCAAAACAACAAGCAAAACAGAATAGTGACAAAAATACAGATTTTTCCTTTAAAAACAAAATCAGCATAGATTCAAGAAAATTGATCCAAATACATCCAAACATGAAATCGAGTCTACCAAGTGTCTAAACATCCTGATTTATGGTATCTAACATGTCCACGCCAAGAATTTCACATGGGTCTCAACCAAAACACGAATTCACACAAAAGTCTCACATACATGATCCAAATTCAAGAACGGGCGAATCCTAGGTTAATTCATGTCCATATTGTGTCGTGAGTCTTCAATGGTCAAGTTTTCACAATAGAGATAAAATCCATCAAGAAAATCACAAACAAGAGTCGTCTCTAGACCCAACTACACTATAGGTGAACTTTTGGACTTGTATCAAACAAATAAATTGGAGTACAAGTTACTTGCCTTAATCGGAAATGAAGAACGATGCAATCAAGAATAGGAGCAAAACCCACGAACGAAAATCCTCTAATCCACGAATCCAAGCAACTCAAGCAAGAATCTCCACACAAACGAACTTCCAAAAGCGAGAGACGATCAAAGTGGCTTGCAGCCACAAGAGAACACCACGAGAGAGAACCTAGGGTTTGAAGTAGTGTGAGGTGGTCGGGATAAGCAAGAGGGAGATGGGCTCGGGTTGTATGGTGTCGGGATGGGGGATGCCAGAGTGGAGTAGGCCGGGAAGGGGTGGCTCGGCCTGGTGTGGGGTGGCTCAGCCTGAGGTGGTGGCAGGGCTGTGGTGTGGGTTGCCGGGCTGGTGTGCGGGTGTGCAGGCCGGAAGCAAGGAGAGGGAGAGAGAAGGGTCCAGGATGAGAGAGAGAGGAATTAAGGTTAGGGTTTAGGGTTTGTGAAGGTGAGTGTTTATATATTGGGTTTAGGATGTGGGTTTATGGGTATTGGGTTGTGGGTATTGAGAATTAGTAGTAGGTTTACAAATGGGTTTTGGATTTATAGGACAACCAAATCACCACCACTACAAACGTCCACAAACAAAAAAAATAATCCAAAAAAAAAAGATAAAATAAAAAGACGAGACCAAAATGAAGGAGAATGAGACAAAAGAGTCACTCAATCAAAACAAAGAGCTTGAAATGAAATAAAACAAATATATATTGAAAACAACTCCAATATACGGTTCAGAAAAATACAAGAGGAAAAAATACACCAAACGAAAAATACACTAAAAAAAACTCAAAAATAAAATAAACAGGGGTTACAGTTTCCTTTTTTTGACCAAAGAATTGATATGATTACATTTGGATGGGTGTTTCCTTTTGTCTGGGTGTACAAAAGTATCAGTATTCCTTTTATCACATGCATTTGTCTCCTACCTCCTACAAAATCAACCTACCATCCCTACAATCAATTGTTTACCTTTCGGAGGATGCTTATCCTACTCCATCATTGCCTACCATATATATAAAAGTAGCTTACAAAAATCAACACTCGTCGTTTCAATTCTTGAAGAGGCAATAAAAATTATTCTATATATATGCCTCAATTCTGCCTCTATCAACATGCATACATCTTCAACCTTCTATACAAAATCTACTCGACCGAGTATATCAATTCCGCCTCTACCAATGGCTCATCTCACATCATCATCATCATCTACTTCTTCTGAAGAATATGATGAGGAAGAATATATGATTGCGAGATGCGTTCATAAAAACATGCAATTATTCTCGGAAGCTGTTCTACAAAGCCGAAAAGTTATTCGACGGAGATATATTCGTCGTGAATGAGAAGAAGGGGATAGACGTCTCTGGAAAGATTATTTTGCCGATAATCCCATTTACGGTGACAACCAATCCTGACGTCAATTCCGTATGTGTCAAACTTTATTCAACCAGATTTTGGATGCTACCGTTAGCTACGGTCAATTCTTTCTGCAGCGACAGGATGCAACGCGAGTTTTAGGTTTATCATCACATCAAAAAATCACTGTAGCGATTAGATGTTTGGCGTACGGTTCATCAGCAAATTCAGTCGATGAGTACGTACGAATCGGGGTTATCTTACTTACTACCTGTATCTCGGTAAAAAAAACAAAAAATGACAAACTACTGCTTTGAAAACAGTTCGACGGTTTTGTGTCGCAATTGTGAACATCTTTGGACCTATATATATGCGTACTCCAAATGTCGCTGATATTCAAAGACTTCTTGAAGAAATAAATCTCAGGGATTTCCAGGAATGCTAGGTAGTATTGATTGCATGCACTGGGCTTGGAAAAATTGTCCGACAGCATGGCACGGCCAGTATACCGGTCACGTTCGAGAGCCTACCATTATTCTCGAAGCAGTGGCATCTTATGACCTTTGGTTTTGGCATTCTTTTTTCGGAATTCCAGGATGCAATAATGATTTGAATGTACTCAATCGGTCCACATTATTCAATGATCTACTTGATGGTTGTGCCCTACCAGCAATTTTCTGTAGCGCCCTGAATTCCTAACATAGGAACTCGTGACACACTCCAGGATCTTTTTTCAAATGAGTCACAACACAATAAAAATCACAGGAAATTAAAATTTTTATTACATCAAATTGTTATTACAATGTCCAATGATTACAAAAATTACAATTAATTGGTACAACATGAATGTATAATAAAATTTGGACAGTAACTTTCACTTGGATGCTTTCCCCTGCTAGAATTTTCCCGCGCTCCCAAGCCGGCAATCCTACACTGATAATTGTGGGCACGTCAGTTGAATACAACTGATAAAATGCTATATTCGGCTATCCTCTCTATGCCATAATATAACAATTCCAATCTCAACAACTACAAATATTTGATGCAAAGAAAAAGGTGATGTCACACAAGTGTCAGTGTATACCATGGCCTAATCTAATGCACATACTATGCACACATGCTCCTAAAGCTAATGCACGTTTGGTTGAAATATATGCATCCCATACTACACATCCCTCAACCAAACGACGTTCTTCAATTTGATGGGGCTCGATCTCCCGCTATGCATCATACTCTTGTGCTCTCTCCTGTCTCTGATTCCAATGATGGTGAGGCTGCAGTCGTCCGGCTTACTCTAGTCGCTGCTGTCATTAGTGGTGTCCATTACCTCGTGTAACACCTCGAATTTCCAATATGATATCTCAGAAATATGTGGCACAATTCTCAGCATCAACTTCAATTATAATAGTAAACATAGCCAAAACACAGATAAATTTTTCTTTCAATCTTTATTACATTAGTTCATTACAAAACACAGCGGAAAAACAAACCCCTTCTTTACAATTTTCATAAACTTTATTATCATTCTATCTCATGCATCCAAATCCCAATGCTATAGGTAATCACCTATAAAATATGAGGCTAGAGATTACCCTAACCCCCAAAACTACAGGGATCAGCCATAACGGTGTGCGTGGCATAAAAAAAAGCAACATAAATAAAACATGAAACATGGAATCATAAACAACATGTAATAAAGACAAGAATAAGTGAATTAGGAAATAACAATGAAACATGAAAAACATCAAGTGTAGCTAGACTAAGTATCAAGTGTAGAAAACAAGAAAAACATGCATAAACCAAATCAAGAAAACACAATACTATATGCTAACTCTCTAATGCGTACTTGTCGGATTCTATGCATCCCACTCTACATAGGTTCGGTGTAAGCCCTTAACGTTCTCCACTTTATAGAGTTTAATCCCCCGCCATGCAACTAATCCTACCACGATGATTACTACGAGATAAAGATAAACTGTAAGTATTAGCCCATGCCCCGATAATTTCGGAGGTCAATCTCTATCCACAGATAATTCCGGAGACTATTTTACTTACACCTGGAAATCTTCGAAAATACCCCACACCGCAAGATATAGCACCTCATCACATGAATACCACATGAGTGTCGTCTCGACCTCGATAATTCCGGAGATCAATCCCACACTACAGGTAATTTCGAAGACTATTTCACTCATACCTTGATAATTCCGAAGATTATCTCACACCGAAAGCCATAATGAGGTCCATAACCCATGTTCTCATTTCATCATATCACCATCTACTGCGTGTCCTTATCTTTTTAAGTTAATTAATTTATTTACGAATCTCCTAGAGTTGGTGTACCCTACCGAACTTAACTCAACTGATCAACAATAAGCCTCAATAGGCCAAAAACCCAAAACTCAACTGCCGGTATACTAGGGTCCCACACACCCTCTAGCGACTCACACTCAACCATCAATCCCAAACTTCCATTAATCAATACTTTCATAAAACATTTCGAAACATACAATCCATAGAAAATGTTATTTATAACAGTAGGACATCAATCCCAAAACATTAGAAGAACCAATCATTTAGAAGAACATCATAAAAACTCAAGAAAATATCAGTCAGAACAGTATCAGTCGACTGTATACAGTAGTCGGTCAACTGTCCCATGTGAAAATCCAAAACTTCAAGAAAATATAAGTCAGAGCAGTAACAGTCGGCTGTATAAAGTTGTCAGTCGACTGTCCCGCACAAAAATCCAAAACTTCAAGAAATACAAAACAGAGCAGAGACAGTCGACTGTAAACATAGGTCAGTCGACTGTCCTGCACAAAATTTCAAGACTTCGAAAAAACGCAGCAGCCAGGTAGCGACGGTCGACTGTCGATAATGATCGGTCGACTGTTACTCCTACAGACTGCAGTTTTAGTTTGTGCACATTTCAACCGATATGGAGTTTATTTTATAAAAACTAAATCTGTAAAAGGTATAATTCTGATATGTTCAAATACGACTTATATAGTATATAAGAGTCTACAAAACCAATCAAAACCACTTTGAATTGATAAAAATATCTTTTTGATGAATTTCTTCAAATTCAAACATGAATATGTGCATATATCAAAATAAGTTTTTAAGAATCAATCATATATCAAAAGACCTTCGTATTATGTTCCAAACCATATTAATACCAAAATAAGTTGAGTTATAACCAAAATCTTCAAAAAAACACTTAAAGATTCAATTCTTTCAAAACAACAAAATAGGATATTCATGTAATAGTGTTCGTGCATGTTTGTGCACCAAAGAAAATTCACAAATCCATCAATTTAGGAATAGACAAATGTTCAAATTAAACTGTTAATAATTAAGCAATTCAAATCCAGGTAAAAACTTCATAAAATCACGAAATCCTCAATTTGGTCATAAAGCATCAAATCCAAATCTAATTAACACGACTCCAATCCCTCAAGACTTGACCTTTTAATTCATTAGTCCTTCTCAAAATTCCTCAAACTCATTCATAATTATTTTCAATAGTTAACTCATGAACATAAACCAATTTAACATTACCATAATCAAGATGCACTCATCCAACCTCATAAATAGTCAAAATCTCTTCTTTAATCAATTTAGGCATAACATTTCCCATACTAAATCAAATCAGCATTAACCCAAAAGAAATAGCTTACTCATGATTTATATTAGGTTATTTAACGATCCCAAATCATCCACATGCGATTCTACTCATAAATAACTAGGTTTTCATAAAAGATCCAATTTTGATTCATCAATTCATCCAATCCATCATATACATATATTCACACCGAACCCTAGCATGCTTTCTAATTGATGAAACACCACATACAATATTCAAAGAACAAAACAATTATATCACTCACATTGTCGAAAGAATCGAACGAAGATGAATAGAAAGTAAGAAAAGCCACTCCTTAGCAAGAAATCCAAAATTTTCTCTTTAGAAATCCAAAATAATAAGAAATAAGAAATCCCCTGTGTTGTGCAGCAAGATGACGGCTGCACTATACCTTAAATAGGCCGGGATTTAAGATTCTAGGATTTTTGAATACATTTGCAAATGCTCCTTTTAAATATACCTTTACATAAATAGATCTCCAAACTAGGAAATTAGTTAAAACCAATTTAATTGGGTCCAAAAATCAAAAGATCCCCCACTAGCATCAGCCGACACTATAGGGAAAACCAAAAAAATAGTTTTGCATTTTTCACCCCTTTAAATAGTAATTTTGCAAAAAGATCCTCTTTTATCAAAACTTGTAAAATATCAAATGTGTTAAAACAAAAGGTAAATTTTTTACCCCTGAGTTAACTAGGCATTATATCCAACCCAAAAATCTGAAAATCTGGAGTTTTCACCCTATTTGGTAATTTTGTACAAAAGTCATTCTTTTTGAAATATTTGCAAATAAGTCCAATAATTATCAGAAAAGTCTAGAAAAATCACAAATAATCCCAAATAATAAATAATGAGTTTCCCCAAAATAATTTTTGGCTTTGAACTTTCCAAGACAATAGTTGCACGTGTTTTGCACGTGTAAAAAGATAAATTTTTAGATAAGTATTTATTAAATCACCAAAAATCATTTTAATTCATTTTCTAATCTCAAAAAAAGTATTTAAAAATATGGGGTACTACACCTCGTGTTTTGCCCACTATGTCTGGGATCTCAGCTGCAGGCTTACTACGTCACGGCTGGGGTTACAGTCGCAAGCTTACTCCGTCACGACTGGACCCATTATATGTTGCTGTATCTACGTCTCCCTGGACCTCACCTAAAGTTGATATACGGACACCAGGGCACACTAACGAAGGACTTAGAGCCAATGTTGTAAATAGCGATAGCGTATAGCGTAGCGGTAGGTCCCGTTAGCGTATAGCGCAAAATAGCGTAACGCAATAGCGTAAGCTATGAAAAAGGTTGATTTTTTAATTTAAAAAATAAAAAATAAATATATTAAAATAATAATAAATTGTAAATAATTCAATAGAACATAGGGGGAAAAAATTTGAAGCCAAATAATGACAAATAATGAATATTTCACCAAAAATGAGAAGTTGAGACTTGAGAACTTCATAGTTTATACTTTATAATTCATATTCAACTTGCATAGAAATGCACATAAAGTTTAAAGAACAATAAAACAAACACAGTCAAGTGAAAACTACAAATTCAAATAGTAAAGTGCAAAATTCAAATATACGATCACTCTATTTCTAGATCATCCTCCTCTAGAATTATATTAGCATCCTCCGGATCGAGCATATCTCTACTTGCCCCACCCTCATTGTCTTCACTTGCCCTTCCCTCGCCTTGTTGAGCGGACGATGCTACACATAAAAATTTATTTTGTTGAATTAGCTATACTCTAAAACTTTTATAATATCAAATTATCAATTATCAAGTATCATCTTAGTATGCATGAATTAAATCAATGTTGACTTACATGAAGAACCATCAACTCTTGCTTGCTTTGGAGGTGGAGCAGAAGCTTCAGTATCATCTATACTTTGATTGTTTGCAATTGCCGTAACATCTAAATGCCCTTCATCATCCATAATCTCTACATCCTCGGGGACAAACTCATCTAACCATGCATCATCAGTAGGAAGACAAGGTTCTTCTCTTTCCACAATCCACTCATCATCGGAAGGAACCTCATCTAGAACAATAGGGTCTAACTTGCGTTGCTTTCTCCTCATGTTTCTCTCACGTAACTTAATATTGTACATCACATAGACTAGAGAGTTCATTCGCTCTTGCTCTAAGCGGCATCTCTTCTTTGAGTGAACCTATAACAGAAAATTGGATATGTATATTCAATTAATATATTGTATAATATTATGATTTATATTTATATCAAGTATCATTTGTAAAAGAATTCCTTACTTGCTCAAATGTGCTCCAATTGCGCTCACAACCGGAGGCACTAGTAGTAAGCGAAAGAACCCGTATCGCAAACTTTTGTAGTGTCGGAGTCTCGCTTCCAAATCTTTCCCACCAATTAGCTAAAATAATTTCATTACATTATTAAGGTGATTTAAAATAAAATGAAATCAAACTAGTAATATAACAATATATGAATTTATGAAAATAATACCTGGAGTACGTGCACTAATAGTTCTTATAGCTAACTCTGTTCCAAACTCTCCATCTCTCTCTTTATAAGTATCCAACTCGACATCCGCAGTTCCCCTTTCTTCAATATCGGGAATCAAGCGAGCCATGCACTCATGAAGACCTTTTCTCACCTCTGGATGCTTGCTAAATTTACTTCCATAGAACATCTTTGGATTAAGAAAGTAAGCCGCGGCATGTAGAGGTCTATGCAACATACCCGTCCACCTACTATCAATCAACCTCCAATAAGGTTTATATTTCCTTTCAATTCCATTACAAGCTTCTGCAATCTTCTCTTTTGCACTATCCATCATTTCATATAAATAAGGCATAGAAGGCCTTACATCCGAATCAACCTCACGAAGAACACTAACCAAAGGAAGAGTGGTTGCAAAACAAAAATACACACGACCCCAAAAGCCCTTACGATAAAGAATCGTATCTTTGGCCTTCAATCCCTTTGGCTTCTTCGCCCATGAACTCCTCAAAAACTCATCGGAAGAAAACAAGTTTCTTAAAGGTTGCTTCAAGTTGTACAACCGTTGCAAAATCAAAAAAGATGTAGCAAAACGTGTTACGGCCGGCCTTAATAGTTCCTTACCCTTTGTGTGAGTTCTCATTTTTCTAAGCACCCAACCATGGTTATAAATAAATTGTATAACCTCCTTTGCCAACTCAAGTGTCTCTTTGTGTATCTTCATTTCTCCAATATCTTCAAGCATGAGATCAATACAACGAGCCGCACACGGTGTCCAATACAATGATTTCCTCTTCTCCATAAGATTCTTGCCGGCATTCACATATGAAGCATGATTGTCGGTGATAACTTGAATAACATTCTTTTCCCCAATCTCATCAATTATCTCATCAATGCACCCAAAAAGAAAATCTCCCGTTTTAATATGAGCCGATGCATCAATAGACTTGTAAAAGAAAGTTCCTTCGGGTGAGTTTACAAGAAAATTTATCAAGCTTCGATTTTTCTTGTCCGTCCATCCGTCCGACATCAATGTGCACCCATATTCCTCCCAAACTTTCCTATGAGTTGCTTTTATTGCATCAATTCCTTCAACCTCGTTCTTAAGAATCGACGTTCTTAACTCATGCGCCGATGGTGGTTTCAAGCCTCTCCCATAACTCCCAACCTCCTCGAGCATCTCCTTGAAATATGGACAATTTGTGAGATTAAATGGCAAACCCTTTGCATAGACAAAGCGACCAATCTTTTGAACTACCATCGCCCTTTGTTCTTTCTTATATCTATTCTCTATTGTAGTTTGAGTCGTCGATGGAGCTTTCGCATTGACGAATCTATCAAGAGGACCAAATGTTCTCCCTTGATTATTGCTTGCATGACCACTCTCCAATTCTTGGCTAACATCCTCCTCAATTCCGGGCTCTCCCATTCTTCCTATTTCACGTTCTAGAACCCTTGATTTAGTGCGCTTAATCTCCAACTGTCGAAGACTATTCTTGCATGCTTCCTTCACTTGTGGAGGTACTTTATCACATTTAGGCACACCCTTGCTAGTACCCGCTAAATGATGCTTCAATCTTGTTACCCCCGACGTGATATGATGGTCACAAAATTTACAGTAGAAGTAATTTGCATGTTCTCCTTCCTTCTTATATGCCCATTCTCTTACCGGATCAAGGGTTTGCGACATCTTTTATGATCCTACACATACACAACATACAACAAACAAAATATTTTTATAGCACTTAAATGACTTTATTGCTTCTCTAATTTTATTTTTTTTTTTGCAGGTGATACAGGTTTTTATGCCTTCTCCTAAAAGCATACATATTGAATCAGAAAGTTGTTGTCTTGTTGATATCAATGGGGGACCAAAAAGGAGTTGACATCTAGTGTTCCAAGTGCCAGACATACTAAAGTATGATGCCACTATAACAAATACAAGGAGGAGAATGATCTGAATACAACTCCATATGCAGGCACCAAAAAGATATCAAAATGCCAGAGAACAACATTTCAGAATTCAGAATATCTTAGGCTTAGCCATAGTTTACTCTTAATGATTGCAAATAATTTTACAATTCAGTGCAATTCAATATGTAACAATTTAGAATTCAATATGTAACAATTCAGGCATTCTGATTCAGAGAGTAACAAGTTTGAGTATTATCACTGTATATGAACCAAATCAGCAATAACTTTGAGTATTATCACTGTATATGAACCAAATCAGCAATAACTCGGGCTTCAATAACTTTCATAGGCTATGAACCAACAAGTTTGAGTATTATCACTGTATATATTTCTCACCATCTAATGAACTCTACTTCCATAATGCAACAATATGATTTGATTTAACAAAGAACACAGAAGATGAATGTTGTTACGTTGGAAGCAGTGTAAGTAGAAAACATTCTGATCATTTGAATGTTAGCTCAATAACTGACCTAGTTTGTTCTTTCAAGAATTATAAATAACATTTTTCGCTTGTTACAATTGATTCCCCATTTTTTTTTATTTTCAGTGCAATTGCAAAAAACAAAATCAGGAGAAGATGAATACCCAAATCAGCAAAATCAGCACACAAAAAAATCCACAAGTCGCCTGAGCCGAAGCAAAATCAAACCCAAATCAGCACAAAAAAAAAATCAAACTGAAATCAGCAAAAAAAAAAAATCAAAATCCAAATCAGCAAAATCAACAAAATCAGGAGAAGAAGAAGAAGAAAACTGAAATCAAAGAAATAAAATAAAATAAAACAAATGAGAGGAAAAAAAAATTTAAAAGAAGATGAATACCTGTTCGAAATTCGCCGGAGCCGTCGCCGTAGTCGTCGCCTGAACCCGTCGCCTTCGCCGGTTTAGTCGTCGGAGTCGCTCGCCGCTCCAGTAGTCGATCGCTGCTCCGGAGTCGCTCGCCTTCGCTGGTCTTTTTGAAACCCTAATAAGTTGGGAGGGGAAGAAAAGCCACGGGCTGTGAAAGAAAAGCAAAAAAAAAAAGAAGTAACGCACGTAGCGCTAACGCTACATAGCGCTGCGCTATAGCATGCGCTATGCACGTATAGCGCAGCGCTATGCGAGCGGTGCGCTATGCGCGTGCGCTACGTAGCACGAGGATGAGGGTTAAGCTTCATAGCGCGCTATAGCGCTTAGCGTAGCGCGTTTTTTAATACATTGCTTAGAGCCTTTTCCGTAGAGTCTCGCTCACCGAGCCTTTCTCTAATCCTCCTGCCTGCATTGATCAACAAAGGACCTAACGGATATAGGGTTGCCCCAACTCCGCTACACTCGTCCTTACACTAGAACAGAACTTGCAGTCAAGACGACATCAACACTCTAAGCCTCCTCAAAGGTTGTGACGGACATAAAGGCATCCATGCCGAAGACAGCCAGAGCCCCCACAGAGTTTCCACTCCCCAGGGCAGCTCGGGGTCCCTGTCTGCATTAAACGAACATAGGATTTGGCCAGGCATGATGACGCCATGCATTCCCCTGACAGGCGAACACCCTCACTAATGTATGGCCGTACATTCAACCAAGACTCGATCTAGTCCTACCAAAGTATCAATGCTACCCCACTCCAAGATTAAAGGTAAGATAAATCACATGATTTCCAACATTTGTTTTATCGACCGTTTACTAAAATCCATCACTCTAGCAAAACTCTATTTCTCTTTCATTTTCTTATTAGAAGTACGAACCTCTAGGCGAGCATAGAACTATCTCATATTACCCATCCCCTTAGTTAGGCGATCTATCTACCATTTTCAATCCTAACTTGGTAATCAACTTAGCTTGCTATGAACATCTTGTTAAGTTCTACTTGTAGACTCTTTCTAGTTAGTTACCTTTATCATTAATGGATCTTAACTCATCCCGCACTAGGACTCAACTAGCCCTTAAGTCCGGCCCAAGGGTTGACCCGCCTCGGCCTACGCTTGGCACGAACCAGCGACGAATCGACTCCGGCGATTGCCGCCACCGCCATCCACGCTTGGAGTTCGATCACAACCTCTGCCCGACCAACAAGTAGCTCTCGCTAAACGTAATGCACCACGGTCCTCGATAAGTGGTAGCTCCAAATATAACCATGGAATCCATCTATGCACGGCGAGTACATCGGCGCACGAGTCATCTCCTCCAACGCGTTTGATGCGACATTCTACCCGTCTAGATTTATCAACAAGACTTAATCCTAAAGTCTCAATACTCAACCAATGTATCCCAACAAGGTACACTACACTAGGAGTAAGTCCTAACCCATGAATACCCATAAAGGGATTTTAAGAGCCTAAAAACGATAATCTATAATTCCAAACATCAAGCACACATTTGACATTTATGCCAAAACGGAGTCGTTCCTGGTCCTGTTTCGTCTATCGTTTGAAATACTGGGGAATATCTCGCTCCATGAATCATTCTGGAGCCAACATCACACAATCTTTCCTATGAGCGTCGCTCTCGTCCCTGGAATACTGGAGACCAACTTCCTACTCTACAGAACATTCTGGGGCCTATTTCATACCTCATCTGGAATACTGATGAATGTCTTGCTCCATGTATCATTCTGGAGCCAACGTCATTACACGAACTTCCCGTGAGTATCGCTCTCGTCCCAAAATACTGGAGATCAATCCCACTCCACCGAACACTATGGGGCCTATTTCATCCCTCGTCTGGAGTGCTGGAGAATATCTCACTCCGTGGATCATTCTGGAGCCTTCCTACTCACGATCGTTCTTGCTTCATCATACCTCCTTCTAGTGCCTGAGTCAAGTTCTCAGTATATCTTCTAGCTCTTGGTTGCACTACTTGAGCGTTGGTGGCCACTCCCTCCTTAGAAGAAAATGAGGCTTACCAAGGAGAAGGCAAAAATTTCAGCCTTATGCCTTATCCCACACACTTAATAAAATAAGCACATGACAAGAGATGACCAAATACCCAAAAACTTTCATGCTTTAATAAAAGTCATACTATTCTGCTGTAGAACATATCACAAGTTCATCGTCCATGGCTGCCAAAATGCAACTAACAAAATATATTACTACTTCTGGACCATGATAGTCCATAGCACTTCATACTTCTTTCAAGTTAAGCTGAAGCTCGTCAAACCAATTCTTCAAACCTCCGAATGCACAATGGTACTAACTTGGTTCTAAGTCCAGGCCTAAGTCCCTGTTCAAATCTCTTGGCCTTCTTTACTTCGTCTTGCACCATTTCTTGGGGCATACGAGACGGTTGAGTAAATCTGGTTTCATATTCCCGGATGGTCGTACCTCCCTGCTTTAGATTTTGAAATTCCGTTGTCTTTTCTCCTTGTAACTCTGGGGGAAAATAATGCAGCTTAAACTCGTCTAGGAAGTCCTCCCTATTTTATGGGTTCTCTTCCCATTCTTCGTTTCACAGATTTCCTCCATTGCCTTCCTTGGTATGTCGCGAATTCTAGTCTCAATACTGAGTCTCGGTGTGGCCTTGTCGTTCTTCCTCAGCTTTTTACTGCGACTCGCCCTCATTTTTCATTCGACTGCAGACTTGCTACCTGCACATCAGGTTATGAATTTGCTTTTTTGACATCCGGTTGCAGATTTGCCTTCTAGACATTCGGTCGTAGACTTGCCTTCCGATATCCAGTTGTAGGTTTGCTTTCTGGACCTTCGGTTGCATATTTGCCTTCTGATATCCAGTTGCAGATTTGCCTTCTGGACCTTCGATTGCAAATATGCCTTCCGATATCCAGTTGCAGATTTGCCTTCGGGACCTTCGGTTACAGACTTTCCCTCCGATATCCAGTTGCAGGTTTGCCTCCGTTGATGTCTGGTTAGAAACTAGCTGCCATTTGAACTTGACTGCACCAAGTTTGTTAGTAAAAATGCAGTACGCTGAGACTGGTTCAGATATAGGGAAGGTCATAATTATAAGTTGTATAGTGCTACCATATGATTTACAATCATCCTATCTGCCAAACTATACTCAATTTATCTGTCCTTCAAGTCTAATTTCCTACCGTGTTAGACTGCAATTTGAAGTAAGCTCTGATACCAACTCTGTAGTGCCCTGAATTCCTAACATAGGAACTCGTGACACACTCCAGGATCTTTCTTCAAATGAGTCACAACACAACAAAAATTATAGGAAATTAAAACTTTTATTACATTAAATTATTATTACAAAGTCCAATGATTACAATAATTACAATTAATTGGTACAATATGAATATACAATAAAATTTGGACAGTAACTTTCACTTCGATGCTTTCCCCTACTAGAGTTTTCCCGCGCTCCCAAGTCGGCAATCCTGCACTGATAACTGTGGGCAAGTCAGTTGAATACAACTGACGAAATGCTATATTCGGCTATCCTCTCTACACTATAATATAACGATTCCAACCTCAATAACCACAAATATTTGATGCGAAGAAAAAGGTGATGTCACACAAGTGTTGGTGTATGTCATGGCCTAACCTAATGCACACACTATGCACACATGCTTCTAAAGCTCATGCACGCTTGGTTGAAAGATATGCATTCCATACTACACATCCCCCAACTAAACGACATTCTTCAATTTAATGGGGCTCAATCCCCCGCTATGCATCCTACTCTTGTGCACTCTCCTGTCTCTGATTCCAGTGATGGTAAGGCTGCAGTTGTCCGGCTTACTCCAGTCGCTGCTTTCATTAGTAGTGTCCATTACCTCGTGTTTTACCCACTATGCTCGGGATCTCAGTGGCAGGCTTACTCCGTCACGGCTGGGGTTACAGTCGCAGGCTTACTCCGTCACGACTGGACCCATGGTATGTTGCTGTATCTACGTCTCTGCGGACCTCACCAAAAGCTGATATACGGATACCATGGCTCACTACCGAAGGACTTAGAGCCTTTCCCATAGAGTCTCGCTCACCGGGCCTTTCTCTAATCCTCCTGCCCGCATTGATCAACAAAGGACCTGACGGATATAGGGTTGCCCCAACTCGGTTACACTCGTTCTTACACTAGAACAGAACTGGTAGTTGAGATGAAGTCAACACTCCAAGCCTCCTCAAAGGTTGTTACGGACATAAAGGCATCCATGCCGAAGATAGCGGAGCCGCCACAGAGTTTCCACCCCCCAGGGCAGCTTGGGATCCCTGTCCGCATTAAACGATCCTAGGATTTGGCCAGGCATGATGACACCATGCGTCCCCCTGACAGGCGAACACCCTCGCTAGTGACTGTCCTTACATTCAACCAAGACTCGATCTAGTCCTACCAAAGTATCAATGCTACCCCACTCCAAGATTAAAGGTAAGATTAATTACATGATTTCCAACATTTGTTTTATCGACCGTTTACTAAAATCCATCACTCTAGCCAAACTCTAATTCTCTTTCATTTTCTTATTAGAAGTATGAACCTCATGGCGAGCCTAGAACTATCTCATATTATGCATCCCCTTAGTTAGGCGATCTATCTACCATTTTCATTCCTAACTTGGTAATCAACTTAGCTTGCTATGAACAACTAGTTAAGTTCTACTTGTAGACTCTTTCTAGTTAGTTACCTTTATCATTAATGGATCTTAACCCATCCCGCACTAGGGATCAACTAGCCCTCAAGTCCATCCCAATGGTTGACCCGCCTCGGCCCACGCTTGGCACGGACCAACGACGAATCGACCCCGTCGATTGCCGCCGCCGCCATTCACGCTTGGAGTTCGATCGCAACCTTGGCCCGACCAACAAGTAGCTCCCGCTAAACTTAATGCTTCACGGTCCTCGATAAGAGGTAGCTCCAAACACAACCTTGGAATCCATCCATACACGGTGAGTATGTCAGCGCACGAGTTATCTCCTCCAACGCATTCGATGCGACATTCTACCCGTTTAAATTTGTCAACAAGATTTAATCCTAGAGTCTCAATACTCAACTGATGTATCCTAACAAGATACACTACACTAGAAATAAGTCCTAACCCATGAATACCCATAAAGGGGTTCTAAGAGTCCTAAAAATAACAATTTATAATTCCAAACAGTAAGCACACATTTGGCGTTTATGCCAAAACGGAGTCATTCCTGGTCCCGTTTCTTTGAAGAATCGCGTTCGGTCGCTCCCATGTTCTACTTAAGGTAGACAGCAAGTATAAGCACACATTGGGCATGGATTTCATCCCAAAATGGTCAACAACAACATCTCAACATCCAATACAAATTCCACTTCAAAACAGTGAATAATGTTGTCTATATTAGGGTCTACAAGCAACTATGAGCTTCTCTTAGCAACGAAACTTTAGATAATTTAAGTCCTAACTCATGTCCACATCTATAACATGATTTGTGACCTCAAACAGCAACTCTAAGCTAACAAAGTACAAGTTCAAACTCATTTTCATGAACATGGTGGAAAATAGTGAGCTCTAAGATTCACTGTGTTTTTGTCGTCACTTGCAAAAATCATATAAAATCATACACTTATCCAAATCATGGTTTCTTGGTCATTCTAGAAAGTTCTATGTGTCTACTACAACTTTCTAGTTTCAAGTTTCTTCAAATACGGTCGTTTACATGCTTTTATGGTCCCATCTTTAACAAGCATACAGATTCTCAGAACAGCATATCATATTAACACTGTCATGAGATAAATAAACGGCGTCAGAACTTTATGAAATTTAGTGCTTGACACATGATGTTACAACACTTCCAAAATCTGGTGATTCTACCAAGTAGATTTTTAATTATGCCTCTTTGAATATCATCAAAAACAGAGCAATAACAGCAACAGTTCTGTTTACTAAAATAACTAGCTAAGTTTGCATGATTTTATTAACATAGCTATAGTGATCCAAATCTCATGAAATTTGAAACATAGGTCTTAGATACATACAAAATTGACATACTAAAATTTCAGATCATTCTCATAAGTATGCAGCAAGATACAAGTCATTATTCTCACAACAGTAACAACAAAAACTGTTTCTTTTTCTTCTGACCAGCATGCAAGTTTGTATTTTATTTTAATAGCAGAAAAAGTCATAAAAATCTACAAAAATTACTGAAGGTGCAAGACACATGAATGAACATATAAAAATTTCAAGTTAATCCAACCAGTAGTGTTCACGTTATGAGCTACAGACTGACAACAAAATTTTAGCTTTTTAACAGAATTTTCTGTTTTTGGATTTCTTTACACATAACGAGTTATAAAGGTTCATTCTAGAACGTGCATGTCATTTTTCAGTCACTACAATCACCATTTAACAAGCAAAAACAAATAAAGATGTTAGAATCACCCACCTTGATGAGTTTTGATGGAAAAGATACCTTACAAGCTCCTAGCTTTAAGATTTGCCTTCTTGCTCCTAGCTCCTTGCCTTCTTGGCTCATTGGCTCCTCCTTCGTGGCTTCTCCTCTTCTTCTTACTCCAAATCAGTAGCAAGCTCTCTTACTCTCTTTCTTTTTGCTCTTTCTCTTGAGTGTGGAAGTTGTAGGAGATGAGAATGAGAAGTAATGGATGAGAAGGGTTTAAGAGAACACAAAAGAGGGCATGGGAAAATGTGGGAGAATCTCCTCTTGCATTGGCTCATGAGGGAGGTGGAGTGTAGGACTGGAGAAGAACTCATCATGATACAATTTGAGTTCAAAAAAATCCTAACCCTAGTTCTCTTTTTTCCCTCCTTTTCTCATGTAATCTTTGAGCTTCATTTCATCTTTTTTTGTGTGTACAAGACATGTCACACTACAAGTGTGTGTTCATGGCTCATAGGTCAAAAGAACATGGTTTGAGTCCATGTCTAGCTCATGGTGAGTCTAGTTGAAGCTTATAAAATAATTCCTTGCTAATAGTTTCAAAAAGAAAAATATATAAATAAATGTAGTATTTTAGTGCTCAACAAATCATACATATATTCATATGAAAATCCGGGTTGTTACAATTTCACTATAAACAATAACAACTACGACATGGGATACTATTTAGGCAATGGTATATCCCCCCTGGTTACTATAGTGAAAACATACCCTACACCGGATACGCAAAAGAAAAGAAAATTTTCACAAATGCAGGAAGCGGCAAGAAAGGATGTTGAACGGGCATTTGGGGTCTTACAGGCAAGATTTGCGATAGTAAGAGGTCCAGCACGATTCTGGAATGCTGACGGTCTATCTTATATAATGAAAACATGTATTATTTTACACAGTATGAAAGTTGAGGACGAACGAGAAGAAGAATTTCAAGATTTTGGGTATGACCAAAGTACAGACTCTAGCTTCAACATACCTAACAGAATCCAGGTATTACAAGTGCAAACATGTTAGCACATAATATCCAACTACATGATAGAAAAAAATATCATGCACTGCGACAAGATTTGGTGGAGCACATATGGAAAGAATTTGGAAATGACCAATGATCATATTATCTGATAATAATAGTACATCAAAGTATCAGCCATTATGTAATTTGTTTTAAAATTTAGAATCAGATATAATGTATGGATCTATGAGTAAAATGCAACGTTGTACTCTTTTCTATTTTAAGCTGAATGTAAGATATCCATATATATTGGAGGCAATGCAAATACAGAATTGGCAATGAGTTGTACGCACTATAAAACAAGCTTATGTCTGAACCGAATAAAACAACATTCCTAGACATAAATTGAATACATAATTAGCAAATACATATTAAAACAACATTCAATACTAAATGAAACCTCGACTGCGCATGATATCATTTGGTCTAGACATGAAGTAATTACGCTGAGTCTTGGATAAATCGCTGAGGTCCACACTCATGATGCGATCATCCTCTATTTGTTTTTTCAATTTATGATCTTTTTCTTTAATCACAATCTTCTTTTCCGTTGCTATGATCCTCTGATCTAGAGCATCCTTATAGAAAGAGTTGAAATATTTGTTCGATTCAACCATTTCAGCATATTCTGAGGATTCAGTCAACCTTTTCCCGTTTTTCTTCTTTGCTTTTCGGCCGGGTGGTCGGGAGAGTGGGGTAGGCGATTCCACGTTAGTCGGGATATCTGTAATCTAGTCTTGCATACTTGGGGAACGTACTGTGCTACCGGCTTCCCCCGATTGAGAGCTTCGGATTGAGTCGAACACATGAGTTGTATGCAGTGAAAATTTTGGCTGATCTTTGAGCAATTCATAACATTCATCAAATTTGAATGCTTTCCCGAAAGATTGCATGTACTCCAATCTAGCTTCGCGTAACTACAAAATAAATTACTAGGTTCACAAGTTATAAATTATTTTCAATAATAAATTATAAATTAATAAACTCAATTATACATACCTTATCCGCCTCAGTTGTTCCACTTGCAGCTCTATTTGTAATACTACCCAACTTCGCAATAAACAATGCAACAGATTTTGAAATTGCAGAAAAATGACTTGCTAGAGAGCCAGTCGTTCGGTCGGTCGGAGTGCCTGGTAGAGATTTAAATGTGGCAAGTACTCGATCCAAAATCTGTGTTCCAAATTGATCGTTACCAACCAATGGATCTTGACTAATATTAACCTAACTGTGAGAAAGAATAACATCTTCATCAGATGTGTATGCCCTTCCTCTAGTACCAAACCTTCTAATACTACTACCGGCCATCGTTTAAATATTAGCTTATTGAGAATATTAAAACAAAATTATAATAGAAAGAAAGAACAGAACAACAAGATAGAAGATAAAGTTCTAAAAAAATTTTAAGATACAGAGGAGACAAAGGAGTTGAGTGCTCGATTTGAGTATGGAGTGGAGTATTTACACAAATATGTAGAGTGTAGGCGTTGAGAAGAAAACTTTAAAAATCAAACTGTTGTTGGCAAATTTTTGATAGCAGTTGAAAAGAAACAATACAATATTATAAAAAGGGTGTAGAGGGGTATTTTAGGGATTACCATTTCCCTTTAAAACATAATTTAAAAGCAAAAAAAAATAAAAATAAAGAAAGGCACGGAAGAAGTTCTTCCGTCTCTTTCATTTAATTTTTTTAAAAAAAATATAAAATGAGACAGACAGAAGAACTTATTCCATCTATTTTTTTAAAAATATAAATAAATAAAATAATTTGGAAATTTAGACCGTTCAACTCTTCAGACGGAAGATCTTCTTTCGTATACCTTCATTTTATATTGAAAACAATTCGAAATTTTTTACAGACGGAAGATGATCTTCCGTCTTCTATATTTTGCAATTGCTATTTCGCTCTGTTATATATAGCAATCTACTGTTCACACTTTGTCCAAAAAATAGGTTTTTGGCCAACGATTGTGGAACACTTTTCGTTAAAATTTTCAATAGTAGATGCTCTTACTAATAATTTTATTAATATTTTTCTTGATAATAAAAAAACTAAATTATTACCTACAAAATTATAAACGAAATCGGAGGACACAACGAGCATCCTCCTCCACCAGAGTTTGAAATTAGGCCATGAACAATATTGAGCATCCTCTATAAAATCATTGATACCGTTAATAACATAAATAGATGGACCAAATGAAGGATAAACTAAACAATAAATTAATGGTTTATGAAAATTTAACTTTCCAATTGGGATTAAATTCCCAACAATTGCCACTAAATTCAAGCATACATAGAAATACTTTGTGTAAACATTCGTAAGTATTGGCATGTGAGCAAATTCTCTTCCCTTTTTCAAAATTGAAAACATAGTTTATTTTTTAAAATTGGCAGCATATTTTTTCGGTTAGAATCATGTCCTAGTTAGATAGAACATGATGTGATTTTATTGAGCTTGGAAGTTTAAAACATCGAACACCAATTGCTTCTAAAAAAAAAGTGTTTTCACATATTTGAATTTGGTAATAGATATTTTTTCTAAAAAAGTTGGCGTTCACATATTTGAATTTGGTAATAGATATTTTTTCTAAAAAAGTTGGCAACATATTTTATCGTTCTTTAAATTTGGAAATAGATTTTCTTTTTAAAATTTGGCAAATTATTTAAATCTATCATACTATAATGTGAGAGTTTGCATTGAGTAATTTATAGACAATCCACTATCTAACCTCAAGTTCTCAACATTTATTTTTTTAGTAGAAGTTATATGAGTAATGTGAGCCTCATATTTGTATGAGGAAATTTTCCTCATACAAAGTGATTATACTCACTTGGTGGGGCCCTTATGGAAGATCCAGTCCGTCCATCTTTTTTATCATGCTAATAGATGTATGTGTAGAAAAAATCAAGTGGTTTTGATGTCATTCACCCATGCATCATGTGGGTCCAATTTGTGCTTTGATTTGTATTACTGTTGAAATCGTTCATTTTTCAACCACATGATACATTGGCGAATGACCTCCAAACCACTTGATTTTTTCTACACATACATCCATTAGTATCATAAACATGATGGACGGACTGGATCTTCCATAAGAACCCCACCAAGTGAGTATAATCACTTTGTATGAGGAAAATTTCCTCATACCCTATATGAGGCTCACTTTTCTCAAGTTATATTATATATTCATTTCTTCAACTATTGTTAGTTACCATAATAGCCTCAAAGTTCAAATTTATTTACGACATAATTATTTACAAAAGTATCATTCATATATAAAATAAAGGTTGGTGCCACTAGGGATATATAAATAGTAGGTATGAGTAAATGGAGGTTTTAGGTTCGAGGCCATATTAAATCTTAAAATTTACTTTTAAAAAACAATAAAATAAAATAAAACGTGCATTGCACAGGTAGATTACTAGTTAGTTTAATTTGACTTTTCTAAATTTTGGTAATCAGTGTGCATATTAGGGGTGGGCATCGGTCGGTATCCCATCTAATATGGACCATCCACCACCGATCCAAAGAATATCGGTTTTTTAATTTTCTCATCCGCAACCAATCCGAACCTTAATTGGATCGGTTTCTATCTAAGCCGATTAAGCTCGGTTTGGATTGGATTGGATGATCGATTTGGCGTGCTACTTTTCACCTTTAACATCATTCATAATTTTGTTGAAATTTAAAAGATCAACTTCAATCAAACTTAAGAAACAACCTGCTATTTGTTATTCAGAAATGAATTTAAAATGAAGATTCATAACCACAAGTTGTTCATGAATTTTGCACTAATTGTTTGAGATGATGACGTTTAAATGTGTGAGATAAAGTGTTTTTTTCACTTGCATACTTCTGTAATTTTAGTTTATTATCATAAAAGAAACATCAATAACCATAACTAATTGAATTTCAGGTACAATAAAAAAAGATTTAGAAAACAATTTCTGCTTGACTTGATTAAAATAAATACTAAATGTTACATCAACTTCATGATTCTATTAAGTTGGGTCACACTGTAAATCAAGCATTTCTCAACAACATAACACACATGATTATGGAGAATCAAAAACATAGGTAGAACAACTGCTCGATTTGTATTAAAGAAATTAAAGAAGACTGTTTATATCTCCAAGAAAATGAGAAATGAATATTTGTATATTCAAGAAATTAAATGAAAACTATATTTTTTATGGACTTATGCATAGAGGTACGGTCGGTTCGGTTTCATTGGTTATTTGAAAGCCCCATCCAACAACTGAACCGGTCCAGTTAGTTATTGAAGATCAAGAACCAGGCCAACCCAAACCCCCAATTGGTTGGTTAAAAACCGGTCGGTTCGGATTGAATTGGTTCGGATTGATCGGTTCGTATAATAGTTGTCCACCCCTAGTGCATATAATAACACCCTTGTTTATTTATTTTTAGCAACTTATACTCTTTTTTAAATTTGGCCACAAGTTTTTTGTAATAAAAAATTTAGCAACATATTAAAAAAAATTAATTTCTTCATTTCTACTGAAGTGGCTGTAAACACCGTGCCTCATTTAATTACCTAGGAACTACATTCTGACCTTAAAGCACAAATGAGTGTACCCAATTTCACCAATCATCAGTTAAAATATACTACTATTATACACGTGCTGTGTGCACGTGGGGAAAAATTAGGGGAATAAAAAGGGGGAAAAAATTTACCTGCACGTGCACTGTACAGGTTGGATTATGGACAAAAATCTTCTCCCATTATAGTAGTAGAGATTTTTATCTTATTATTGTTTTTTTTGAGGAAAAGGTGGAATAAAGCCACCCTGTTTCATTAATAAGTGATTAATAAACAACCCCGAAGTCACGGGGAAATAAAAGTGCAGTGCAGGAAATAAAACATAACCCCCAACAAAACCCTGGGGGATGGGTTACATCATCCAGCCTGAAGGCAATCAAAACACAAAAACAAAATACAAGGTCTGATACAAAAGTGGAGAGAAAGTCCAGTCATCAGTCAAGAGTTGGCCCAATCTCTATCTCCTCGTCATCAAAATCATCCACCTGGAATACCCTTGTAATCCTTCCTCTTGCTCCTGAAGCAGCAGCTGAAGCCCAAAAGGAAATTAGATGCATGATATGAGTAAGATTACTAGAAATAGAATTACATGAAGCACGGAAATAAAAATTATTCCTATCTAGCCATAACACCCATGTGGTTGCCGCAATGGCAATAAACCATGCATCTTTCATGTCGTGACGGACTGATGCAAATCTGGGACCAACCCACAGTTCCTCATAATCTCTTGGATAGTCAGTTGTCCCTAGTGCTCTCAGCACTTCTATCAGGATGGCCTTGCTTCTAGTGCAGTGGAGAAACAGATGATTCAGATTTTCCATGTGTATGTTGCAGAACCCGCAATTGGTCGCAATGTGAGGTTGCCTCTTGGCTAGGTTCTCTCTAGTGAGAATGGCATTGTTGAGCACAAGCCAGAGGAAGACTCTAATTTTAAGAGGTGCCTTAGTCTTCCAGAGCACCGCTGCCCAGCTGGGCCTGCATCCTCGGTAGTGGATCCGGTGGTAAAGTGATCTAACCGAGAACCCTCCCTTGTTCTCGAGTCCCCAACGCATGTGATCTGGGCCTTGGGCACAAATCACCCCAGACTGGACTATGCGCGATTGTAGTACATGCAGTTGCTGTAGCAAATATGGAGACAGAGTGCCTTGGAACGGCGGTCTCCAAGTCCCCCTTTTCCATGTATCCGCCACCGAGATATTCGGTCGAATCGTTTTAGCAAAAAGCTCTGGGAAGCCTTCCTTAAGAGAATGAGGGCCGCACCATTTGTCCCACCAAAATCTGGTGGTTCGACCATTGCCGATCAAAGATGAAATTGCCGAGTTGAAAGGTCCGCTGGCTTTAGCAATTCCTTTCCAGAAACGGGAAACTTTGGATCCTACTCGGAAGCCTAGACTTCTAGTCCCTTTTCCCCGAAGGTAAGGTTGGATAAAGTCCTGCCATCCTTCCCCGCCGTGATGGAACACTTTCCACCACCACTTTCCCAGGAGTGCCAGATTCATATCTCTGAGGTCAATGATCCCTAGTCCTCCGTGCCTCTTTTTCATGCAAGCGATATTCCATTTAATAAGGTGGTAGCCTCCCTTATTTGAATCTGCACCTTTCCAGAGGAATCTTTTCCTGATACGATCGATCCTTTGGATCACCCACTTGGGGAGTTCAAAAAAGGACATGTAGTATATGGGCAGATTGGATAACACAGAGTTGATGAGTACAACTCTGCCCCCAAGAGAAAGTGATTTGCCTTTCCATCCGGACAGTCTGTCTTCCACCCTGTCAACAATCGGCAACCAGTCGGCCTTAGTGAGCCTCCCTGGACGTAACGGAAGCCCAAGGTATTTGATTGGGAATTCTTCTGTCGCGCAGTTCAGAATTGTGGCATGCTCCCGAATTTCGGCTTCTGAGAGTGAAATAGGAACTAGCGCACTCTTGTGGAAATTAATTCTCAGGCCTGACCAGGCTTCAAAGCAGTAGAGGACCCCTTTAAAGCAAATTGTTTCCGCTCTAGTCCCATTACCAAATATTAGGGTGTCGTCAGCATATTGAAGGATCGTGCATCCCTGATTAGCATTGCTGCTGGCCACAGGCGATATCCACCCTTTCCTTTGACAATTATCTATCATTCCTCTGAGCACATCTGCTACAATAGTGAATAGGAGTGGGGATAATGGATCCCCCTGACGGAGTCCCTTCTTGCACGGGAACGATGGACCAGGTCTCCCATTCACTGAAATAGCCGTTTTGCTAGAATGTAAACATTGTTTGATCCATCTTATCCATTTGTCCCCAAAACCTCTTCCCCTGAGAGCCTCTAGCAAACATTCCCAGTCCACAGAGTCGTATGCTTTCTCAAAATCCAGTTTGAGGAGGAAGTTCTTGGAATTGCTCTTGTGGCAGTGGTGGATAACTTGTTCAGCAGTAGCCACGCAGTCTAGGATACATCTGCCCTTAATGAATCCCGTCTGTGTTCTACTGATCAGACTGTCCATGATGCCTCCCAAGCGGACGGCTAGGACCTTCGTGATGATCTTAGCCGAGCAGTTAATCAGGCTAATTGGTCTAAAATCCCCAACGCACTTAGAATCCTCCCGCTTGGGGATCAACACAACTTCTGCAAAGTTGAACATTCCCAGTCTCAGGTTGTTGTGAAAAAAATCCATCATAACATCCATAAATTCTCCTTTAATTTCTTCCCAGAACACTTGGAAGAACAACATAGGAAAGCCATCTGGCCCAGGTGCTTTGTCAGCTCCCATCTGGTCAATGGCCATTTTGACCTCTAACTCCGTGAAAGGTTCCTCCAAGGAGGAAAAGTTTGGACCTTGGGCATTCTGATACTCCTGCCAGAAGTCTGCTCCCATTGGAATCCTAAAATCATTCTTCTTTCCGAAAAGGCCTTTGTAGAATGACTGGAAGGTAGTGGAAATCACCTTTTCATCCTGCGAAGTTCCTGTAGCTGTCTCAATTGAAAGTATAAGATTGGATCTCCTTCTTGCACTTGCAACCCGATGAAAGTAGGCTGTATTCGCGTCTCCCTCTTTGAGCCACGAAATCCTGGACCTCTGTTGCCATTTGATCTCTTCTAGTCTATACAGGTTTGCAATGTTATTACGAAGCTCTAAGAGCCTGTTTCGCTCTTCCTGCGAAAGGATTCTAGTTTCTTCCACCCTCTCAAGCTCATCAATACCTTCCAGATAGGACTCTTTATCACGCCAGATGGTCGAGAATCTAGACCGATTCCATCTACCGAGCCTCTTTCTCAGTCTTCGAATTTTTCCACACCACCGAGACGCCGCATCCCTGCCGGCCATTGGGAGTGCCCAATTCTCCATAACCATATGATGGAATCCCCGAATTTCCAGCCAAGCCTTTTCAAATCTGAATTTCCTAGGCTTGCGGGTACCCCGGTTCCCCACATCGAGGAGGATCGGGGTATGATCTGAAGTTGGTCTGGGGATCGTTCTGGCCGATGCTAGAGGAAATAAAGCTTCCCAATCCATAGAGACTAGAATCCTGTTCAACTTGGCCATAACCGGATCCGCTTGCAGATTAGACCAAGTAAACAGTCTGTCATTGATTGGGATATCAATCAGTTCAAGTTCCGTGATGACTCTATTGAATTCCTCTCGGTGCCTGTCGCTAGCGCCTCTACCCTTGTGCTCAAACGCAAATCTAGTAATGTTGAAATCTCCACCCACAATCCAGGGTCCCGACCAGCGCTGACGGATGTCGGCCAGCTCTTGCCAGAAGGCCTCTCTGTCTGTGGCTACGTTCGGCCCGTAGACCACAGTCACCGTCTGCATCCAATCATCTGAACGTCTCTTAAGTCGGGCAGTCAAGGAGAACGTACCACAATGTTCCTCTTCACAGGAAAGAAGATCCGAGTTAAACCCTATAGCAATCCCCCCTGAGGCACCGACAGAGGGGCGAAGCATCCACTCCTTGATTCTGTAACCACCAACTCTTTTGAGTTTGAGCCCGTGCTGGAGCTTGGTCTCTTGCAGCCCAACTACTTCCGCTTTGGAATTGTTAATGACATCCCGCACCATATCCCTCTTACCCCTATCCCCCAATCCCCTAACATTCCAAAAAAGTGTATTCATTGGGGAGGATTGTCATGGGAGATCGTAGTGGAGGGTGTAGGGCCGGCTCTATCCTCAAGAATGATAGTCGACCCTGCGCTAGCTCCAGATGCATAATCGTCAGATGTCCTAACTCTTTGTGTTTCCCAACCCCGGATTTTATTGAGGAGTAGGGCAATACGCTCAGTGTCCCAAACTTCTAACCCACATGTGATAGCTAGAGATAAAACATCAGAATCTGACATGTAATTTAAAATAGAGGCTAAAAAACTTGTCGTACCTCCATTGTCGAACTTAGCGGCCTTGGCTGCAGCGGCGACCTCAAGATAGTCATCCAAGGACTCCACATGAGCCCTCTTGGGCGAGTGCTGAACCCTGAAACCAACCGCTCTTCGGGACTGTCCCGAGCTATATCCCGGAGCTGAGTCTGGAATTGAGGATTGGACAAGCTCCGGCGAAATCTCCCTCTGTGTGTTAGCAATGAACTCCATATCCTCTGATTCCTCCTCAGAGAAAGAGAACTCTTCATCGAGATTAAGTCGTCCTTCTGGATCCTCATCACTGCCTGCGAGCGTGGACTCATCAATAATAGTGTGAACTTTCACGACGGACCCCTCATTGGGCCCGTCGCTAGTAGACCCGATAATAATCCTTGCGGTCCCCTCTTTTGGCCCGCTCTCAGTCTGTTGAAGTGTCAGAAAGCACGAATCCTTAGAGTTGTCGGCTCCAGATACAATAAGAGGCGTTGTAGACCCCACTATGGGCCCACAAGCACTCACAGGAGCACTCGACCCCAACATAACCGTTGGATCATTATAGTGCTTAGAAAGCACTGAACCGCGGTCCATTGTAAATGCTGCCTCGTAATTGGTGACAGCTATAATACCGCTGTCTCCAGGTGTCAGCTCTCGATTGGGGGTGAGATCGGTTGGGTGACAGGGGGTGACTTCCAAAGCACGCGTTGAAGACCCCGAAGCGTCTCCTCCCTCTTTTCCTTTTGAACTGAGCGAGGCAGATGCCTCTACAGCTTCAAACCCAAATTTGTCTACCTTCTTTTCTCCTGGCACCAAGTGCTCTTTCCTTAAACCTTCTCCTTCCAAAAGCCTGCCGACCTCACCCACTCCCTCAGTGCTAAGGCCTGTCTCTTTAGCTTTCTTTTTGCTGAGATTTGGCAGAGCTACCGTTGTCTCTATCCCCCGCGCTGTCTCCGATGCCTTCCCCACCTGCTCCACAGCGCCTTCTTTTTCCTTTTCTGTAGCAAACCACCTCTTTTCGACCCACTCTCTGGTCGAAAGTGGTTCCTTGCCAGTTGTCTTCACTGTACAGAGGGGCTCAGTTACCAACTTTCGATGTGCCTGCTGCATGTGGTTGGAGGGTGGTGCTTTTTCCATATTTGGCTCTGAGCGCCCTGCACCCCCCCTCTGAACCCCTGCGATTTCCCCTAAACCAGAGCTGTCGATCTGAACCACCGATTGACCCTCCGTGTTGAAGGTTCGTAGTGGCTTTTGACCGATGGGTATGTCGGCATGTCGTCTGTCTCGATACTGGCCCTCTGTCGATGATCCTTGGCGCCTCTCTTGTCGCCTCGCCTCCTGGATTATCTCACGGTGAGCTCTCTCAATTTCGTGTGAGCCATCGATAGTAAGAAACTTAGATGGCGAAAGCACTTCTTTGTAAGATCTGGAGTCTCTAATGGTAGAAGAGGGCGTTCTTTCTTGCTCAATTTGTACTTCTTCCTTTTTGTCAAGAACAAACCTGACGAGATACGATGCTTCAAATGAGTATACCGTGGAGAATCTCGGCATCAAAGTGATGTCCGAGCTTCTGATGAGTGCTCTAGCCGATATCAACTCCGACCGGCGTTCTGTCTTCTCGTCAAGCTTCTCAACCATCCCAAAATCAGCTACAATTTCTTGGATAGCTTCCTTTTTCCAAAAATGTAATGGGAGATTATGAATCCAGACCCAGAATCTATCACCTTTAGGAAGTTCAGCTCCGAAATTCGGAGTCCAGGCGCTGAATTCAACCTGGAAGTGACCAAAATCAATAATCCCCAAGCTAGCCACCTCCTTAGCCTTCTCCGTCGATGGAAATGAGACTAAGAACTGTTGGTGGCAAAGCTTCTTTGCAACCCAGTCCCGATGTGATTTCATTGGCCACTTGTCAGCAAGAGCTCTCATTAGGTGAACCTCTGATGGTTTCCCCGCTTTAACCTTGGCCACCGCACACCATTGCCGCAGCCATCCCTCTTCGCTTTTAATAGTCTCCAAGCTCTTCATCAATCTGACGACTGTAGGACTGTCGGGAGACCGTCCTCGGTGCACAGTGCGTTCTTCATCACTATGGGATTCTACAACATTAGTACAAACATAGGAGAGATGTCCCCATTTCATGCATTTGAGACACCGTACTTCCTTAGTACATTCACTTCGATAATGGCCCAGCTCTCCGCAATTAAAGCACGGAGCCGGCTTTCTTTTGCCCTTCCTCGGCTTCTTTTTGAGTTCGGGATGCTCAGTTGGTCGGTAAGCAGAAACACTTTTACTTTGATCTTTCTTGCTACGCACCTCCACCCACTGCCCCTCCTCCCTATCACCAGAGAGTACCTTCTCTGGAAACCCGTCTAACTCAGCCCCACTAGTGGCTCGTTGGACGTTGGCTTTAGGAGATTGGAGCTCTGGTGGTGATGGGCCCGGGAGCTGATCGGTGGTGGGAACCAGGGGGTAGGCTGTAGCATTCAGTAGATGAGGTTGGAAAGATGGAAGAGAAACAGGCCGGTTGGCTGGTAAGTTGGAATGTGTTGACACTGAGTCGTGTTTTGGATGTTTGGGGTGGTGCTTGTGTAGTTCATGCCCATCATCAGCCACTGATTGTCCCCTATGTCGTTGGAGTTGATGCTGAAGCGGTGGGGTCTTCCTCTGTCGATAACGATCGGCAGGGGGACCCCATCGTTGGGCCCTCCCCCCGTAATGTGGGTCTTTATGACGGTAATGTTGGTCGAAGCGATGATGACCGTGGCTCCGCTCCACACGCTGATGATGTGTGCTGTGCTGTGCACGCTTCATGGGGCGAGCACGTCTGAGCTCACCACCATCTCTTTCATTACTTTCATGTGGTTGCATTGCTGTACGGATGGGGGACACCTCTTTGGCTGGATGAGTAGTGTCTATACAGACCATCGCCAGAGGTGGCAGCGAGTCTTGTGTGGCTGGTAGGGGAGGTGCAGTGTTCACTGCAGCCTGATCCCCTGTAGACTGGCGAAGTGGGTAGCGGACCCCTTCATTGGGCCCGCACCCACTAAGTTCAAGCAGCGATAGTAAGGAACTCATCACTGTGGGTGTAGCACACTAGGGAGGCAGAGGGTATCTAGTGGGAAGCAGGGTGGGAAGTGGTCGGACAAGAGTGAGTCTCAGACCGATAGGGAGGAGTGAGGGGGTGGGGTGGTTTGAGGAAGGTTAGTTGAAATGTGGAAGAGGACTGGGGGAGAGTCCGGTGCGGCTAAACCTGTAAGGGAAGATGGGAGGAGGGATAGAAGGGGAGAAGCAGAAGCAGGAAGGAGGTGAGGGAGGTTGGTGAGAGTTGGTGAAAGCTCATCCTTATTATTGTTGATTGAGTTTAGTTGGTTGTTGAGACATGAGCAATATACTCTCCAAAGTAAAGGTTGATTTTTTTTTTTTTTTTTTCAATCTCACATCAATAATATAAATTTCATTGTTTCAATGATTTACCATATCAAGCATATTTAATCACTCAAAAATAAAATACTTTCTGAAGTGTGAAACTATGCTCGTACTAAATTCTTTTACTTAAAGTAGAAAATATCAATCTCACTCAGAAATATCATACTCCCCAATATTTGAAACTATACTCATACTCTATTCACACAAGGTAGAAATATTAATCTCACATCACTAACTGCAAATTTCAATGATTTACCTTTTCACATTTAATCACACTAGTGTTTTACACGTGCATAAATATAGTTTTTTAACATAAAAATTTAAATGTAGTGTTAATTTGAATCTAAGATCTTATGATAATAGTTATGCACGTGTGTTGCTCGTATTGGTACATTTACAAATTTACAAATGATACCAAGATATTTTCCTATTGGGTTTTTAACATGTGTACCCCTAACAAATAAGCTAATATCATATATACCCCTCACAAATCAATATTATCACATTTGCCACTAACAATGTAAATCTTAATCATATATGCCCTTCAGGTTACAAGACATCCAATAGGGAAGGAATATTCTGTTTTTCTTAATGGAATTAATGAAAAACGACTAAAATACCCTTCCATCATAATCATTTTAGTCATTTTCCATTAAGTTAGGGGGAATGATAGAATATTCTATCATAGTCATTTTCCATTATCTGGAAGCTATTATTACCAAATGAAGAAAATTCCAAGTCTTTTAGTAGGGACCATTTGAGAACAATTTTTTTTTCTTGCATCAACAATATCATATAAATGTGGATAGAAAAAATACTACAAATAAATTATGGATATATGTAGAAAACAAACCTCTATCAAAGAACTAAAGATAAGCTAAGTTGTGCAGATATAGTAGACATCAGGAGTGAACACCTGAATGACGTGTTGAATCCTAATTATGACTAATCAAAGTTAGACCAATTTCTAAGTTTATGTGAAACTTTTTGAGCAGATTGGTGCGAAATTTTCTTGAACACAGGATTTTTATTTGTATATAGAATGTAAACTGATTGTTTGATTTAGCTTAGTACCAGTCCAGCTTAGCGTGTATTTCAGTATAAATACAAACCCGACCCTAGTATGAAACAAGAAAATGAAAATGTAACAACACAACATTTAGCTCAAGATTTGGGTCATTTTATCTTTTAATCACCTCTGTTAGTAAACATCCATTTGTAAAATAGGTGATAGAAGGGTATTTTAGTCATTTTTCATTAATTCCATTAAGAAAAACAGAATATTCCTTTCCTATTGGATGTCTTGTAACCTGAAGGGCATATATGATTAAGATTTACATTGTTAGTGGCAAATGTGATAATATTGATTTGTGAGGGGTATGTATGATATTAGCTTATTTATTAGGGGTACACATGTTAAAACCCCTTTCCCATTATAATTTTAGAGATTAGAGATATGAATATCCTTTTGTTAACTTACAAAAATATATCCACAACATACTTAGTCAACAGTAAATATTAATTTCAAGTTTTTCTATGTATTTCATGTGGAAAGCTGAGTAGTAGTTTTTTTTTGATGATACGGATAGAGTCTAACGACTCCAGCCAAACAAATATTATTAATAAAAGAGAGAAAGTACACTTCGAGTTTTACAAGTAGTAAAACAGAAAACACGTAAAACAATACATCTAATGGGATCCACTATCAAGGTCCTTTAACAAAGGCGGGCACCAACAACCAAAAGATACAACCACAACGAGCAAACTGGAACTACCCGACGGATGAAGATGACGTCTGCCAGTTGAACTGAATGAGGCACCTAAGGAGGCCGCTGTCGCACAGAACAATGCGTGAAAGCCGAGCGGCAAAACTGTGTCATCCAACCGAATCAAAGCGCCTACACTCCTAAAAGGGAAACATTCGATAGCAATGGCCATGAGTATTAAGGCGACACAGACGCTTGTTGGCATTCCGGATCAGGGAAGTAGAGTCCAGAAGCGCACCAAAATGAAACATGATTTCTCAAAATCATCATAAACAAATGCTCACAAAACAACAGATCAAGCCTCAACAAGGAGAAAACTCTATGCATTCAACCTAATATGCCCGACAATAGCAAAAACACCCCAAGCGTCACACAAAGTCACACCGCACCGACAGCAGCCAAAGTCGAATGGAAACAAAATGTACAGGCATGAGGAGAACACTAAAGCGCATTAGTAAATGAGATGATAACATAAAACACAGACAAAATTTCCAGAAACTAAGAGTTTAGTTCGATGGAGAGACAGCAGTTATCGGCTCACACAAAACACCTTATAAAACAGGTAAGCGAGATAAAATAAAGAGACATCCAGAGTAGCGGATAGATCAGAAATAAGTACATGGATCGTACTATGAAATCCATAATTAGATCAAAGGATAGTAAACTACCCGATCAGTTAAAAGCTATCCTCTACCCCATAATTAAACAGCCGCTATTGACTGAAGAGCATAACCATTAACAGTCGAGGAACCATCTGAATGCCATTTGGACAGGGTAAAGGATATAGCAAAATGGGAGGGAGGTGGAGCATAACTCTCCCAATAAACAGACAGTCTGTCCGCCGGCAACAGCCAAAAGCCATTGGCTCAAAATACAAAATGAGTAGGGCCAACCATGCCTTAACCCTGTAAACTCCAAGAGATAGTAGAAGTATCAGAAATTAATAAGCTAAAAAAAGAACGAGTTAAAGGAAATAGCGATAGAGAATATTGAAGACAGTACAGATAAACATGAGCAACATCCAGAATAAACCAACCACAGCCAACAACTATCACAACATAAATACTAAACATGTTAACTCCAAAATAGGTGGAACATTCACAGCAAAAGATAGCTAAGCAATTAACCAAGTAGCAAACCAAAAGACCTCTAAACTTGATATCGACCTAAGGTAATTACACAAAGTCCTGAGCAACAAAACGGGAAGGAGAATAGAAGAGAGGAGGCTAGACCAAAATGCAATTGATGTCGGCTGCATACCCAACAGAACAAAAAGGCAGCTTAACACCCCAGCCAAACAGTGGCCAGATCCGCCTCAAAACACGGCAATCCTACATATCAAGCCTGCATACATACAATATGAATACCAACGTCAATCCAAAAGGAGAAACCATAACAGTGGGAAATAGTAGCTAAAGAATGCTATGAAAACAGGAATGAGATGAATGATTAGAGTGGTCAGAACAGCACTGTGTCCAACTTAGAAATGCAATGAATATTAAATAGCGTTGAGATTAAGAAGACAATGGTAGGCCAATTCCAGTCTCTCATACTTGAGAGCTTCTCTAGCTTCAACTTTTAAAGAAGACGACCAAAATTTGAATAAAGATAAAAATTCGTCTGTAACCGAACGTGAGGTAGAAGCCAATTGACGGAAGATTCTGTTATTCCTTTCCCTCCACGTGATCCACATTATAATCTGAAAGGAAAGGTACCACGACCTGTGGTAAGCACCACTAGTGGGACGCCTCGTCCAGCATTCGACCAGATTGGTCGGAATGACTGGCGATTCCCACGCAAGCGCTGTAATTTTCCAAAGTGGGCGCGAAAATTCACAGCCCACGAATAAATGGTTCGCATTCTCTGAAGCGAAAGAGCAAAGCAGACACAATTGGCCCCAAGCTAGATTTCTCTTGTTTAGAATTTCAACGGTCAACAGTTTATTATTGAGAGCTAGCCACGCGAGAATTTTCGCCTTTAAGGGGGCACAAGATTTCCAAACCAGGTCATTGAAAGGCGATAACACTCCTCTAAAGTTAAGAAAACGATAGAAAGAACGAACCGAGAAGGTTCCTGATGAATTCCATCGCCATAGAATCTCCTCTCTATCTTTCCAAACAACATTGTTGAGAGTGGCTAGAAGGTCATTAAATACAGGAATTAGGTGAAGTGGAAGATTGGTTGTGAGGGGAATCGACCATTGCCTTTGATGGTCGATGTTGCTATAGTAGTTAGCTACCAAGGCAAGAGGATCGGAAGCCAGACGGAAGATAGCAGGAAAAACGGTGGCTAAAGAAGAATCACCGATCTATCGGTCGGTCCAAAATTTGGTCATGGATCCATCGGCACAGGCGTGTTTTAAGCCGCAATGGAAAGCTGCCGACGCTTTCCAGACCCCCTTCCAGAAATGGGAGGCATTACGATGATGTTGATCCGGAAAATTCCACCAGTCGTCGATCGAATAGTATCTGTCTTTGATACTAATGATCCAAGGGAGGTCATCTTTTTTGAGAAATCTCCAGAGCCATTTGTCTAGTAATGCAAAATTCTGGTGCCGAAGGTCTAATACCCCCAAACCTTCAGCATCCTTAGAAGAACAGATAAGTTTCCAGTTACACAGGTGTGAACCGGGATTGTAATGAGAAGACCCAGACCAGAGGAAGTTATTTTTTTGAGAAAGCTGAGTAGTAGTTAAAAAACAACATTTTCCTTCATTTCCAAAAATAAACGCTTATTTAATCCTTAGTAAAATATGGCAACAACTTTATTTCAAAAAAATTTGGCAACAACTTTTCTTTTTAAAAAAAAAAAAAATATTAAAATTTTGGTGTGGGCGTGACCACTAAAAACCCTTATTTCCAAATTTGGCAACAATTTTTTAACAAAATATGGCAACATAGTTTTAAATTTAATTTAATTTAATTTTTATTATAATTTATTTTAGTTAGTATAGACATTCTGTCTCATTTAATTATCTAACAACTACATACAAATCAATAGTCAAAATAGGTTTTTATCACATTAAAGTTTTTTAATTGAGCTCATGAATGAGTAACTCACTCCCCGACCCCATACCTGTTTTAAATACATACATTAAAGGTAAAAAGTTTTTATCTCCCTTCACTCAACAAACACAACTATCGACAATTTAGCATTACACATTTAATCAGTCGAAGATATCATATTCTCCTTTATGTCAAACTATACTCGTACTAAATTCAGTCATAAAAAACATAAATTATTAATCAACATTAATAAATATAACTCTCAACAATTTACCGTACCACATATATTCACTCAAAAATATCGTACTCATCAATATCTACAAGACTAAACCCAAACTTTTCTTAAATTCATCATTTAAAAGTACGAACAGGGCCGACCCTGAGTTCTCAGGAGGCTTAGACGAACTTTCGAAATGAGATCTCTAATACTATTTTTTTTACGTGTAAAATATGTATCTATATTTACAAGAGAAATTTAAATTTGGAACTCTTAAAATTGCGAAATCTACGGGAACCTAAGCTGATGTCTTATTCGCCTCCAGGGTAGGGCCAGCCCTGAGTACGAAGTATCAATCTTAGACCACTAATTCAACTTCCAACAATCCAAACTTAATCACTCTAAAATATCATACTCCTCCAGCGTCTAAAACCAACCTTTTACTAAATTCACTCATTAATTAAAAGTGTAAAACATCAATCTCACATCATTAAACACAAATCAACGATTGGCACGTTTAATTCCTAATAATAGTAAAAAAATATCTTTTTTTTTAATTTTAATTTTTATTTTTATAATACATTCATCTCGGTTCTTTTCCATGTAGTACTCGTGCTAAAAGTGGGGGAAAAAAGGTTAACAAAAATGAAAAACGACTTCTTTTAAAACGCCTTCTCTCTCTCTCTCTCTCTCAGTTCTCTGTTCTCCCATTAACTCCACCACCGCTGCTTCTTCTTCTTCCTCCATAAATCCCCCCCACCCACCCCCAAATTTCCCAACTTGTTTCCTCCCAAATTCTAGGGTACGACCTTTGGATTTCCCCTCCCCCTCCCCCCAATCCCAACCATGAGGAAATCCAAGCTCGACCTTAAATCCAACCGCAAACGATCCTTCCAGATCCTCCTCCTCTCCCTCCTCCTCCTCTACTCCATCTTCCTCCTCCTCTTCCGCTTCCGCTTCCCCTTCCCCTCCTCCGCCGCCACATCCGCATCCGCCGGAGGCGTCACCGCCACCGCTGATCGCCTCCTCAGCCGCCGCGAGATCACCTCCTCCCCCTTCCGCCCCCACCGCCTTATCGAATCCTCCGTCGTCACCTCACCCAGAAAGCTCGACACTTTCTACCTCTCCTCCTTAAAATTCACCGACTTCGAAGAAGCTTCCAGAAACCTCTCGGAGCTCCAGAAATCCGCGAAAGATGCGTTCTTGGTTGGTGGAACACTGTTTCAAAAACTCGATTCGGCGGAGATGACGTCGGCGGTGACGCCGGTGAAGGAAGAGGAGACGAAGTGCCCGCACTCGGTAACGCTGACCGGCGCGGAGTTTAAAGCGGGGGGCGGGTTGATGGTGATTCCATGCGGGTTGACGTTGGGGAGTCACGTGACGTTGGTGGGGAGGCCGTACAAGGCGCACAAGGAGCACAATCCGAAGATTGCGATATTGAGGGAAGGGGACGAGGGGGTGATGGTTTCGCAGTTTATGATGGAGCTGCAGGGGCTGAAGACGGTGGACGGGGAGGATCCGCCGAGGATTCTGCATTTTAATCCGAGGTTGAAGGGTGATTGGAGCGGGAAGCCGGTGATTGAGCAGAATACTTGTTATAGGATGCAGTGGGGGACTGGGTTGCGGTGCGAGGGGTGGAAGTCGGCAGCCGATGAGGAGACTGGTATGATGCATTCATTTACTTTTAGTGAAGAAAAGGATAGATTATTATTATGTAGAACGTTAGTAGGATTTGGTGAAAGAGACAGCTGGGCTTAAATAAGGAATAGTTTGTTTGAACGTATATGAGTTGGGTGGAGCATGATGCAATTGGTAGTATGTTTAGGTGAGTAGATTCTATTCTTGACAAGCTGTGGATTGTGCTAGACATATCAAACTTTTAGTTAGTAGGTTGCAAGTCTTAATTTTGATGATATGCTTATGATAATGATGAAAATGGGTTTTGTTTTTCCATCTGATTAGAAAATTTTGATTTATGATTTAGGGAATTGAAGTTTTAATGTGGCAATTTTTGTTTTTTCAGTTGATGGGCAAGTGAAATGTGAGAAATGGATCCGGGATGACGATGACAAGTCCGAGGAATCTAAGATGACATGGTGGTTAAACCGATTGATTGGAAGAACAAAGAAGGTCTCCTTCGATTGGCCATATCCATTTACTGAGGACAAGCTCTTTGTTTTGACACTCAGTGCTGGTTTGGAAGGCTATCATATCAGTGTTGATGGGAGGCATGTAACGTCTTTCCCGTATCGCACGGTGGGTTAATCTACAGTCTCACTAGTCTTTGCATTTGGTATTACGGGTAGAAACCTACGTACCCGCAAATTTTGATCGTCTTATGTGTCTTTTTTTTTTCTTCTTCTTTTAACGACACACAGGGATTTGTTCTTGAGGATGCAACTGGATTGTCATTGAATGGGGATTTGGAAGTGCACTCCATTTTTGCAATTTCATTACCCACATCACATCCCAGTTTTGCCCCACAAAAGACCCTTGAAATGTTACCTGAGTGGCAAGCCCCTCCTCTTCCAGATGAACCTGTTGAGCTTTTCATTGGCATCCTTTCAGCTGGTAACCATTTTGCAGAGAGAATGGCAGTGAGGAAGTCATGGATGACAACAGTAAGGAAGTCAACAAATTTGGTGGCTCGTTTTTTTGTTGCTATAGTAAGCGTCTGAATTTCACAGAAATATTGTTAGGTTTCGTTGTTGTGTTCTTTTGTTTTGGAAAAGTTGACTAATTATATCTGCGTTCTGTCAGCATGGAAGAAAAGAAGTCAATGTGGAGTTGAAGAAAGAAGCCAAGTTCTTTGGCGACATTGTGATAGTGCCCTATATGGATAGCTATGATCTTGTTGTCCTGAAGACGGTTGCCATATGCGAATATGGGGTGAGTGAAGCTATTGATGTGCATTGTATCTGTATTAGCTAGAGCATTACTTGATGTGCATTGTATCTGTTTTAGCTAGAGCATTACTTTTTTGCTTAGCTGATTAATTTGCAACTTTGTTGTTGTTCGTTCTGAATTGTTTTGGCAATGCAGGTTCGGACAGTTGCTGCTAAACATATAATGAAATGTGATGATGACACATTTGTTAGAATTGATTCGGTGATGAAGGAAATCAAGAAAGTTCCAAGTGATGCAAGCTTGTATGCAGGAAACATGAACTATTATCACAAGCCCCTGCGCTATGGGAAATGGGCTGTGACATATGAGGTAACTTTTGTGATACTGATATTTGTTGCATGATATAGGAATTTTCTTATATATATATATATTAGCTGTTCTGTTATGCATAACTGTTAACTGGAAGAATTAAGTCTCATTCTAGGGGAATTGCACTCTTAAAATCATCTCAATTTGTGTTATGTTGCATAGCAGTTGAATGGAAAAGTTGAAAGAAAAGAAAACCCTGGAAATAATTTCTTATCGTCTTTCTTTTCTACTTGGAAAAATTTTATTCTGCTCTGGAAGTATGCTGGAAATTTCCTCTAATATACTCCTTTTCACTTTTGAATCTTTCAAGTTGCTTAACTAAGCTACTTTTGGCAATTTATCTGTTCAGTTTGCTTTTCCTTCTCTGGTTGCAAATTAACTTAGTGCTACTAGTGTTCTACTTCCCACCTATTGTGGAGGGCTTTGTTGCTCCTATTTACGATTGAACATAGTTTTTGTATTGGTGTTTAAGTGGGTCGATGCATATCCAAAGTCACCCCACAAATCTTGTTAGTTTTTAAATGTTTGGTTGGTAGTGGAAAGTTGTCAAGTGGAGCATTAGTGGGTACATGTGAAGCATTGCATTGCATTGCAATGCACATATTTGTAATTCTTTGTGGATTTTAGTCATTGCATACAAGATTCTGATAAATCTGGCATTATATTATGGAAAGATGGGCATGGATTTGTCTAAATTAGCTAAAATAGATACTAAAGTGCATTTCACCCAATATTGTCAAGTCTTCCCATGCATATTTCCGAACATGTTTCTCCAGATTTATGCACTGAATTTTTATGCATGCATATGAGGTTGTAGAATTTGTGTGATGTGATCTATAACATTGTTTTGGCTTTACTTGTGGCTATTGGCAAATTGGTCCACTTTTCTGTCTTTGCCTTTGTCTTCATCTGTGCTTTAGAATTTAATACAATTTCCCTGCAGAAAATACATGTTTCCCTTCTAGATTGTTTCTTAGTCTACAAGTATTCTGGAAGTCACTAATTCCAATAAGTGGATGACCAGTAATATGGGTTTACCTAAATCTCACTTTTCATTTTAGGATTTATGTCAAGCCTCTTTTTTCTCCATAAGCTCATTTGTTAGGAATTTGCACCAATTTGGAAATCTGATATCTATTTGCTACTCAATTGTAAAATTTTAAATTTACGGTGGCCACCTTGAGTTGCATAGTTGAACCCGTTTTGATGGGAAAAAATCAGATGACCACACGATCATAAAAAATCATATGATCTGAGCGTTTGATTCTTCTTTAAAAATTGTGCTCCCTACAGAAACCTCTTGGGATCCGGGGTTATCTTGTGGGGGGCACACTCTTTGGAGAGAGTTAAAAGGAAATCAAAGGCTCAGATCTATTTGTCATACGATCTTTTTCATGACCATGTGTCCGTTTGATCTTTTCCCGGTTTGGGGGGGGGGGAGGGGGCTTTTATAAAGGAGAAGAGAAAATATGACGTTTTCTTATGTTTGTTACCTGGTTCAATATAAATTATCGGACTGTTAAAATTTGAATTTATCAGACCCTTTCTTTTGTTTGGGTTATGTTTTACAGCAAAATCAGTCCATTCATGGTTTCTCAAGGCGCATCTTTTCAAACTTAATTATGTAAGAAAACAATTTGTTCCTATGCTTTGTTTGGGTGTTATGTAACTCCACATACAAAAGGAAATCATTTCCTCCACATGTGTACATGTCAGGGCCTATTAAGTCATTGCATGTAGTAGCAATTGCTTATGGTGCAGAGTATAGTAATAACCCTTGTTTGCAATTTCCTCAACTGTTGCATTCCTCTGCCCCTAAAAATATTTGGGGTTTAGGTCATTGGTGAAAAAGCAGACTTGTTACAAGATGATCTTGTTTCCATGTGTATTCTTGTATTATTTCCTTATATATATTTACTTTTGACTCGTTAATTGAATTATTTACCACCTATCATTTCAGGAATGGCCAGAAGAGGATTATCCACCCTATGCAAATGGACCTGGTTATGTTGTGTCATCTGATATTGCCCGCTTTGTGGTATCCGAATTCGAGAGTCACACATTAAGGGTAAGTCCTTTCAGCTTGTTAGGTTGCTAACCTTTCTTTTCCTATGTTTATTTGTAACTGACTAGGAGATCAGGGTAACTTCCCTATTATTATTATTATTTTTTAATTTGGAGTTGCTTTTGATCTAGCCAGTAGCCACTACAAAATGTGTTTTGTTAGTGGAGCAGGCTTTTCATTCCTTTGTGATGGCTTTCTAGATTTTTTAGCCACCTTGGTTCACACGACAGTTTTCATATGAAGAATAAAAGTATATGGTTTATCCAATGACCCCTAGTGTATGAAAGAGTGCACTTTTAACTTAACGTATAAATCATAATTAATTCCTCTTAACTATGTTTTGGTTAACATTTGTGTCCCTTGAACACTGTTATTAGTGTTCTACAGCCCTAGCTTTGATTAATTAAGGGTTAAAGGGTCACAGATTGCTTATTAGGTGGAGGACTTGCAATTACTTGAGGGTTCAGGGGTCATTAGTGCTACAAAGAGCATACTATTTGCAATTTATCCTTTTTCTAGTTAAGGTGCAATAACAAAGAGTGCAAATATGGTGCAGCTTTTCAAAATGGAAGATGTGAGCATGGGGATGTGGGTCGAGCAATTCAACAGCACGAGACCTGTTGAATACATCCACAGTCTTAGGTATTGCCAATTCGGATGCATAGACGATTACTTCACAGCTCACTACCAATCTCCGCGCCAAATGATATGCATGTGGGATAAATTACAGGATGGAAAACCTCAGTGCTGTAACATGAGATAATATCGGGGAAACTACTGTAAACTTCATGTCAATGAATTTTTGCAGAGCTGAAAGCAAAGAGGCTGGCTTTTGGGTTGTCCTTCAAAATTCATTTATTCGTTGTCTTTCTTTTTCAGTTTTCGACCAGAGACTGCTGAGTTGGGCATAGAGGTTATTCAGTAGATGTTTATACATGAGTGACAGGAAAACAAAGTAGTTAGTAATGTACCATTTCTGATGTATTTTGAGGCAGTTGTAGGAATCTGATGATAGCTATTTAAATATAAATGTTTTTGTTGGAAGTTCTCCATGCTTCATGTTTTCGCTGTTGTATATGTTGAACAGTATCCTGAAATCTTACAGTTCTTTCTATGTTCAAACCCCTCGTTTACTTTTCTTGTATGGTTTGATGCTGATTTTGTGCAGGGAATGTAGGACAATGACTTTTGATTATATTAAAGTAATGAAGCTATTTATGAATACTACAGTATTATTGTTGAATGGTCCAAGTTCCTTAACCATTCTTAGGATTCTAGTTGGTCCACTGTTGAATTCTTTGAAAGTTTCAAATTTCTTGTTTAGATGTGGTTGAATGGTTTTTTGTTTGAACAGTGACAAAAAATATGATCCATGTGAAAGGGGCCACAAAGTTTGAAGTTTTGAATACATAGATAAAGTGACCTCACCTTGAGTGAAGTCATGCCTACTTTCAAAGAATACCTTTCACTGTCATTTCGGAATTCTTATCCCTTCTAATTTCTAAACACGTGATCGCTGTATCAAGTTAGAAAAGTTATGCGTGTTTTGTTTTTTTTTTTTTTTTTATGAATGTTATGCGTGTTTTGTTGGAGCATCCTCACTCGTTTTTATAAAATTTAATAATTTAGCAAAATTAGAAATAACAAAAATACAATTTATTTGCAGTCGTGATTTGCCAAAATTTGACAATTGAGAAAAAAAAATAGACTGACAGAATATCTTGTTCCGTTCTACCAATTTTTATGATTGAAAATAATATATTTTGAGCGTCTTGGACTATGATATAATTTTTTTAACTTGGAGTTATTATAGAAAATGGACTTTTATGAAAAGAACCAAAGGATTTGGACTTGGATTAAATAATAAAAAAAATACTAGGGACGGATGTTCCGTCTGTTCCTTTCTTTGGTTTTCTTTCGGACAGCATGTTCCGTCCGTTTTGTTTTTGTTTTTTTATCGTACAAAACATGTTTCGTTCGAGACTTCTTTTCATAAAAAAATGAAAAAAAAATCGGACGAAACATGAGATGCAATTTGATATGGCTAAAAATAGGATTAAATCGGGACCGTTCAAATCAGATGCGAATCTTAAAGCTTTCAGGGGTAAAACGGTAATTTCACCTACAAACGGTCTGAAATGAGAACCAGGTCTTTCTTCAAAGCTCAATAACCCATAAACGGATCTTGCCTACTGGGTATGGGTAGCAGCCCATTACAAACCAACCTAAATGGATAAAGAGTAATTCAAATTCATAGTTATCTCATTAAAACGATTTAAACTCTAGATCTTATCCATCAACACCGAGAAGTAGAGATTTGTCTTTATCTTGAAACGAGTCCCTAAGGCGACTATAAATACCCCCCCCCCCCCCCCCCCCCCCCCCCCCCCCCCCACCATAACAAGGTACGCGACAGCAGCGAGAAACAAGTCAACACGTTGGTGAAGGTCAACATGTTTGCTTTATTATTTTCCTCAAAGAACTCACAATTTATACAATTTAGAAGACAAATTAGATACTATGTAGTACAACTGCCCACCACAGGTTGCCTCTCAAAATGTGGTTGACCGAATTGGTGACTCTTGATCATAGGCAAAGTTATTTATATATTATTATATTATTGTTGAAATCTGATATGGGATTAAATCTCATACTCTCTCTCCTGTTCTCTCTCTCATCCGAGAGTACACAGAGAACCCCATCAGTGGGCCCCTTGCCTCCACGTCAGCAAGGCAGGCCACAACGCCTCTTCAAAGCACCCAGGTTGCCCCCACGGTGACACGTGCTGGCGTTAGCAGCACAACACAGCAGCATTGCTGCTGTGACTTCACGTGGGCCCTTCCATTTTTCCAAATAATTACATTCTTGCCATCACACTATATTACATATATATATACATTTGAAATTACCGGGGTGTTCCACACACCTCCCCTTCAGAAATTAGCGTCCTCGCTGAGCACGGGGCATGCACAACCTAGTGCAGGATCTCCTTTCTAGTCGATGTGGAGTGGAGTACCATGATTCTGCTAGCTGCACAGTACCCCGATTCTGCGGGTTGTCCATTTCAAGCCCCAACCTCACTCCCTCTCAGGCATACTTACCCGTACATCTGCTAGCTCCATGTGAGGCATACATCTCACCCACACTTACCCACACTCGGTGTCGAAAGTCGGCTCTGATACCATTTGTAATGCCTCTGCCCCTAGCTCGGACAATTTATATAATTTAGAAGACAAATTAGATACTATGTAGTACAACTGCCCACCACAGGCTGCCTCTCAAAAGGTGGTTAACCGAATTGGTGACTCTTGATCATAGGCAAAGTTATTTATATATTATTATATTATTGTTGAAATCCGATATGGAACTAAATCCCATACTCTCTCTCTCTCTCTCTCTCTCTCCTGTTCTCTCTCTCATCCGAGAGTACACAAAGAACCCCATCAGTGGGCCCCTTGCCTCTACGTCAGCAAGGCAGGCCACACTGCCTCTTCAAAGCACCCAGGTGGCCCCCACAGTGACACGTGCTGGCGTTAGCAGCACAACACAACAACATTGCTGCTGTGTCTTCACATGGGCCCCCCATTTCCCCAAAAAATTACATTCATGCCAACACACTATATTACATATATATATATTTGAAATTACCGGGGTGTTACATTAATGCTAGTATATCAGCAGTTCTTATGGAGGTGGACAAGGAAGGACTACTCCGCGCTCCCCCTAGAATGAATACCCCTGGTAAGAAAAGAAACAGGGATAAGTGGTGCCGCTTTCATAGGGACCACGACCACGACACAGATGATTGTCGGGATCTCAAAGAGGAGATCGAAGAGCTCATATAATGGGGACACCTGGCCAAGTTTGTCCGAAAAGACGGGGCCGATCTTCCACCCCAAGGAGTCTACAAGCGAACAGAGAGGCTCGCCGAGTTCCAAGATTCCGAACCTGGGGCCGTCCTCCACCTTATCCATGGAGGTCCAAAGGGGGGAGAACCAAACTCCTCCCAAGAGGACTTCACCCTATCGTAGAAGTAGGTTCAGTTTTTAATAAGGTCGATACTCGTAATACGGCCAAAAAGCATGTAATAATGGCTCGCCCCATTGAAGCGGCCACTTAGTTTATTTCAATAAAACTTAACTTTTTTCTATTGAAAATTATTGCACTTGCCTCATTTCTCTCTCTGAGTCACATCTACGACTCGTTAAATGGTAAGTTGGAGTCCAGCTTGTCCTGTAGGGTTGCTCTCACAACTTACTAAGCTCAAAAGACGAGTTTGGAGTCCAACACTTAGTTCGACATTGCTTTAGCCACTTACAAACAAGCAAGTGCGGGGTAGCTCACCATTCAGAATTGCTCCTATAACTTGTTAACTCTCTTAACAACAAGTTTGGAGTCCAACACTTGGTTCGATGTTGCTTTAGCCGCTTGCAAACAAGCAAGTGCGGGACAGCTCACAATTCGGAATTGCTCCTACAACTCGTTAACTCTCTTAACAACAAGTACGGAGTCCAACGCTTGGTTCGATGCCGCTTTAGCTACTTGCGAATGAGCGAGTACGAAGTAGCTCACCATTCGAAATTGCTACCATAATTGTTGAAACTCTTTTAAACAACAAGTTCGAAGCTCAACTCTTCCCTAGAGTTGCTCCTTAAACTTTTCTCCCAAACGGCTCTCTCCTAGAGCCTGGTGAAGCTCTTCGCTCTGCTCACCTCCCGACCGGACCTCTTCTTAACGAGTTCAGAGCTAAAACTCTTTCCTAGAGTTCTCCTCAAACTTGTCTCCTAAACGGCTCTCTCCTAGAGCCTAGTGAAGTTCTTCGCTCCGCTCGCCTCCCGAGCGGATCTCTTCTTAACGAGTTCAGAGCTAAAACTCTCTCCTAGAGTTCTCCTCGAACTTGTCTCCCAAACGGCTCTCTCCTAGAGCCTAATGATGCTATTCGCTCCGCTCGCCTCCAGAGCGGACCTCTTCTCAACGAGTTCGGAGCACAACTCTCTCCTAGAGTTGCTCCTCAAACTTGTCTCCTAAACGGCTCTCTTCTAGAGCCAAGCTCTTCGCTCTGCTCGCCTCCTTAGCGGCCTTATTCTCATTGAGTTTGGAGCTCAACTCCCCCTAGAGTTGCTCCTCAATCTCGCCTCCCGAGCGGCCTTCTTCTGAAAGAGTTCGGAGCCTAACTCTTCTAGAGATGCCCCCTAAACTCGCTTCCAAGAACGGACCTCCCCTAGAGTCATGCAAAGCTCTTTTCAACTTCGTGAAGGCGAAGATGTTGAGGGACTATCTTGACCTTGAAGGAGGATGATTCTCCAACTCATTTCTGAAGAGAACTTGTAGATCTTCGAGACAACTTCGAAACAAGGTGTTACATACCCTAATCCGACCTCCATAGCACTAGGAACGTCGGTTACAATACAGCTGCGCTGAAACTCTCCTGGACTTCGGCAACATGTGCCGAGCACTCTTGCCACCGACGTTGAAATGCGAGAAAAAGCTCTCCTGGACTTCGGCAACGTGTGCCGAGCACTCTTGCCACCGACGTCCAAATGTGAGAAAAAACCCTCCTGAACTTTGGCAACGTGTGCTGAGCACTCTTGCCTCCGACGTCCAAATGCGAGAAAAAACTCTCATGGACTTCGGCAACGTGTGCCGAGCACTCTTGCCACCGACGTCCAAATGCGAGAAAAAACTCTCCTGGACTTCGGCAACAAGTCCCGAGCACTCTTTCCACCGAAACTCAAATTGGAGAAAAATTCTGCCTCAAGATCCGCACTCAAATCAAGATCAACGGTTGTGATTAAAGCAAAAAGAGAGAGCCAATGGTCAAACGTTGACCAAGTCAACGGTCAACTATTGACTGCCACGTGTCAAGCCGCCGAAGCCCTCTCCTGGTTCGGAAATGCAACCCGAGCGCTCTTACCACCAACCCTGAAACGAGAGAAAAATTTATCAAAAAAGTCAACGGTCAACCGTTGACCACCACGTGTCAAGTCGCTGAAGTCTCTCCTAGTTCGGAAATGCAACCCGAGCACTCTTGCCACCGACCCTCAAATTAGAGAAAAATTTTGCCTCAAAATTCTTGCTCAATCACGATCAACGGCTCAGATCTGCACAACAAACAAAAAAGAAAATAAAAGGGTTAACGGGTTGGGTTTGAACCCGTTATAGGCCCAAACTCGTCAACCCCCTTCTTCTTCAAGAATCGAGCAACAGACTAAAAGAAAGAAACCCAAACCTCCTTCGTCAAGCTCAACCTCGACACCACCGCAATCGAGCACCGCCGAGCTCGTCTCCACGTCGAGGAGACCCCCTCACTGAGTTCCTCCCTTTGATCTTCATCACCCACGTCGTCGAACTCCAACACTGAGCTCCTCTCGTCCACTTCCTCATCGAGCTCCCCTTCACTATCTCCGAGCCACTGCCATCGCCAAGCCTCGTCTCCATGTCACCGAAGCTCCTCGCTCGCAAGCTCACCCCGATGCCGAGCGCTTCGCCAGCTCGAATGCCATTACCGAGCTCGAACTATCCTCCAACTCTGAAGCTCCACTCCTCGAGTTCCGTCATCTCCGAGCTCCCCCTCCCGAAGCGTCGAGCTCCACTTCGCCAACCTCCGAGCCCGACACCACCTTCACTCTCGCCGAGCTCCCTCCCTCTTCGAGCTCCGAAACACCGAGCTCCGAGCCCACTGTCGAGCTCCACTCCATCACAAACCGCCTCCGAACCCAACACCTCGTCGATCACTCCTCACCAAACCCAACCACAGTCGAGCTCTCCTACGTTTCGAACTTCCTCGGCGAAGCTCCGGCGATGCTCCGAGCTCCGAGCTCACCTTCCTCGTTGTCACCCTCGTCGAACTCCGAGCTTTAAATGCCTCGTCGATCTCTGAGCTCCAGCTCCCTCGTACGAGCTCCGTGCGAGCTCTTCTCTCCACTGACGTTGAAGACGAATAAGGTGGGAGACAAAGGAGGAAGACAAATGAAGAGGCCGAAGGTGGAAGTGGGCGGGAAAAGAAAGAAGAAGTCCAGGAGAAAAAATAAAATAAAAAATAAAAATAAGAAAAAAAGGGTCAACGTTGACCATGCCACGTGGCGTCGTCTGGGACTTCAGCAGCTCGATCCGAGCACTCGTGCCACCGACCCCCAAATGAGAGAAAAAGTGGCTCCTCCCGATGTGCGCTCACCTGATCATGATTAACGCACAAGATTGTGCCACGTCATTAGGTATTTATCTATTTATTTATTTAATTAATTGAATTAATATTTTTAAAAATCTGAAAAATATTTAAAAATTGGAAAAATTAATTAAAAAATTCTAAAAATAATTATTAATTCAGAAAATAATTTTAAAATTCTGAAAATATAATTATTAAATTAGAATAATTAATTAATATTTCAAAATCTAATTATTTAAATTCGGAAATTGAATAAAAAATCGAAAAAATTCAGAAAAATCTGGAAAAAAAAAATCCAAAAAAATCTGATAATAATTTTGGGCATTTTACAAGCTTAGATTGACACCGTTACACCTCGAGCAAGATCCAAACTTTTTTAAGAACTCCGATAAAATTCCGTACGCCATCAGAACAACAAAACTACTCCTCAAAGGCTGTTAAACTCAGTCTTCGCGAGTGGGGGGCTCGTGATATTGCTAAAAATATGATTAAATCGGGATCGTTTAAATCGGACGCGAATCTTAAAAGCTCTCAGGGGTAAAACGGTAATTTCACCTACAAACGGGTCTGAAATGGGAACTGGGTCTTTCTTCAAAGCTCAATAACTCATAAACGAATCTTTCTTCCTGGGTATGGCTAGCAGCCCGTTACAAACCAACCCAGATGGATAAAGAGTAATTCAAATTCATAGTTATCTGTATGAAACGATTTAAATTCTAGATCTTATCCATCAACACCGGAAAGTAGAGATTTGTCCTTATCTCGAAACGGGTCCCTAAGGCGACTATAAATACCCCTCTCCCACACCATAACAAGGTAATCAATCTTTTTCTACCTAAATCTTTTTCTTAATCTTTCTGATTACTGACAAGAGCATCGGAGGGTTCGTCGTCGGGATCCATCCCGGTGTATCGAACTTTGTGCTGGCTCGCGGCAGCAGCGAGAAACAAGTCAACACATTGGTGAAGGTCAACACGTTTGTTTTATTGTTTTTCTCAAAGAACTCACAAATTCATCTGTTTGCTCCCACACTCGAAATCAGCAGCAACACAATTATTCTCCAATTCTCATAAAATAATAAAATAGCAAATGAGCACCAGATTATCAAAATATGGTACAAATGACAAAATAAGAAACGAGTGTGAATGTTCTTATTAGTATTTTATTAAAGAAACATAGCGCCTTTAGTTTTTCTTTGTTCTAAAAAAGAAAGAAAAAGAAAAAGAAAAACCTTTTGGGGTACAGTGTAAATGAATGCTTGCTTGAATTATTTGTAATTGGAAAAATAGATTTTATGTGCAAGTATTAATGAATTGTTTTTCTCATAATTGAGTTGATTAACTCATAGCAAGATTCAGCAAATAATAGAGGGAAAGAATGTGGGTTTGATGATGTGGGGTAACACTAACATGTTTTCATTCCAGACAAAAAATAAACTAAAAATAAGGATCAGACAATATCAAAATGCTGGGGCAATCATGCATGCATGTGATATGAGTCATCACACATGACAGTGTTCTCTTGTCTTTGTGTTGTGTACGTACTGCTGCAGTGCTGCTTTGGTAGGGAAGCTCATTACCCGAGTTTGACCCAACCCAGGGTTTTGAGGAGTGATTGTTAGCAGCCGACACACTTTTAATATTTATCAAAGTGACTGGCTTTACAAAATAATTAAACAACTGACACACTTTCAGAAAATAATTACCTCCAAAATAATTAAACAACTGATCCACTTTCAGAAAATATTACATTCATATGACCAGTTAGTATTAAAACAATTTTTTCCCTTCCATATAACCCTACTTTAATAATTATCAACTATAATATCCCTTCAGCTTTATAAAACTGAATGCTTTACAACAAATAGAGATACTAAGATTAAAAACCTTTCAAAATTAAAATACGGACATGTTGACAAAACATTGATAGAAAGGAAACATATAACTGATAAAGAAACAACAGAATATTTATTAATAATTTGTAGGGTAACCAAAAAATTACCTAAGAAAATACAAAAAAAATAGCATATAAAATATTAGATTATAGAAACGAAGAAGCAAGTTGATATTAGCAACACCTGCTATCACAAAAAATATTAAACTACAAGAATTAAGTTAGGATGGATAATATTACAAAAATAGAATCATCAATACAATCAAAAATTTATATGATAAACATCCAGGAGTTGGAAGAATATTACAATAATCCAGAATTTATAGGATCTATCAGAAAAGATTTAAAAATCATAAATAAGAACATAAAAGAATTAAGTAGATATATAACAGAAGACAAAAAAAAAAGAATTATGCATAACAGAAAAAGGAATGAAGGAGTTAGGAACCATAACAAAATTCAATATAAATATTTTAGAAATAGAAGATTTAATGGCAAATCCCAATTCAGAGGAAGTAGAATAAGCCTTAAAAATCTAGATATAACAAACGAAAAAAATAAAAATGGATCAAGAAAAAAAACAAGATCATAACAAAAGCTACAGAATTTTCAACTAATATGTACGAATACTTAAGACCGCCACCTAATAAAAGACATTATGACCTACCATAGAAATGGCGAGGTAAAGAAAGAAGTAAGTTAGGTAAAGAAAAAGAAACACCAAAATATGATCTCAAAGAACATGTAGAAAAATGAATAGAAGAAAATGGCGAAAGGCTAGATTTAGACTGTGTAAAACATGTAGTGTAATACCCTAAACTTTCATTTTAATAGAAATGTTGATTTTCACGTGTTGTGCACGTGCAAATTTCATGTGTATATTTATTTATTTATTTATTTATTTATATATATATAATTTCATTTTTATAGTATGAACAATTATTTTTACTTTCCATTATTTTTCTAAAAGCCTATTTTGTAAAGCCTAAAACACTATTTTCTTAGTTTGAGCTCACTTTAATAATTTATTATTTTATTATTTTGGCCCACAACTCTAAGCCCACTATTTGTGAAGCCCACAAATTTAATTAATCATTTAAATGGTCACACTTGTCATGTAGACACAAAATGTGAACAATTGATTAATTAAAAATTGTACAAACTTCAAATAGGGGGTACTAGGGGGCACGTGCATGCACGTAGTGTGCAATGCACACCATTTTTTAGGCCGGGTATGCATGGGAGTGATGGGGAGTGGGTGTGTGTGTGCATGGGTAGTTATATGAGTGTGGGTGGTTGCTACAATTTTCCCTCCTATCATAGCCATCCATCCTTTAACTATCTAATGAATCCTATCCCTCCAATCCATCCTAGAATTAGTATAAATACCCCCTACCTATTTGTATTCTACACTAAGTAACTATTGAAAGAAAGAAAACTATATATGAGAAATATGTTAGAGTGAGTGTGAGTTGTGTGTGTGTTCCCCCATTGGAGGCCGACCCATTCTTTCCCTAAGGAGATCTCGGTTTGGCAAGGAAGCAAGGAGAAAGATCTTTTGCATCGCAATCTAGGAGGAGAAGGCACTCTTTTGCATTCTAGGGGACTCTAGGAGATTCTAATTGGCTTTTTCTTCAAAGAGGTGGGTGTTTCTCATGACTTCTAGAGTAGAAATCATGTTAGGGATGAATTGAATTGTTATTATAAAGCAACTAGTTGAAATGAAATGCATGTTTGCCTAATTAGAGGAGAATTGATAAACTATTAGATGTGTGTTAATTTGGTTGCTAGATTTGTTAATTATGAGTAAAAGTGAATGTTCTCATTACTTCTAATGTTAGTATGCATGCTAAGTATGCTTTAAATGCAATTGTGTGAATTAACTAGTAAAAGATTAGAACCATGTTTGTTAATGAAAGTATTAAAGTAGAATAGCATATTAGAGATGAATTGATGGAATGAATTACTAAGAAATAATTGTAAATTATTGTAGTAGAATTCTCCATTTTGTATGCTATATGAATGTTAGATTATATGAAAGAAAATGTATTTTTGCAAACAAATGATTGAATGCATCATGTGTAAATTAGTGGATAAAAATATAAGTTTTATTCATTAAGAAGGATGATTTTGTGTTCTAAAAACATCATAGTTATAAGAGAACATTGATGTAGTGAATTTTTGTGGGAAATTATCTTTAATTATGAAGTAGTATGCTTTAGTTTTCAAATGTCGAAATTGTGATTATGAAATACAAACTAAGGCTAAATATCTGTTTTAAAAGAGTTAAAAATATCCTTAAAAATACTAGTCACTGTAGAATTAAATGTACTTTTATTCTGGAAAATTTTGTTTCCAAAAGAGGAGAAAAGGAGACAATTTTGTTTGAGATTTCATGCATTAAAATTATGAACAGAGAGTAGAATTAAAACCCAAATTATTTACTATAAAAACAATTTGGCCACTTAAACCAACTGGTCGGAAGAGCCTTGGGTCGCTACAGTAGTCGGAGGTCTCGGGTTCGATATTGTGTCTTGGTTTTTTTTTTGTTAAAAATCCAAACAGCCGAGAGTCAATACTTAGGGAATATAACCCTTAGTTATATCGTTCGGCGGCGTTGGCACGTTGGTCTTGTGCGCTGTCTGTTTCACCGCTGGTTGTGGGTTCGAATCCGGTTGGGAGATTTGAGTTTAAAAAAATGTTTTTTTGGATTATTTTTGATTATTTGAGTTTTAAAAATAAATAAAAATTGAAAAAATTATGGATTAATTACTGAAAAATTATTAGGACTTCATAAGGAAATTTATATAGCTTTTGATAAAGTGTGAATAAAAAATTGGGGTTTTTGTAAAAAAAGACTTCTTTTTGAAATTAAATTGTCATTTTAAATAAAGGAAAAATAAATGAGAAATTTTTGAGTTATAAAGATATAAAATTAGTAATGAGGAATTTTTGAAAGTGTGATTGGTGTAATTAATTGAACTTCTAATTTGTGCTTGTAGTAAGATTTTGCAATGAGAATAATGGAATTGTGGAATACATGATTTATTGATTACTACTAGTTGAAATTTATTCTTACACATGAATTGCACGTGAAATTGAATTATTGATTGTGATGAATTATGAAAGATGTGAATACATGAATACTATGCTTATGAAATGTGAATTTTGATTAATCATGAAAAGACCTTATGAGCATGAAAAGCTCGATGTTGAAAATTATGAGTTGAAATTGAGAATTAGGGTATAGCCAAGCCTTATATCGGCAATAAAAGAAATGATATTTGAAATGAGAAGACCAAGATTTGGGTCATGTGAATTAAATGAATAAGACCGGTATAGTGGGAGTGCTACACTCTAAGGGTTTGATTTTATTCATGATTCAATTAAACTAAGGATTAGATACATAGTGAAGATGTGATGAAAGTAAGAGAAAAACATTGAGTATGAGGGCCATTGGATGGCGGCGTGAGAGTATTCACAGGATATCCCATGATGCGTCATGATAGGGCGTGGATACTGCTTTAGAGTACCGTCCCGGTGGCGACGCTCGTGGGGTGTTTGACGACTGCGGGTGGTGTCATGTTTATGGTAGGAGCTGAATCACCACATGATGCCTGCATGATGAGTCACGTGTCAGTGCGTTGGGATTCCCTCCAGGGCTCCTAGACATGAGTTCGTAGGTCAGAAAACATCTAGGATACTAACCGTAGTTACAGTAGTAGATTAAGTCATGGTAAGGAATTGAACCCTACAAGATGAAGAACGGTTAAGGGCTTGCCCTCGGACCTATGTAGTATGGGCTGCATAGACTCTGAACAAGTGCGCATTAGTGTCATATAATACAAATAATTGCATTAAGGATTAAGTGCACATTCACAACACGACATCAATAGGATAGTCCCTTTAGCTTTGTTTGTGACAAGTTTGTGGTTTGCTAAGTAATGAGAATCGTTATACTATTTCCGGCATAGAGAGGAAGACTGTGTATAATATTTCGTTAGTTGAATGAACTGACGCGCCCACAGTTTTATATGCAGGGTAAAGATGCTTGACACATTTGAAGTATACATGCTGCGCAAGATTGTTTTAAATATTGTTTCATGTAAATTATTGTAAAATTGCTTCCGCTGTGATAATGTACAAGTGTCATGTAACTCTGATATAAGAAATGTTTTTATTTCCTTGTAAAATTGTACGAAAGAAGTGTAAAGATCCTGTGGAACTTCAGATTCAGTTATATTTTGGAATTCGGGGTATTACATGTAGATAGAATAATAGAAAATGGGTAAAAGCATCCATAACAGTAGAATTTAGACAAAACCTCCCAGAAAATACATTTAAGAAATTCATAGAGGCAACCTTCATACGAGTAGTAGCAAAATAATGGAATGAACTAACAGAAGAAGAAATAAGTAATATCATAAAATCAAAATTAGTTGATGATAAATGACACAAGAAACTTCAGCACAAAGAACACTAGGATTAAAAGAAATAATTACAATTTACGAGATAGCAATAAGAACAGAATTAAGTGTCTACAAAAAATTGAAGGACATAATAAATATAAAAAGAACCAAGCAAGATGGAGACTAAACAATTTACAAATTTGTAATATGTGTTATTTTGATAACTATGCTTATTAATTCAGAGAATATTACCAAGATAGTTATTATATAAAAAAAGAAAATTGTCCAATCCTAGACTCATTTTTTCCTCAAATTGCCATATCCATGGAGTATAAATATATACAGTGCATATGTAAATGAGAAAGTAAAACCAAAAATTGATACTTTAGGGTATAAAACACAATTTGTAAAAGATTATAGAGATAAAGTATGCCAAGAAGCTAAATCAACCATTAAATATTATAGGACATATAAACAAAGAATTTGTTGTGATGAAGCAAGACCAAACCATTGTGGAGAAGTAGAACATATATCACCCAAATATCCAAAATATAAACCAAAATATAGAAGAACTTTTAAAAGATATAAAAAACCCTATAAAAGATACTTCAAAAGATTAAATAAAAACAAACAATACCCAAAAAACCTAAAGAAGTATAATTGTTATATATGTGAAGAAGTAGGACATATATCACCAAACTTTCCTAAAAGAATGAAAAATAAAAAATAAAATATGTAGAACAAATTGAAGAAATGTATAACATAAACTATGAATAATATGAAGAAGATTGGTCAGTAATAAGTGACGATGAGGAAATAATGTTAATGGAGGAAGATAGTGCAAGTAGTGAGAATAAAATAGAAGACCATGAAATAAATGTGATAACAGAAATAGAAGAACCAATAGAAAGAGAAGAAAATAATGAAGAAGTAAGAGAAACTATGACTTTTGACATACAAAAATATGATAAAATAAGAGCAACCAAACTAGATATAAACCCAAAAGAAATATTTAATCTTTAAATATTTGAAAGAAAAAGAAATACCATAATAATAACTAGAAATAATGAAGAACCTATAGGCATTTAAGCTCAAGGAAAAACTATAACCATTGATAACAGAAAGAATAATAAGACAATAAATGGAAAAAAAAAGTGAGAAAACCAGAAAAACATTAAGACACATACATTTAGGAGCATTACAAATAATAATAAAAGCTTATTTTAAAGAAGGAATAAATACACCCTTAGAAATATACTTAATGGATGATAGAATAATATCAAGTACACAAGATACCTTAATAGGAACAGTACAAGAAAACTTAATGTACAAAAAAATAAAATTTACAATAAAACATAACTTCTCTATAAGTATGACAGAAGAAAATAAGGACAAAAGTTTAGTCATGTATCAAAGATTATCGGAAATAGAAATGATAGAAAGGAGGAAGGTTATGATTATACAAATAAGAAATATTTGTACTTTTACTAGTAAGCATAAAGTAAAAAACAGACATACTGATAACTTTAAAATAAAACCACTATTCTAGGAAATTATAAGATACAAACCAGCTAGGAAAAATCCTGAAATGACTATATCAAGTTATATATAATTTGCAAAGCAAAAGATATTGCAAAAGGAAAAGTACCACAATAATGTTTGGTAGAATATCACTATCAATAAGAAATAAATAACATGCATTGGAACTAATAACAATAATAAATACGTTAGAAAATCAAAATAATAATCAATTTAAGATAGGAATAAAATATTATGACAATGGTAAATGGAACAAGAAAATACCCTGGTAGATACTGGAACTACTAATTTACATATTAAACAAACAAATATAAAAGTAACGGAATTAATACCATTAGAAAACCCATATTACTATCTGGACTACTATAATAATAGGCATCCAATTGTCCATAAAATAGTATTACCACTAAGAATAAACAGTAGAAATGAAATACTATTACATCTACATGTAGACCCAGAGCACAATGTCAATGAAATGTTATTAGGAATTGACTTCCTTATATCTGTACAACCGTACTCAATATAAGAAGACAAAATAATAATAACAGTAAATAATATAAGTATAGTAATAAATAGAATATTGTCCAAATGAACCCATTAAGAGCAACAAAAAATACGTAATATATATACTAACAGAATTTGTAGGCGAAGGATACAAATCTGTTGGTGTATATCCTAGAGGCCAGTTGTGTATAGACATTACTAGTTTAAATTGCTTCATGACATTTATTTCATATATGAAACATTTTAATTATTGTGTTATTTATTTTGATTAAATGAACATAATAGAGTCTTTAGAATAGTTGGTTCAATACCATGAGACATCAAGTGCATGACTTGATTGTGAGATCCTTTTGGTTGTAATCAGAACACTATTCTTAAATATTCCTAGTCAAGTATTATTGTGAATAAGGACAACAATAATATATAGAGACTAGTATGTGCATAGACTGATGACCATATCTTATGGGTCATGAATATGAGATATCAAGACTTTACATGGGTACATATTAAAGTAATAATGCACTGAATTGATCCACCATGAGATCGCTGCATGGATAGTTACGTGAGTGTCATAAGTGGTTCTCACAGTGACCATGGTGTACGTAGTCCTTTAACTTGAAGTCACTACGCTTTCCTACATGAAAAGTTATATGTTTTAATGACGTTAAACGTTGCATGTAATAAAGTGATTATAAAGTCGACTATTGGATATACTACAAATCATGCAGAGGGATGTGAGTGAGTTAGATATGATTTGTCCCTCCTACATAACAGGAGAGATTACGGGCCCCTTGATAGAGTGAGACTGCAAAATGCATGACCATGCTCAACTGAGCCAATATGAGATATTGATCTCATTTTTTCTAGTAGGTCTACTCGGACATCAAGAAACCAAAGATTGAACTATACAAGGGTGACATGCTCTATGTCTTGTGGTCAATTAAGATATCTGGACAAAAGGACTAAACTACATGGTAACATTAATCACGGATAGGTTATGTTAAATCACTGATATTTTCGTTACTTGAGTAGTAGTGATGTATTACTAGATACCACTCACTATGTGCAACACTAGAATATAATTTTAGTATTACTCCCAACGTAATGGGAACCTACAGGGTCACACACTTAGAATGAATCGAAATTGGAATTTAAATTCATGAGATGAATTTAATTGGAAATCCTAGTAAGACTTGGATTCCTAACATGGTTGGGTAATTAATTAGATTAAATGGGTCAACTAAAGTTGGAAGGACCACACACGAACCTGACTTAGGTCAGATTGTGAGCCCAACCGCCTCACCACTCTCTTAGGGTTGTTTTTCTGCACCTATATATATGATATATTTCCATGGAAAAGATGCATGAGAAAACCCTAGCCATCATAGAAATTATGAGAAAGAGAAAGAGAGATCGTGAAGGACATCCCCTTCCTGCAGCTAGCACAGCGGCCCGAGGGAGAGATTGATTTGATTCGTTCGTGTGGACATTGTAGAGGCACCGCAACCTTTTGCAGTGCTGTGATTGACATATTTTGGAGACATCAGATCAATCTTTAAGGTATAATTCCTAAACACGAGTTATGGTTTTTCGCCTGGATCCATGGCTAGGTTTCGATATTTCGTGATTTTCCCACTATGTTTTTTAATCTGTGATTGCCATCGAAACCTAAAAGTGGTATCAGAGTCACATGTTAAACTATAATTCGATTATGTATAATATGTGATTATTCATGATATGTTCTCACATTTGGAAGAAAGATTCATATGTGATAAAAATTTTACAACAGTTGCAATATAGGGATTCGTTTATGTGTTGGTTGTTAACACAAATGCCATATCAGGGTAGCCCTATGTTTGGAACCATTGAAAATCCTGGAGCAGCAAGATGTGATTTGTAGTGATGTTAGGGTTTATTAAAGCATGAAGAGTTCATGCACCTGCGTAGTTTGCAGTGGCATTAAGATTTCTTAAGGCATGAATGGTTATGCTCTGGAGGTGGTAAGGGATGATGAGGCAATTTTTTGGGGGATCCCCGTGCCAACTCTGCGTAGGACAATATTGATTCCCAAAAACTATTTTTAAAAAAAAATAAACTAAATAAAATCATGACAACATATTCTTTGTTTATTATATTATGTGATGCACAGTGCATCATTGTGGCCTTAGATCTGTGATGCATGGTTTAGTTCTATGATGTATGGTTTATATTTTGGTATTTTAATATGTCCTGCGTGTCGTGCCTCTTTCTATGTTCTAATTGTATTTTAATCATGGCCTGTGTGTCGTGCCTTTCTCTCTACATTCTCAATGTAATTATTTCTCTCTAAAATCTGATTATATATTCTTTCTTTATAAGTAAATGTAATCTCACTGTGGAGTCAAGCAATTGGCAACCATACAAGAATAAGATTGGGAAGCTGCTTGGAGAAGACGCTATAATCCCTTTATTCAGTTTTTGATACTCTCATTGGCTTGGGAGAATCAGTGCGTTAGGGCCACAACCATGTCACATATATTTTATAATTTTAATTTTGTATGAGATGCATGCTAATGGATTATAGCTGGTAAGATAAATTAGTAAAATAAAAAAATCCCTCAAAGTAAATATTAAGTCATAATAAGATGTCTTTCAATGCGTGGCACTGTCTAGGCTAGGATCGATTAAGTGTAGGCCTGCCAAAATAGGGTGCCTTTATCTATCCTACTGAGACATGATGGGATAAAAGTAATATTCAACTACCAACCATTGGGTCTGACTTAATTAGGCTATTTCAATAGGATTAAAAATTTAGATACATAGAGTTGGGCTTTAGTCTATGAGATAAATTAGAATACGTGTTAATCACCCAACTATCCAAGAGTTGCATACGATGTAATTGAGAAGTGTTCCCTACCTGAATAGCTAAATTTTGGGTGTTCAGCCAAAGCTGACTCAGAACTAGGTGAAATATGGATCTTGGCCTACTAGAAAATCTTACGGTGGGATTTTCTGAGTCAATGATGATGGTCGCTGATTTGAATAAAAATAGTAGAAGGTATATTTAATAAAAGACCTTGTTAAATATTTTAGTGTCATGATACATACTCTGCATATTTCTGTTGATGATTAAATATTTCTTACTTTGCATATTTCTGTTAAATATTTCAATGAAATGATATTTACTTTGCATATTTCTTTTGATATTTTAGCATGACATCCAACACATCAAATAACCTATCATGCGAACTGTCTTTGAGAATGATAAACTGTCTGGGATAAATTTTCTAGACTGGTATAAGAATCTGATGATAGTCCTCAGGCATGAAAAAAAACTGTATGTTCTAGAGCAGCCTGTTCCTAGGCCACCTGCTGCAAGTGCCCATCACACCTCGCACCGAAAAGGATGCTCATAAGAAGCAACAAGATGACGCATTGGACATTGATTGTCTCATGCTAGCCACCATGAACTCTGAGCTTCAGAAGCAACATGATAACATGGATGCTTACGATATCATCGTACATCTCAAGAGGCTCTATCAAGAGCAGACTAGACATGAGAGGTTTGAAGCCTTAAAGGCATTGTTTCAGTACAAACTGGCAGAAGGAAGCCAAGTTGAAACTCATGTTCTCGAGATGATTGGGTACATAGAGAACCTTGAAAGTCTTGGTTTCCCTTTGAGTCAATCAATCGTTGCCAAAAAGTTTCCAAAAACTGGCCGTTGACTTGGTCCTACAATCGTTGCCGAAAAGTTATAGTCAATTTGTCATGAACCTCAACATGAATGAAATTGAAAAATCTCTGCCAGAACTGCTAAGCATGTTGATACTACTGAGTAGAACATTAGTAAGGAAAAGACCATTATGATGGTTCAACAGACCAAATGTAAGGGCAAGGGCAAAAAGCAGATTAAGAAACCCAAGGCAAGGGAAAGGGTAAGGGCAATTTCAAGCCCAGCACTTCTACCTTGAAACATAAGGGTGGGGTCGCCAAGAAGGGTACATGCACTCACTGTGGTATGAACGGACATTGGAAAAGGAACTGCCATAAGTACCTGAAGGAGCTTAAGAAGAAGAAAGGGAGTGAGACTTCCACTTCAGGTATTTTTGTTATAGAAGTCAATTTATCTAGTTTTGCATCTTGGGTATTATATACTGGATGTGGATCTTATATTTGTGTAAATGTATAGGAACTCAAAAGGAGTAGACAATTGGCTAAGGGCGAAGTTGACCTACAGTTGAAAATGGAGCAAAAGTTGCTGCTTTAGTTGTAGGGACTTGTCATTTATCATTGCCCAATGGGCTTATTATTGAGTTAGAGAACTGTTATTTATGCCTGCTATTAGGAATATTATTTCTATTTTTTGTTTGGACAATAATGGTTTTTCATTTATAATAAATGACGAAAGTTATTTTATTTATTTGAATGATATCTGTTATGGTAGCGCACAATTGAGTAATGAACTTTATATTCTTGACCTCGAAATACCCGTCTATAATATAAATACTAAGAGGTTCAAGTCAAATGATACGAACTCAACTTACCTCTGGCATTGTCGTTTGGGCCACATAAATGAGAACCACATATCCAAACTCTATAAAGATGATTTTTTGGACTCATTTGATTTTGAATCATATAAGGTATGTGAACCTTGTTTGTTGGGAAAGATGACGAAAGCAACATTCACTAGAAAAAGTGAAAGGACTAGTAATCGTTTAGGTCGCATACATAGTGATGTCTGCGGACCTTTCCACACATTGGCTAGAGTCGGTTTTCTGTACTTTATTACATTTACTGATGATTTCAGTGGATATGAGTTTGTGTATCTAATGAAACACAAATTAGAGTCATTTGAAAAGTTCAAAGAATTCAAGAACGAGGTACAAAATAAACTTGGTAAAAGTATTAAAGCTCTTCGATCAGATCGAGGTGGTGAGTACTTAAGCCAAAATTTTGAGGACCATCTAAAAGAGTGAGGGATAATATCTCAACTCACTACCCCTGGAACACCGCAGTGGAATGGTCTCTGAGAGGAGGAACCCGACATTGTTAGACATGGTCCGATCCATGATGAGTCATGCAGATCTTCTAAGCTCCTTCTGAGGACATGCTCTATTAACAGCTGCTTTCACACTTAACCGAATTCCATCTAAAATGGTTCAAGAGACACCATATGAGATATGGACTTGGAGACGTCCTAGTGTGTCTTTTATGAAAATTTTAGGCTGTGAAGCCTATGTAAGGCGCCTAGTCTCTGATAAACTTGGTCTCAAATCTGATAAGTTCTTATTTGTAGGATATCCCAAGGAAACCAATGGATCTATTTCTATAATCCCACCGACGGTAAAGTGTTTGTCGCATGGACTGCTGTGTTCCTAGACCAAAAATTTGTCTCCAAAAGAAGTAGTGAGAGAACGATAGAACTTGAAGAAATTTAAACTTCGAAAAGAAGCAGCAAACCAATGGTGGAAAGAGAGCATTCTCCACAAATCGTTGTGGAACAACCTGCTGAAGTATCATAAGGCTTACGTAAGTCTAGTAGAATACCTCATCAACCCGAGAGATATAAATTTCTCATGACTCAACATGGTGATGTATTGCTTATTGATCAAGATGAGCCTGCGACTTATGAAGAAGCTGTAAAAGGCCCAGAATCTGAGAAATGGCTTGAGGCCATGAGATCTGAGATGAAATCCATGTATTCCAACCAAGTATGGACCTTGGTAGACCCACCTGAAGGGGTAAAACTCATTGGGCGCAAATGTATTTTCAAAAAGATAACTGACTTGAATGGTAATGTGCAAACCTTTAAGGGGCGGTTGGTGGCTAAAGGTTTCAAGCAAGTTCATGATGTAGACTATGATGATACTTTTTCTCCAGTTGCCATACATAAATCCATTCAGATCTTACTTGCTATTGCAGCATATCACGATTATAAAATATGGAAGATGGATGTTAAAACTGCTTTCCTAAATGGAAATCTTCTCAAGGATGTGTACATGACACAACTTGAGGGTTTTGTTACTCCAAAGGATGCTGAAAATGTGTGTAAGCTGCAAAGATCTATTTATAGATTAAAGCAAGCTTCTAGAAGCTGGATTCTTCATTTCGATGATGCAATCAAAGTGTTTGGTTTCATCAAGAAAGAAGATGAACCTTGTGTCTACAAGAAGGTTAGTGGGAGCACAGTTGTATTTCTGGTATTGTATGTAGATGACATACTACTCATCGGGAATGACATCCCTACCTTACAGTCTGTAAAGACTTGGCCAGGAAAATATTTTTCCATGAAGGACTTGGGTGAAGCTACCTATGTATTAGGTATCAAGATCTATAGAGATAGATCAAGGAAACTGCTTGGCCTGAGTCAGAGTACATATATAGAAAAAGAATTGAAATGCTTCAATATGCAAGAGTTAAAGAAAGGATTTCTCTCTATGTCGCATGGTGTAAGCCTGCCTAAGGCTCAATGTTCTTCCACTCAATATGAGAGAGACCGCATGACTAAGATTCCATATGCATCTGCAATTGGATTTATCACGTATGCCATATTATTTACTCATCCAGATGTCTCATATGCTTTGAGTATGATGAGCAGGTACTAGTCAAATCCCGGTGAGAGTCATTGGACTGCTGTCAAGAACATCCTTAAGTACTTAAGAAGGACTAAGGATTCGTTCTTGGTATATGGAGCGGAGGAAGAGCTTGTTGTAAATGGTTACACTGATGCTAGCTTAGTTCGATAAGGATGACTCCAAATCGCAGTCGAGTTTTGTGTTTTGTCTAAATTGTGTAGTTTTGAGCTGGAAGAGTTCGAAGTAAGAGATAGTAGCTGATTCCACCACAGAGGCTGAGTATATTGATGCCTTCAATACAACAAAGGATGCAGTTTGGATCAAAAAAGTTCATCACTGAACTTGGCATAGTTCCTAACATTGTGGACAATGAGCCCATTACACAAGCTAAGGAGCCAAGATCTCATTAGCAATCCAAACATATACTTAAGTGCTTCCATCTCATTCGAGAGATCATCGGTAGAGGAGATGTGAAGATATACAACGTACCAACAGATGATAACATCGCTGACCCACTGATAAAGCCTCTTGCACAGCGAAAGCATGAGGACCACACTAGTTCTATTGAAATTAGATGTATGTCTGATTGGCTCTTACGCAAGTGGGAGATTGTTTGTGTATGCCCTAGAGGCCAGTTGTGTATTTGACATTACTAGTTTATATTGCATTATGACATTTATTTCATATATAAAACATTTTATTTATTGTGTTATTATTGTGATTAAATGAATATAATAAATTTCTTAGAATAGTAGGTTCAATACCATGGGACATCAAGTGCATGAATTTATTGTGAGATTCTTTTAGTTGTATCAGAACACTATTTTTAAATATTCCTTGTCAAGTATTATTGTGAATTAGGACATTAATAATACATAGTGACTAGTATGTATGTAGACTGATGACAAAATCTTATGAGTTATGAATATGAGATATCAAGACTTTACATTGTTACATATTAGAGTAATAATGCATTGGACTGATCCAACATGAGAACGCTGTATGGATCGTTACGTGAGTGTCATAAGCGGTTCTCACAGTAACCATGATGTACGTAGTCCATTGACTTGAAGTCACTACGGTTTCCTACATGAGAAGTTATATGTTTTAATGCCGTCAAATATTGCTTGTAATAAGTGTTGGATCCTTTAGGCGAGGCAACAAACACTAGAGGGGGGGTGAATAGTGTTTAAAAAAAATTAAATTGCGGAATAGAGATTTTCTTCTGTACAGTCGACTTAAGGGATAAACCAGTCGACTGAATTAACAAAATGAAAAAGTAATTTAAACAAGTCTGTGAAGTCGACTTAGAGTTGAGACAGTTGACTTAACAACCAGAAAACTATCAGAGTATACGAGTCTGACCAGTCGACTTATCAAGTACCCAGTCGACTGTCCAGACAAGTTACACAATAACAACACAAGCTGAGAAAATATAAATGCAAGTTAGAGAGATACAACCACATAGTGCACACGATGTATCCTGGTTCAGTCCTCCCGACCTACATCCAGTCCCCAAGCAGCCCACTTGAGATTTCCACTATTCTTGAAAAAGTTTACAAGAATACCCTATGGCGTTCAGACAACAACCCTGTCTAACCCGTAGTCCTTTTTCTCAACCAGAGAAAGCAACCCATTCTTCCACCAAGAGTGACAAACCTGACTCTACACCCTAGAGTCCTACTCTCCAACCGAGAGGAAAAGAAAACAATAAAAATTGTTTACAATCAACCTATAGCCTTGTTTGTGATTGTGATATAGTACGTGGCTAAATGGTTGACTTCTATATCCAGTCCAGAACGAAATCAAATGTTATACTGGACTGAAGACAAAGAACCAAGACTTAGTGAGTTGAAAGCTTTTGTCTCTTGAAAAATGTAAAACTTAAGATCTCAAAGAAATGCTTGGAGTATTAGTTGTTTTTAACAGTGGATTCTAATCTCTATTTATAGAGGTAGATACACTAGACGTTGGGAATCAGTTGTTCAACTGTCAACCAACGGATCTAAAAAAGATTTGAATTTGAAAAACGATTTTAAAAACAGAAAAGTGTCAAATGCACTTGAACAGTCGATTGGGTTGCCATAAAGAGTCAACTGGTCAGAGTTTGAATAAGATTAGACATTTTTGTACCAACTCAGTCGACTGGAGCAAGTAGCAGTCGACTGGTACGCAACAGCTGATCTAGTTCAAGCTGTTTTGACTTTTGGTTTTGAAAAATCACACATTTAAAAGAGTTATATGTGAGTGTATGTGTGTGTGACAAGGCTGTACATCATTCTAAGACTCAAATAAAACAAAATATTACATTTGTTTACAAGACATAAAAATATATGACACTTGAAGCATAGGTCATGACTTGAGTCTTGAGTGAAGCCATTGTCTTTATCCAGAGCGTGTGCTTGTTCATTTGTTCAGCTGTATAGTAATGAGGCTTTTGTGTATACTACCTGCAATTATATAGTATAGCACAGATACATGTTGCAGTGTGTTGTAATCATCAAAATCAAGAATCAACATTCTCCCCCTTTTTGATGATGACAACACAATAGCTGATAATAACAAAAATAATACAAGCATACAATCATTGATATGCTCCCCCTATTAAAAGCACATAATGCGTACATATTATATCAGTCGACTTAAGAAAGAATCAGTCGACTTAACAGAACTTCTTGAAAAGAACAGAACTTGAAAAACATACACAACATAACACAACAGGAGGTTTTCTCCCCCTTTGTCATCAACAAAAAAGGACACAAGATAATGTCTTACAAAAATGAGGAAAGCTTACAAAAGTAACAACATAAAAAAATGCAAGAAAGGAAATACATAGTAAAGAATAACAAAAAAAAAATCAGCAATCTTCGTCTTCGTCGTCGTCATCAACACCCTGAGACGGAGGTGGAAATTGAGTCGTAAATAACTGAGTCAGATGTGAGATTTTGGAATCAAGTGAATCAATATGGGAAGCAAGGGTATCTTGACGATCTATGAGATAGTTAACAGCAAGATATAGACTACGTGGATCATCAAAATCAGCACGGGGACGAGAAGAGCTGGAGGCTGAAGATGGTCTAGCAGAAGTTGCTAAAGGAACTTGGGTGTGGGGAGTAGGTCTAGGGGAATGTCTAGGGGAAGGATCAAGAAGCTTCATACGTGCTAAACTGGCACGATCGAAGCACTCATAATGCTTAACCACATTGGTCTCGGAGTCGAGATCAATATCATAAGCAAGGAAGACACTAGTAAGGAGACTACCAAAGGGCAAAAAGTGAGTATGAGACTTGTGGATTCTCGAAAAGATGACACAATCCCAATTGATATTTATTCTACCAAAAATTACATAAACCGCTTGTTGCAATTCCATAGAATACTGATCAAAACTCCCTGTTTTGGGAAGAATATTATATGATAGTATTCTTGCAACTAGTTTTGCAATAGGTGTGATAGATTTACTAGACATGGGGGGTCCATGATTTGGCAAAAAGATTTTAGACAAGATAGATGCATCATCTAAAATTATCTCACCTAAATCAAGTCCCTCATCATCAATACCCATAATAAGATTAATTCTCTCGGATGTGAGTTTAATCTTCTTATTTTTGACCGAAGAATAAACAACAATTTCTCCATCATCCGTTTGAACTACTCTCATATTGGTATAAAAAAGATAGATGAGTTGTGGGTAGTAGTTAGGTTGATTTTCCAAGGATAAAAACTCATATAGACTACAATTTTGAAAAAGAGAAATAAGATTGAACCTATCTAAATCATTGAAGTTTACAAATCTACCCGAAAAAATCATAATGTTACAAATAAGATACCATTTTTCCAAGAGATCAGGACTCCTAAGATACTGAGAATAGTCTTTTGACGAAGAACTATCATCAACATGGGATGTCTTAGATATTTTCGGAGCCATTAAGAAATGTAAGGGAAGAGATTTTACCAACAAAGAGAAGAGAATCAAACAGCAAAGGAAGTGGTAAATCACCAGCTCCAAATAGTAGATGCGGCAGTCGACTCTCGATCTTCCTCTGTTCTCCTTAGGGTTTCAGATCTTGAAATTGGGTAAAAGTGAAAGTGAAAAAAAAATGGAGGCAATGAAGAGGGTTTTATCAGAAGCAAACGACTGAGATTGAATAGAAACGAGATCAATGGCTCACAAAGAAGTTACAAGCGAGTCAAAGGATAAAAGTTTGTCTCAAACACTGTGTGACGATCTGATGTTGAAGACATACTGATTCGCGACAGTCGAATGCTATTCAGAGACAGTCGACTTAGTCGAGGGAAAAATAAGTAATTATAACAACTGATCAGTCGACTTGGTGAAATTTCAGTCGACTGGTCAGAGAAGAAAATAAGTATATATAAAAAATACGAGACAGTCAACTGAACAGCATATACAAGTCGACTTAAAAAAAAATATGTTCAACAAATATCAAGAAAATTACATATCCCTAGTTCTCTTCTTAAAGTAATAAAAATGTCTTCTTTAAGGGATTTTGTAAAGATATCAGCTACTTGTTTATCAGTAGAGATAAAGTCTAAAGATATGTCTCCTTTTAAAACATGATCATGTAGAAAATGATGTCGAATATCAATATGTTTCGTACGTGAATGTTGAACCGGATTTTTAGATAAATTAATTGCACTGGTATTATCACACATTATTGAAGATTTTTCAAAAGAAATACCATAATCTAATAAGGTTTGTTTCATCCACAAAATTTGTGCACATGCCAAACTTGTCGCGATATATTCAGCTTCTGTAGTAGATAGGGATACTGAATTTTGCTTTTTACTGCACCAAGAAACTAGTGAATGTCCCAAAAAGTGACATGTCCCACTAGTGCTCTTGCGATCAGTTTTACTACCAGCAAAATCAGCATCACTGTACGACAAAAGTTGGAAATTATCGGTACGTGGATAAAATAAACCATAATCAGATGTGCCTTTAATATATCTTAAAATTCGTTTCACAGCTTTTAAATGAGATTCTTTAGGACTAGACTGATATCTAGCACACAAATATACACCGAACATAATATCTGGTCTACTAGCGGTAATATATAAGAGTGAACCAATTATACCTCGATAGAGTTTCTGATCGACACTCTTACCTAATATATCTTTGTCAAGGGTAGTGGTAGTAGCCATAGGTGTGGATTTACTACTTGTACTATCCATGTTAAACCGTTTGAGTAATTCCTTTGCATATTTTCCTTGATTAATAATATGCCATTTGAAGACTGTTTAATTTGTAGTCCCAGGAAATAATTGAGTTCACCCATGTGACTCATCTCAAACTCGTTTTTCATGGTATTAGCAAACTCTTGACATAGATTATTATTAGTAGAACCAAAAATTATATCATCAACATATATTTGTATGATTAAAATATCATTCTTAATTCTCTTGATAAACAAGGTAGTATCTATTTACCTATCTCAAACCCTGTTTCTAAAAGAAAAGTTTTCAAGCGATCATACCAAGCACGTGGTGCTTGTTTAAGACCGTATAAAGCCTTTTTCAATTTAAAAACATGGTTTGGGAATTGTTCATGTTCAAAACCTGGTGGTTGTTTAACATAAACATTCTCTTTAATAAACCCATTAAGAAAAGCACTTTTAACATCCATTTGATAAAGTATAAAATTCATAAAACAAGCAAAAGATAATAAAATATGAATTGATTCTAATCTAGCAACAGGAGCATATGTTTCATCAAAATCTATGCCTTCTTCTTGATTATATCCTTGAGCAACTAGTCTAGCTTTGTTCCTAATAACTTGTCCTGATTCATCTAACTTATTTTTAAATACTTATTTGGTACCAATAATAGTATGATCAGGAGGTCGTGGAACTAAATCCCATACATCATTTCTTATGAATTGGTTTAACTCATCTTGCATGGCATTCATCCAAAATTCATTCTCACATGCTTCTTGTATATTTTTCGGTTCAAAATCCGACAAGAAGGCTGTATGAGATATCATATTAATATGTGATCGTGTCTGAATACCATGGGAGATGTTACCAATTATTAAGTCATGAGGATGATCTCTAACTTCAACAAAAGATTTTGGTAAAGTTGAAGATATCACAATAGGATCAGTCGACTTGACAAGTTCCTCAGTCGACTGGTTTACATCAGTCGACTTGATGTCCTTATCGATCTACTTATCTGCGAGACTAGTTTGTTCTAAAGATGTAATTACTTTATTTAAAGGTGATGAATCAGTTTCATCATCTTTAATTAAATTTGATGAAGAGAGAGATTCATCAAATGTAACATGCATTGATTCTTCAATAGTCATTGTTGACTTGTTGAAAATTCTATATACTTTACTCCTATTTGAGTATCCTATAAAGATACCCTCATTAGATCTAAGATCAAATTTATCCAAATTATCTTTAGTGTTCAGAATAAAACACTTACAACCAAATGTCTTAAAATAAGAGACTTTAGGAATTTTGTTAAAAAATAACTCATAACAAGTCTTCTTTAGCTTAGGTCTTATTAGAATCCTGTTTAAAACATAACAAGCTGTAGCAACGGCTTCAGCCCAAAAATACTTAGGTAAATTGCTTTCAACAAGCATGGTACGTGCGCATTCTTGCAAAGTCCTATTTTTCCTTTCAACCACTCCATTTTGTGGTAAAGCTCTAGGAAATGCAAATGAATGTGTTATACCATTCTTGTTGCAATATTCTGTAAACGTTTCATTTTCGAATTCTCCACCAAGATCACTTCTAATAGTGACTATGGTTAGAGATCTTTGGTTTTGAATTCGTTTACAAAAATTTGCAAATTCATCAAAAGCATCATTTTTATGTTTTAAAAAGAATGTCCAAGTGAATCGTGAAAAATCATCTACTAAAACAAATACATATCTACTTTTATTTAAAGAAGCAACTCTAGTAGGGCCAAATAAATCCATATGATAACTCGAGTGGCCTACTAGTAGAAATTACTTCTTTTGTTTTAAAAGTGGATTTGATTTGTTTTCCTAGTTGACATGCATCACATAACTTATCCTTTTTTAAGGATAGTTTTGGCAGTCCTTTAACTAGGTTATACTTAGATATTTTAGAGAAATTTTTCATATTCACATGACCAAATCGTCTATGCCAAAGCCAAGAATCATTATTAGAAGCTATTAAACAAAAATCATTTGAAAACTCATTTGTATTCAAACATAATTCATAAATGTTGTTTTTGCCAAAACCTTGAAAAATAATGTTTTGCATAGTAGAATCATAAATTAAGCAAGCATCTTTTTCAAATACAATTTTATAACCTTTATCACATAGTTGACTAATACTTAACAGATTATGTTTTAGTCCACTAACTAACAAAACATTTTCTATAGTAGGGTTAGTATTTTTACCAATCATGCCAATTCCTATGACTTTTCCTTTGTTGTTATCACCAAAGGTAACTGTTCCTCCATTGATGCTTTATATAGTGGATAGGAGATTGGCATGACCAGTCATATGCTTTGAACACCCACTGTCAAGTATCCAACGATCTTTCTTTGGTACCTATAAGATATTTAATGTGAATATGGTACCCTTTTCATTGGGTCCAAAACATATTAGTTTGGGGGAAACCAAACCCATAATGAGTTTGATTTTCCTCCATAAGCAGGAATAAAATTAACAGAATTACATACATTTAACATATATGAATTGATATACGCAGTTCTATCATTCAGATTCAAGTTAACTGGAACCCATACAAGTTTGTTCTGTCTAGTCGACTTTATAGCATCCTTCAGTCGACTTCTACTGTAAGTTAGTCGACTGGATGGTAATATAGGTCGACTTATATGAGGTTTTGGTCTTGTTAATTAAGACTCAGTTCCTCTGGACAGATGACTGGTGGATGGACTCAGTCGACTTGACTGAACTTTAGACTTGCTTTTATCACTAAAATTTATAAGCTTAGGCTTTTCAAAGAATTCATACAGTTTATGTTTAACACTAGAAATAGATTCAGGTTTATTTCTACTAGTATTTTTAGAGGTAAGATCTTTTACAAGAGATTTTTTAAAACCAAGACCAAACTTTTGACTAGATTTCACTTGATTTTGAAGAACATCGTTTAAATTCTCTTTTCCTTTATTGAACTTAGATACGTTCTTGGATATCTCTTCATAATTCTTTTTTTAAAGATTCAAGATCCATATCTAAACTTGAAATACGAGAATTTAAAGATTTTACTTCTTTATCAAGGTTAAGATTCTCTTGAGAAAGCGTTTGATTAACTTTCTCTAGGTTCTTAACTCTAATCTTTTCTTTTTTCAATTCTTGAAAAATTTCATTGAAAGCATCAAGTAAATCTTCTGAATCATAATCATTACTTACTTGATTCTGTGAAGCCATAAAACACACGTTCGCAACCTCGTTGGTTCCATCAGTTTCTTCTTCTGAGGAAAAATCGCTATCATCCCAAGTTGCTTGATATGCCTTTTTGTTTTTGGCAAACTTGTTCTTTGTGTACTTACCCTTCTTGAAGTTGGATGTCTTTCCCTTAGACTTAGTATTTTCTAGAGGACAATCCTTCTTCATATGGCCTGTTTAATTACACCTGAAATAAGTTGGAGGATCATTAGAATCTCTAAATTTAGAATTGAACTTACCTTTCTTTAGAAATTTTTTGAATCTCCTTGTGAACATGGCTATCTCCTCTTCATCTTCTTCTTCATCTTCTGAGTCTGTCATGGCTTTAAAAGCTAATAATTTCTTCTTTGACTGTTGTGGTTCTGCATCCTTCTTCCGTTCTTCAATTTGAACCTCATAAGCCATTAGATTTCCCACAAGATTCTTAAGAGAAAGTTGTGATAGATCATTGGCCTCTTCTATTGCAGTGGTCTTCTTTTCCCATTCAGGAGTAAGTGAACGAAGAACTTTTCTCACCATCTCTGCTTGAGTGTATATTTTCCCAAGTGCCACAAGTGAGTTTGTAATGTCAGTAAATCTGGTAATCATTTCGGACACACTTTCATTTTCCTTCATGCGGAACATTTCAAACCTGTGAACAAGAACAGATATTTTAGATTCTTTCACTTTGTTTGTTCCTTCATGAGTTACCTCGAGTGTATGCCAGATTTGATGTGCGGTTGTTGAATTTGATACACGGTTGAACTCTTCTTTTGTAAGAGCACAGAATAATGCATTCATTGCTTTTGCATTATTCATTGTTTAGTTCTTTATGTCATCATTCCATTGTGCATATGGAATAGTAGGAGCAGTGTATTCTGTTTCAGTCATGTTCCATATTTCATAATTGATGGATTGGAGGTAGATCTTCATTCTACACTTCCAATAATTGTAATTTGTTCCATCGAAGAGAGGTGGCCTTTGTGTAGATTGCCCTTCATGGTACTGATTTGCATTTGACGTAGTTGCCATAGCCTTTAACCTTGCTCTAATACCAAGTGTTGGATCCTGTAGGCGAGGCAACAAACACTAGAGAGGGGAGGGGTGAATAGTGTTTTAAAAAAAATAAATTGCGGAATAGAGATTTTTCTTCTGTACAGTCGACTTAAGGGATAAACTAGTCGACTGAATTAACAAAATGAAAAAGTAATTTAAACAAGTCTGTGAAGTCGACTTAAAGTTGAGACAGTCGACTTAACAATCAGAAAACTATCAGAGTATACGAGTCTGACCAGTCGACTTATCAAGTACCCAGTCGACTGTCCAGACAAGTTACACAATAACAACACCAGCTGAGAAAATATAAATGAAAGTTAGAGAGATACAATCACAGAGTGCACACGATGTATCCTGGTTCAGTCCTCCCGACCTACATCCAGTCCCCAAGCAACCCACTTGAGATTTTCACTATTCTTGAAAAAGTTTACAAGAATACCCTATGGCGTTCAGACAATAACCTTGTCTAACCCGTAGTCCTTTCTCTTAACCAGAGAAAGCAACCCACTCTTCCACCAAGAGTGACAAACCTGACTCTACACCCTAGAGTCCTACTATCCAACCGAGAGGAAAAGAAAACAATAAAAATTATTTACAATCAACCTATAGCCTTGTTTGTGATTGTGATATAGTACGTGGCTAAATGGTTGACTTCTATATCCAGTCCAGAACGAAATCAAATGTTATACTGGACTGAAGACAGAGAACCAAGACTTAGTGAGTTGAAAGCTTTTGTCTCTTGAAAAATGTAAAACTTAAGATCTCAAAGAAATGCTTGGAGTATTAGTTGTTTTTAACAGTGGATTCTAATCTCTATTTATAGAGGTAGATACACTAGACGTTGGGAATCAGTTGTTCAACTGTCAACCAACGGATCTAAAAAAGATTTGAATTTGAAAAATGATTTTAAAAACAGAAAACTGTCAAACGCACTTGAACAGTCGACTGGGTTGCCATAATGAGTCGACTGGTCAGAGTTTGAATAAGATTAGGCATTTTTGTACCAACTCAGTCGACTGGAGCAAGTAGCAGTCGACTGGTACGCAACAGCTGATCTAGTTCAAGCTGTTTTGATTTTTGGTTTTGAAAAATCACACATTTAAAAGAGTTATATGTGAGTGTATGTGTGTGTGACAAGGCTGTACATCATTCTAAGGCTCAAATAAAACAAAATATTACATTTGTTTACAAGACATAAAAATATATGACACTTGAAGCATAGGTCTTGACTTGAGTCTTGAGTGAAGCCATTGTCTTTATCCAGAGCATGTGCTTTTTCATTTGTTCAGCTGTATAGTAATGAGGCTTTTGTGTATACTACTTGCAATTATATAGTATAGCACAGATACATGTTGCAGTGTGTTGTAATCATCAAAATCAAGAATCAACAATAAGGTGGTTATAAAGTCGACTATTGGATATACTATAAATCATGCAGAGGGATGTGAGTAACTTAGATATGATTTGTCCCTTCTACATAACATGAGATATATATATATATACTAGGTTTGCCCGTTGACACGTGCCTACGGCACGTCTTCGGAACTGTGCACCTTATTTGATCATATAAAATAGTTTTGGAGGTCCAGCAAATTAATTGAAGTAACAAACATATTATATGAGAAACTTTTGGGGGTCCAGTAAAAAATATATTATATGATTTTTTTGGTTTTTTAAAATTATTTGTAAAGTTTTTAAATTTTAAATTTTTTTAGTTTTTTAATTTTTAATTTTGTAAAAATTTTTAAAATTTTTATTTTCTTAAATTTTTGAATAGAAGAGGGAGGGAGAGAGAGAGAGAGAGAGAGAAATAATTAAATAAATATAGGAGTTGTTTTGGGTGGGGGATTTGAATTTGAGTTTTGGGGGAAAACTTTTGGGAGGGAAAATATGTTTTGTGAGGTTTAGATCTGGGCCTTTGATTTTTTGGGGAATTGAAGGAGAACCACTTGATAGCTTTCTTTGTGTTTTATTATATAGATACGGGCCCCTTGATTGAGTAAGACTGCAAAATGCATGGCCATGCTCAACTTAGTCAATATGAGATATTGATCTCATTTATTTTAGTAGGTCTACTCGGACATCAAGAAACCAAAGATTGAACTATACAAGAGTGGCATGCTCTATGCCTTGTGGTCAATTAAGATATCTGGACAAAAGAACTAGACTATATGGTAAAATTAGTCACGGATAGGTTATGTCAGATTTTTGGCATTCCCGTTACTTGAGTAGCAGTGATGAATTTCAAGATACTGCTCACTCTTTGTAACACTAGAATATGATTTTAGTATTACTGTCAACGTGATGGGAACTTCACACTCTTAGAATGGATCGAAATTGGGACTTAAATTCATGAGATGAATTTAATTAGGAATCCTAGTAAGACTTGGATTCCTGAAATGTTTGGGTAATTGATTAGATTAAATGGGTCAACCACAGTTGGAATGCCCACACACGAACCTGACCTAGGTCAGATTGTGAGCCCAACCGCCTTACCACTCTCTTAGGGTTGTTTTTATGCACCTATATATATGATATATTTATGTGGAAAAGATGCATGAGAAAACCTTGATCGTCACAGAAACTGTGTGAGAGAGAGAGATCGTGAAGAAGATTCCCTTCCCGCAGCTAGCACCACGGCATGAGGGAGAGCTTGATTTGATCCGTTCGTGTGGACATAATAGAGGCACCACAACCTTTTGCAGTGCTAAGATTGGCATATTTTGGAGATACCAGATCCATCTTTAAGGTATTGTAACAATCCGGATTTTCATATGAATATGTGTATGATTTGTTAAGCACTAAAATACTATATTTATTTATTATTTTTTTGTGAAACTATTAGTATGAAATTACTTCATAAACTTCAACTAGACTCACCATGAGCTAGACAGGGGCTCAAACTATGTTCTTTTGAACAGTAAGCCATAAACATACACTTGTAGTGTGACATGACTTGTACAAAAAAAAATGAAGCCCAAAGATTATATGAGAAGAGGAGGGGAAAACTTTAGGGTTTTTGATGTTTGAATGAGAACATAATGATGTTTTTGTAAAACCCCAAAAGCCACATCACATCACCTCCCTTCCACCCCAATCAAATGAAAGATCCTCTTCTTTTCCCCAAGCCATTTCCAGATCGGATCTGACCCTCTCCAAACTTTTGCATTTTAACCTCCCTCATTTACAATATTAGCCCTTTACACCTCCTATATTCTCCTACTTTAAATCCTTCACTCTTCTACTCTCATTCTCACCTCCAAACAAACCCTATAATGAAATTAGAGCCAAGGAGAAGGTGAACAAGGAGCAAATCAAGGAGGAGGAGTCAAGGAGCCAAGAAGACAAGGTGCTAGGAGCAAGAAGGTCAAGCTTGAAGCTAGGAGCTTGTAGGACCTCATTTTCATCAACTCATCAAGGTGGATGTTTCTAACCTCTTTGTTTGTTTTTGCTTGTTAAATGGTGATTGTAGTGACTAAAAAATGACATGCCTTAATAACTCATTTTTATGTTAAGAAATCCGAAACAGAAAATCCTGTTAAAAGGCTGAAATTTTGTTGTCAGTCCGTAGCTCATAACTTGAACACTACTAGTTGGATTAACTTGAAATTTTGTATATGATGTTCATTCATATATCGTGAACCTTCAGTACAAATTTGCATAATTTTTTCTACTATTAAAATAAAATGCAAACTTGCAGGCTGGTCAGAAAAAAAAGAAACAATATTTGTTGTTACTGTTGTGAGAAAAGTGACTTGTATCTTACTGCATGCTAATGGGAATGATCTGAAATTTTAGTATGTCAATGTTGAATGTAGCTAAGACTTATATTTCAAATTTCATGAGTTTTGGACCACTGTATCTATGTTAATAAAATCATGCAAACTCAGCTAGTTATTTTAATAAATAGATCTGCTGCTGTTATTCCTCTGTTTTTGATGACATTCAAAGAGACATAATTAAAAATCTACTTGGTAGAATCACCTGATTTTTTGAGGTGTTGTAATATCATGTGTCAGGAGCTAGAATCTAAAATTTCATAAAGTTCTGACACCATGTACTATTTTAAATTGATTTTATTCCATGACTGTGTTAATTTTATGTGCTGTTCTGGGAATTTGTATGCTTGTTAAAGATGGAACCATAAGACCATGTGAACGACCTTACCTGAGGAAACTTGAAACTAGGAAGTTGTAGTAGACACACAGACCTTTCCGGAATGTCTAAGAAATCATGTTAGCTTAGAGTTGCTGTTTAAGGTCACAAATCATGTTATAGATGTGGATATGAGTTAGGACTTAAATTATCTAAAGTTCCTTGCTAAGAGTAGCTCATAGTTGCTTGTAGACCCCAATATAGACAATGTTGTTCACTGTTTTGAAGTGAAAATTGTATTGGATGTTGGGGTGGTGTTGTTGACCACTTTGGGACGAAATTCATGCCCAATGTGTGCTTATACTTGCTGTCTACCGTAGAAGCATGGAAGCGGCCGGTCGCGATTCTTCAAAGAAGCGAGACCAGGAATGACTCCGTTTTGGCATAAACGGCAAACGTATGCTTGCTGTTTGGAATTATAAATTGTCATTTTTAGGGCTTCTAACACCACTTTTTTGTGAATTCATGGATTAGAACTTACTCCTAGTGTAGTGTACCTTGTTGGGATACATCGGTTGAGAATTGAGACTCTAGGATTAAGTCTTGTTGACAAACCTAGACGGGTAGAATAGGACGCGTGTCGCATCGAACGCGTTGGAGGAGATAACTCGTGCGCCGACGCACTCGCCATGCATGGATGGATTCCTTGATTGTGTTTGGAGCTACCACTTGTCGAGGACCGTGGTGCATGAAGGTTAGCAGGAGCCATGTGTTGGTTGGGCCGATATTGTGATTTAACTCCAAGCGTAGATGACGGTTGCGGCGATCGAAGGAGTCGGGTTGTCGTTGGTTCGTGCCAAGTGTGGGCCGAGGCGGGTCAACCCTTGGGCCGAACTTGATGGCTAGTTCAGTCCTAGTGTGGGATGGGTTAAGATCCACTAATGATAAAGGTGACTAACTAGAAAGAGTCTACAAGTAGAACTTAACTGGTTGTTCATAGCAAGCTAAGTTGATTACCAAGTTAGGAATTGGAAATGGTAGATAGATCACCTAACTAAGGGAATGGGTAATATGAGATAGTTCTAGGCTCGCCTAGAGGTTCATACATCTAATAAGAAAGATGAAGGAGCATTAGAGATTGGCTAGAGTCATGGATTTTAGAAATCGGGTGATAAAAGAAATGCTAGTAATCATGTAATTAATCTTATCTTTAATCTTGGAGTGGGATAGCATTGATACTTTGGTAGGAATAGATCGAGTCTTGGTTGAATGTAAGGACATACACTAACGAGGGTGTTCGCCTGTCAGGGGGACGCATGGCGTCATCACCCATGGCCAAATCCTAGGTTCGTTTAATGCAGAGAGGGACCTCAAGCTGCCATGGGGAGTGAAACTCTGTGGGGGCTCCGCTGTCTTCGACATGGATGCCTTTATGTCCGTAACAAACTTTGAGGAGGTTTGGAGTGTTGACGTAGTCTCGACTGCAAGTTCTGTTCTAGTGTAAGGACGAGGGTAGCGGAGTCGGGAAAACCCTATATCTGTCAGATCCTTTGTTGATCAATGCGGGCATAGGGCTTAGAGAAAGGCCCGGTGAGCGAGACTCTACGGGAAATGCTTTATGTCCTTCGGCAATGAGCCATGGTGTCCGTATATTAGCTTTTGGTGAGGTCTGGGGAGACGTAGATATAGCAACATACCATGTATCTAGTCGTAACGGAGTAAGCCTGCGACTGTAACCCCAGCCGTGACGGAGTAAGCCTACAGCTGAGATCCCAGGCATAGTGAGTAAAACACGAGGTAATGGACACCACTATTGACAGCAGCGACTGGAGTAAGCCGGACGACTGCAACCTCACCATCACTGGAATCAGAGACAGGAGAGAGCACAAGAGTAGGATGCATAGCGGGGGATCGAGCCCCATCAACTGCAGAATGTCGTTTGGTTTAGGGATGTGTAGTATGAGATGCATATCTTTCAACCAAGCGTGCATTAGCTTTAGGAGCATGGGTGCATAGTGTGTGTATTAGATTAGACCATGGCATACATCGACACTTGTTTGACATCATCTTTTTCTTCCCATCAAATATTTGTGGCTGTTAAGGTTGGAATCGTTATATTGTGGCATAGAGAGGATAGCCGAATATAGCATTTCGTCAGTTGCATTCAACTGACGTGCCCATAATTATCAGTGCAGGATTGCCGGCTTGGAAGCGCGGGAAAACTCTAGCAGGGGAAAGCATCCAAGTGAAAGTTACTGTCCAAATTTTATTGTACATTCATGTTGTGCCAATTAATTGTAATTGTTGTAATCATTGGACATTGTAATAACAATTTGATGTAATAAAAGTTTTAATTTCCTGTGATTTTCGTTGTGTTGTGACTCATTTGAAGAAAGATCCTGGAGTGTGTCACAAGTTCCTATGTTAGGAATTCTTTGCGCTACAGGTATAATTACTAAACACGATTTATGGTTTTTTGCTTGGATCCATGGCTAGGTTTCTATATTTTGTGATTTTTCATCTATGTTTTTTAATCTGTGATTGTCATTGAAACCTAACAAAATCAAGAAACTATCACAGCTTAATAGAAACGGGAGCATGTACAAGCTAATGCCGTGAAAATATACTATCAAAATGGAAACAAGATGGAAATAATAAAAAAGCAATAACTGGATTAACGAGACAAACCGTTATACTTGGTAAGTATCAACAAAATATTACTATAAAAATAAGAAATTACATCCTAAAAATCCCAATAATATACCAATTTGATGATATGAATAATGTTGTACTATTAGGAAACGACTTTTTCTAACAGTACTATCCTATAACTATATCCCGCAAATCAGTTATATTTACAATACTTGTAAACACCAAGCGGTAGAAATTAGAATAACACAACCTTATTCTAGGACAAACTTACCACATATCAGAGTTTCTTCAACCCAGCTTGGTGAATACCAATATTTACCAAATAAAACTAGAATATAACAAGTACAAGTAACAATTACACACAAAATTTTACAAAAATAACAAGAAGATCTTTGTGGAGAAGACCCCTATTGCAAACTGGAACTTACGTAAACCCACATCTCATATAGAATCAGTAGACAAGAACAAAATAATAAAAATTAAACCTATTAGACATACTCCTAAAAATTTAGAAGAATTAAAAGTACATATAAAAGAATTAATGAAAAACAATTACATAATAAAATAACAAAGTTCACATTCATCACCAGCATTCATAGTACGAAAATATTCAGAAGAAAAAAGCGGTAAATTTAGAATGGTAGTAAATTATTAGGAATTAAATAAAAGATTTGGATATCCACTACCAGATATGCAGATACTACTAAATATAGTAAGATCAAGAAAAATATATTCTAAATTTGATTGCAAATCCGGATTTTACCACATAAAACTAACAAAAGAATCAAAACAGTTAACATCATTTAGTACACCACAAGAATTTAACGAATGGAACGTGCTGCCATTTGGGTATAAAAATAGTCCAGGAGTATTTCAAGAATATATGGATAAAATATTTGAAAAATACAATAACTTTATAGTAGTATATATAGATGATATTCTAATAAGATCCGAAAATGAAGAACCACATAAAGAGCATTTACTAAAATTTATAGAAAATATAAAAAATGCAGATATTATACTATAAAAAAATGGAATTATTCAAAATATAGATAAAATTCTTAGGAACAGAATTATCACCTGAAGGAATAGAACTACAACCACATATAGCAGAAAAAATAATGACATTACCAAATATTTTAAAAGAAAAAAGAGAAGTACAAGCTATAATCGGACTACTAAATCAAACAAGGGATACATACCAAATTTGTCTGCAAAAATAAATTGGTTACAACAAAAACTGGAAAAGTTAAAAAAATGGTAATGGACCACAAAAGATGAAGAAAAACTTAAAATATTAAAACAATAAACTTCAGAATTAAGTAAGTTACGATTACCTATTAAAGAATTCACATGGATAATAAAGATAGATACATGTGAAGATAATTGGGGAGCAGTGTTAAAATTTGTTGCAATAGATGAAAAGGAGGAGAGACTAGTCATATACACTAGCGAATCATTAACACAAACCCAACAGAGCTACCAAATAAATGAAAAAGAATTATTGGCAATCTTAAAAGCAAAAAATTTTTAATTATTCATAATACATACAAAATTTATAGTAAGGACATATATTACCCAAACAAAATCATGGATAAACAAAATAATAGACCCAATCATAGCCAATAAAAGACTGATAAGATGGCAAATGGAACTAACACATTATGATTTTACAACAGATTACATAAAAGGAAAATATATCATTTTAGTTGGTTTTCTATAAAGAAATTAACTGTTTCATTTGTTGCAGAATGAAAACTAGAGTCCAGAAAATTGAACGAGATAGTTTTCTTCAAGGAAACCATGGAGCAAATAAAATGAGCATTTAATCAATTACAGTTACAAATATGCGGACTCCAAAGTCTGTTATATTAGCATGTAAGTCAAAAAGTAACTATAGAAAATATGGTAGACAATGCTAGCGGAAAAATGAGCGAGATGGGCGAACCTACTCATTCCTTAAAAGAAGATGCAATTATATCTTCAAATAAGACTACATACAAGGATGCACTCCTCACTGAGAAATCTCCTATCAAAATATCAATGAAAATATTATTTTTACAATATACTGACAAACTATGCCAAGTAACCGAGGTGAACCAGTTCATCAAAACCATATCATAGCTACATATGAACAAAGCCATCATCCTACCAGGAACTAATCCAAGAACAACTAGGACACTGTTCGAAAGAGAACTTATTCATTACATCTATCCATTTAGAGAATGTGAAGAACTTATCCACTTGCCAAGAGGAGTTTATAAAGCAACCAAGAGTTATTTTGGCCTCACAAAGGCCTAAAAAGAATATGTCAGAATGTATTAAGCAATTCCTGAGTATTTTGAAGAAAATAAAGAACTTCCAGCAAAACATGTTATAAGAATAGGGATGACTACCCAACTGATTTATGGAGCATCTAACATTATACCATACAAAGTTGAGGAATTTGAGAAACTAATCACAGAAAGACAGACAATGGTATTCAGAAACATGTATTGCGAATTAAAAGACATAATGTAAGAGACAACAACATATGGATCTATCATAGTTCAAACCCAGAGAAAATAATAATGTATAGTATAACAAAAATAAGACAACCACAAGAAAAATGTGCACTGTTTGACCACTGGTACCAGATATTATCTACATGAGCAGCGACTATGACAGAACAGACAGATGGATACTATTGTAGACTGATGAAGACGTAGCATCAACATAAATGTGGAGCATGTGAAGATGTCGGTTAGGAGGAATCTCTATTTCTAGAGTATTCTATAATGTAATCAGAGAAATTTTGAAGGCTGATGTATGTAGTGACATATTTGTAGCGATTATTTGACATATCATGTAAGTAGGGACGCATGTAAACTTGTTGTAAGCTGATCACTTGGTCTATAAAAGGGTAGGCTGAGTAGAGAAAATGGAAGAATCATGGGGGAAAAATTCCATATAATCTTGTAAGGAGAGTTCTGTCTGTAAGAAGTTTGAAGGAAATAAAAAGAAAAAAAAATTCGATCAGTTCTAGCATATATCGGTTCTAGTAGAATATAAAGTATGAATAACTAAAATCTCTTTCACTTAGGGAGAGTTTTGTAAGGCTCTGCCTAAAAAATCTTGCAAAAAGACCCATTTGTACCTTGTAAAGTTAAGATGTACACCTAGTAGCAGGAAACGAGCTAGGTTGTAGTTGACTGTACCAAATTGCTACTAGTTGTTCCAGACGTATCTCTTGAATGAAGCTTTATTAAATAACATAGTAGTCCTGAGATGGGAAGAACGTAAAAGGAGCACTGAAATCGGGTTGCATACCAGAAGTATTTTGTCCACTGGTAGTAACTGGTACACAGCAGCTCAAAGAAGTTTAACTAGGTCGGAAGCATGATGTGCCATTTTGTTTTGGTGTTTATGGTATCCTTTGGAATCTCTCCCTATTCATCATTCCATACTTACTGTTTTAAATCACAAAATCACTAAAAAGGAAAATGAAATTTAATGGTTTCAATCATGCCTAAAAAATTTATGAATTAATGATTAACTATCAAGGAAGTGATAGAATGCGGGCATTTGATGTTTATTATCCTCAAAGAGTAACAAGCATGTATGATTTTTATGAGTTTAAATTATTTTTCATTAGCGTACAATGAGTAATAATTATTACAATAAATCAAATTAAACCTAGAGAAACTAGTAATATAAGTGTTCAAATAATTGATGACTTAACTTTTTACGAAAGATCTTTATTATTTTATGAAAATGGAGAATTTAGTAGTTATATCTGTAGTCTTAGAACAATATATAGATAATTTCTAGAAGAAAATAAATATACAGAGGAGAAAACGAACATATTGAGGAAGGAAATGAACATATGGAAGAACATGAAGAACCACCATATGATAGTGAAGTATCAGAAACAAAATTAGAATCTATGAAAAAATTTGAAGTTATGCTTGATTACTTTAATATTTTTGAGACTAATAATGCACGTTATTTTCAAGAATATTATTTTACTGAAGGATATCATCTTTGAAGTTTTTCGATACTTTTTTTATTTTTCTTTACAAGCACTTTTTATTTTTCTTTGGAAGTACAACTATTTCATGCTTCATATCTATTTGGTATCAGAGTCAACTCAAAGTAAGTAATTTTAACTTAATTTCTATAATTTTTTACAAATTAAACACTAATTTATAACCTGTAGAATAAGAAACTAAAGATTTAATATAAAAAAAGAAATTATCCTAAAACCCAAAAACTTTTAGAATTTAATAAAATGTCACACATCCTATAGAAACTATTATAGGAAAAGTATTAGAAATTTAATTACACTAGGTCATAAGTGGAATTATTTTCAAAACACGGTCGTTTTGACAAATATTTTCAAAAATTAGGTTAGGCTGATAATTAGCTCGGTTTTAAGCCGACTCAAATGCTAGTGTGGGACCCACGTGAACAGTTCCATGTGCCTGCCTGCTCCTGCTGATTCAAAAAAATGATTATCCGCTTTGATTGGGGATTGATCATTGATCCAAAAAGCATTGTACGATGTTGCTGGTTGAATGCTTTGGTTTAGTCTCATGTTTGCTTCAGTTCTAGCTTACACATTGATTTTAGAGAAAATTTCCCCCAAACTAAACCTCTTTTTCAAACTATATCCCCACTTGGGTTGCATTCTAAACTTATTTCCAGCTTAAACCTGTTGTTGCCAGCTCAGTATAAGCCACAGTTGCGAACTGAGGCAACAATATTATTGAAGCCGTAGTTCTGGACTGCAACTTCTTCATTGATTTTTTTACGTTATTGCAGTTGCCAACTGCGGCAACAGTACAAATCATTGCCGTAGTTGGCAATAACTACTGAGAGCCAAGTGGTGGAGACAGAGTGTACATTTAGAAAAAAATATAAATAAGTAATTTTTTGTTAAAGAGATACTGCAGTTCCCAACCGCGACCTCGGTTATATTGCAGCCTATGGTGGGACCACTTAAAAACACAGTAAGTATCGAGCTCCCACTCTCTCCCCTTCATTTCGTCTCTCCCAAGTTGATCTCCTCCAACTCTAAAACCCAAATCGAAAAAACCTAATCCCCAAACTGCACGAAATCTCCACGGACAGCTTGCCTTATCTAAGATTTTGGAATTTCTGCCATCTCCTCGGTTGTATGAACCCTCAGTGCCAATTTACATTTTACAACATATAAACTTTTGGTCGATTTCACTTTGATGAAATTTCGATGTTCCTTTATGGAGAACATCTTCACTGCATGTTATACATTCTCTTGGATTTAAAACTTCCTGCCCAATGTACAATTCATCTGCATCGAACGACGCACATGGCTCTTGACCAAATTGATGTACCCTCGCATTGTTAACCTAATCAACCGATTCAAACTCAGGTACATGTGCACTCATGAATTGAGTCAGGGGGACCGCATGTTGGATATCATCTTGCAAGTCCTCAACGTCATTAACATTGTCATCTGGATGTCCATCTTCATCATATTCCCTGTCTTCTTCATCTTCTTCATCTTCTAATAACTCATTGTTAACAGTAACATTATTGAATGATTAAATATCCTTATGAAGAAGATCACGTATCAAAATAGAAGGACATAGTAATTCAAATTCCAAGGAATTTGATTGCGTTGAAATTGTGAACATGTTTTCTTATGGATGCGTCAATCCTACATGTGATTCAGGAACTGGATTGTGATTCATCGCATGAGTCGACACTTCACGTAATGGCCTTGAACTACAAATAACATGTGGTTGACCATTAAGAATCTCGATTTGCTCAATATATAACTTCGATGTAGTCCAACTAGAATTTAGATCAATTGTCCATGCAATCATTACAATAAGAGCGTCATCATTAACTACAGGTACCGCCATAAAATATTGTTCTTCTCATTTTTTAGCTGTATAACGAGCTAGGATTTTAACACTCCATTGGCTCTACCACAGTTAGTAATTTCATATATCTTCTGTATAAGTCCTTGTTTCGTAATATTACGAGAAGCCTAAAGTATTTTCGGTTCAACACCTTTAGAACAATCTCAGTGCTTTCGGTCTCGAATAATTTCTTTCCTATAATATAACCAAATAGGAATGTTGCATTCCATACATAAAGCGACAAATTTGTGAAACATTATCCAATCACAAACAAGCATATTAAACAATTTTTACTAAGGATAACAAAAAATATGATTTAGGGTTTTATGAATACCCTGGAAAATACGGAAGTTGACGACATAGTTAATGTTGGAGATGATTGAGGAGGATGCCGGAGATGCTGCGAGATTTCGGATTAAGGGTTTGATTTGGAAAGATGGAGGTGAAATTAGGGAAAATATCTAAATTAGGGTTTCGGGATTGGAGAAAGGGTTGTGAAATTGACAATCACGAAGGGCTTTGATGGAGTTGAAAGAGTCAGAGGAGTTGGAAGAGATTAGACGGAGTTGGACGAATTTGGGGATTAAGGTTTCAGAGTTTGAGGAGATCAACTTTGGAGAGATGAAGTGAAGGGGAGAGAGTCAGAGCCCGATAGTTAACTATTTTTAAGTGGTCTTACCATAGGCCGTTGTTCCCAACTGTGGCTTCAGCATAACCGAGGCCATAGTTGGGAACAGCGACCTTTGTTTAGAATGAGGCTGCAGTTGCCAGCTATGGCATATCTTTAAGAAAAACTTCTTAGATTTTCTATCGCTAAATGTGCACCATTTCTCCATCACTTGGCTCTCTGTGTCTCAAAGTTTTAAGAAATAATCGCTATTGGCAACTGCGACAACGATTTGCGTTGTTGCCGTAGTTGGCAACTACGGCAAAAAAAAGTTCAATGAAGAAACATCAGTTCGGACTACGGCTTCAATAATACTATTTCCGCAGTTTACAACTTGCGGCTTATGCTGAGTTGGCAACAACAGGTTTTAAGCTGAGAATAAATTTGGCATGTGACTCGAGTAGGGATTTAGTCCGGAAAAGAGACTTAGTTTAGTAAAAAATTCGATTTTAGATTGGGGACATAATTAGAACTACCAAGTATATGTTAAAAGAAGAGTACAAGCTAAAAGTCAGAAAAAAAATATCATTATATTAACTAAAAAAGATATCATTATATTTCTTTATTCGGAGTAAAAAAAGGCGGTTTTTTTTGCTTTGATGGCTTATTCAATCCATGGTGGAGTAGTTGTATATTCTATATAATAAAACACAAAGAAAGCTATTAAGTAGCTCACCTTCAATCTCCTCAAAATTAAAGGCCCAAATCTAATCTTACAAAACACGTAAATTTTTATTGAAAATAATAAATATCTCTTCAACACTTAAATTTCATCATTTTACACACTTGAAGTTCTAAAAAGTTAGATTTCACACCCCCATTTATAATTATTTTTCAACATATACTAATAGAAATATGGACTTTTATTTACAAATAATTATTGTCATACTATTCAAACTTAAGCTACATAATAGTTGTTTTACTGTTTATAAGGCTTTTCGTGTTTTGTATCGTTCCGAAAACATGTCGTAGGCACGTGCCCACGGACAAATCTAGTACTATAACAACAAAAAGGATTTTTCCACAGACTTGACATAAATAAAATTTTGTATACTAAGTTTAAATTTTGCTTTCAAAAGATTTTAATAAAAATCCTCAACCACCAAACTGTCATTAAACGCAAGCTATCTCAAACTCAAAAGCTCTCAAAGCTTGCTCTAATTTAAGACAATCATATACTCCCATTTTTTTTTTTTAATTGTTTATTTAGAATGCTAATGTGAGGTAGCGTTTCACTATCTCTTGCCAGTAATTTTTTTTCCCTCTACAAATGTTAAAATTTTCATATTAATTCCTTATTAAATATTCATATTAATTCATCACAAATCACTAATATATATATATTTATATTTATCTTAAGTAAATAGGTCTACCCCATCTCTCCTTTCTTCATTTTGAAACAAAGAAAGGAGAGCAAAAGTATTAATTGGCACGTGCAACACACACTAATTGTTAAAACAGAAATAATTTAAAAAATACCAAAAAAAACCCTTCCCTCTTCCACATCTTCCCAAAACACACAAATTCTAATCAATTCTCCCTGCCCCCAAAACCCACCTACCTCTCTTCACCCGTTTGTCCCGGTCGTCGCCCACCTCTCCTCTTCTCCTTCGTTTCTGAATCCATTCAGGTTTGTGTATTCTTCAATTCAGAGATTCGATCTGATGTTGATGTTTGTTGTTTGACGCTTTCCTTTTTGTTTTATTATTGATTTTTAGAATTTTGTCCCATCTATTTTGGGATATTGTAGGTTTGTTACTAGGATTTTTTTTGTTTGTTTGTTATTTTCAGAACTTGGATCTGATGTTGTTGTTTGTTGTTTGATGCTTTCCTTTTTGTTTTATTATTGATTTTGGGATAGTGTAGGTTTGTTCCCCTCAAATTTTTAATGTTTGTTTTTTAAAGAAAAACAAATACAATAAAACGTACGTTTCGAAAACACTTATTATATTTTCCATTTTAAATTATAGACAATAAGAAATTGAAATATTACCGCTTAAAATGAACAATATTTTTCTTGGATTGGCTAGGCTCTTTGGACTTCTTTTGGTTGTATGTATTTGTTACATATGATAAGCTTTTGATCATATACTGTATAAACAAAATTAATGAGAAAAAGTATTGCATAAAAATGTTGTTTTATTAAGAGTTGGGTGACAAGAAACTGTAATCTAAATAGTTCTCTGATACTGTGATAACGTTAGTTGCTTTAATTCACACAAAACTATATTAGTATTATTAATTAAATTTATTGGTTTAATTTAATATAATATTTATATATATCTTAAGCAAATAGGCCTACCCCCTCTCTCATTTCTCCATTTTGGAATAAAGAATGCACATGAATAGTGAATTTTGGTGATAAGTATAAACACTGAGAAATTTAATAAATGGAGCGAACATATTTTTTCCATGAGAGAATTATATGTAAATTTCATTGAAATAGTCAATGTTGGTGATAATTCATGCCCACAGAAAAATTTAATAAATGGAGCGAACATTTTTTTCCTGAGAGAATTATATGTAAATTTCAGTGAAATATAGTGTTTTATTGAGTATAAAGCGGTTGATTTTGTTTTCAGTAGTAGGTGTGAAGATTCAAAGATAGTGGGAGATTTTTAATTATATTGAGGGAAGACAAACTCTTTCATTACATCAGGTATATTATATGTATTTTTATCTCCTACTATACTTTCTTTTGAATTAATCTCTATTGTTATTTATCTCAATATGTAATGTTTCAGTATATTTTTCTACATGTGTTTTATTAAGTATAAAGTGGTTGATTTTGTTTTCAGCAGTAGGTGTGAACATTCAAAGATAGTAGGAGATTTTCAATTATACTGAGGGAAGTCAGACTCTTTCATTACATTAGGTTTGTTACAGTTGTTCTTATCTCCTATTATACTTTCTTTTCAATTAATTCCTATAGTTATTTATCTGAATATCTAATATTTCATTATATTTTTTCTACATTGTGTTTGATTACATATTTATTATTCATATTTAAATAATTGTCCAAAACTACACTTACTAATGTAGGATGCAAGACAAAAATAATATTTCGTCTTTCCAACTTAATAAGACAATTTCTGCATGTGCACGACGTCAACGATTTGAAATATTGCGGCGAAAAAGACATCGTCCTATGAGGACACTGTTGACATCAGATCCACATAAAATTGCACGTTCGATAAGAATTCTAAAGTTAAGACAAAAATGCTTGCGAAGTACTATGGCAATTGATTTGCTTACCCATACATCTGAAAGGAGGGTGACCTTCAACCTAAACACTTTAGATCAACACTCTGAGTTAATTAGAAACGTCCATCAAGAAAACATATCAACAGTAGGTGATGCAGCAAATAAGAGACATGAAATTCAGTGACGTACAGTACTTAGTGTGTTGGTGAATCATCAACAGTGGGTAGACCATCTTTGCTATCAGATGATTTGAGCAGTAATAATGATTGGTGTGTAGTCGAGCCATCAAACGGACGACTCTAACAATTCAAAATGAAGATATACATGATGATGGTAAGTTCAGTGTACTATACTATAATGTATAAACTATTAATAGTATGATATCTCTCTCCTACAATTCAATACATTATTAATTATCTTCCTTCTATAATTCTTTCTAAAATTGGTTGTGTAGCATGTTCTGCTCAGATTGGTCATGCAATTGTAATTGAAAGAGGTAAAGATGCAGAGCCCAAAAGAAGTAAGAATATTCGATATCTATATATGGTTTAACACTATTAAATAATTTTATAACAGAATTATAAAATGACTGAAATTCTTTTTAATAGGTACGACGAGAACGTATAAACCAAATATTGGGCGAAGTTCCTACTTAGGCAAGCAAGATGTTGAGTGTAGTAGTTGTCATGCTCAAATGTGGATTGGAAAGCGTTCTTCTACAACATCAATCAGTCATCCACGCTTTCAAATGTGTTGTAGAGAAGGTTTAGTTACTCTCCGTTTCTTGCCAACATCACCCCAGCTTATTATGGAGCTTCTTGATGGAAAATATGACACACCTCAGTCAAAATTCAAGGATCTGGTTAGAATTTATAATTTATTATTCTCCTTCACATCAATGGGAGGAAAAATTGACTTGCGGGTCATGGATGGTAGGGGTCCATATACTTTCAAGATAAGTGGATCAAATTATCACCGTATTGGTTCTTTACTTCAAGTAGAAGGGATCGAACCCAAATTTGCCCAGTTGTATATACATGATGGTCTATACGAGTTGGATCAACGTACAAATCATGCAAAAAATATGGGCATCAATAACATAGATAGAGAAGTTATGGAGAAACTACAAAATTTACTGAATGAAGTTAATCCATACGTAAAGATATTTCGACGTGCAAGAGATCTACTTCAACCTCCAGGAGAAAATATACATCAACATAATTTGTCGATGAATTTGAGAATACGTATCATAAATGAGAGGGCACGTGATGGTCGACAGTATATTTTACCTTCCTGTGATGAGGTTGCTGCTCTCATGGTCGGTGATGGCTCAGAGAATGTGAGTAAGAGGGATATCGTAGTATGCACGGAAAGTGGAGCCTTACAAAGGATATTTGAAACACAACCATGTTACATGCCTCTGCAATATCCATTGTTGTTTCCATTTGGTGAGGAAGGGTGGAGAACTGACATTAAATTTAAAGATGGAAGGCACGTTGGCCGACAAACAACTGTATCTATTTGAGAGTATTATGCATTTCGCTTGCAATCACGCAGATGTGAGGATAATGCTCTATTAAGAAGTGGTCGACTAACTCAACAATATTTTGTTGATTCATATGCCGCAATAGAACAAAATCATCTCAACTGGATGAGGATGAATCAAAAAAGTATACGGAATGAGCTGTTATCTGGTCTTCAAGATGCATTAACTGCAGGGGAAACAGAATCAGGGGCAGTGGGTAGACAATATGTACTTCCGTCTTCTTTTACTGGGGGACCGCGTGATATGTATCAACAATATCAAGATGCTATTGCAATATGTCGTTGGGGTGAAGCACCCGATTTTTTTATAACTTTCACATGTAATCCTAAGTGGACTGAAATTATTGAATCACTACAGTGTTTTTCAAATCTAAAATCCGAAGATAGACCAGATATTGTTACCAGAGTGTTCAGGCTAAAATTAAAGGAGCTTATGAAAGATATCAAACAACGAAAGATGTTTGGATCAACTATTTCAGGTACAAAATCTAACAATTTTAACCATTTTAAATTTAATTTCAATAAAAGAATTGAGAATTAGTAGAATTTGACTTATATTTCAAATGAGCATATTTTAAGAAATCTATTTATTTTTGTTGAAAACAGATCTACATGTAATTGAATTTCAGAAAAGAGGGCTTCCTCATGCTCACATCTTGATTACTATTCGAAGATAAGACAAGATTGCCAATTTTGAAAATATTGATAGATTAGTATCCGCTGAGATTCCAGATAAGGAACAATTTCCCAAAGCTCATGCAATTGTGCTTCGGTCTATGATTCATGGGCCATGCGGGGAGTACAATCCAACATCTCCATGTATGGAGAATGGTGTGTGCACAAAAAGGTATCCAAGACAATTTATAAATGAAACTATTATTGATAAGTACGGGTATGTTCAATATCGTCGCCGGGATGACGGTCGAACGTTTGTAATAGGTGGCCATAATCCGAAGGTTGTTGACAATCGATGGGTGGTACCTTACAATTTAGATTTAACAACAAAATATGATGCTCATATCAACATTGAGATTTGTGCCAATCCTAAGTTGTTCAAGTACCTTTACAAGTATGTGCATAAAGGTCATGATAGAACTACAATAATTATAGAAGACAATGGAAATCCTGTCCCGGGAAATTCTGAACCTCAATACAAGGCAGTTGATGAAATTCAGCAATATTTAGATTGTCGTTATGTCTCCTCTGTCGAAGCATGTTGGAGAATTTTTGAATTTAGTTTGCATCGTCATCATCCTCCAGTGGAATGTTTAGAGTATCATCTAGAAAATCAGTAGTGTCTATTTCAATGAAAATGCTAACTTGGCTGAAGTTGTCTCAAAAGCTGAATATCAGAAAATGATGTTAGATGGTTGGTTTGAGGCTAATCAAGTTTCTGAAGATGCTCGAGATCTTACATACTCTGAATTTTCGGAAAAATGGGTATGGAAACCAGTGGATAGGAAGTGGTCAAGAAGACTTTGTGGTTTCGCAATTGAAAGACTATACTATGCACCTCCAGCTGCAGGAGAGGGGTTTTATTTACGGATGTTGTTGTGCGTGGTGCGTAGTGCGACTAGCTGTGCACATTTAAGAACCGTGAATGGAGTGACCTATCATAATTATCAGTCTGCATGTTGTGCACTTGGGTTGCTAGAGGATGACAACGAATGGCACCAGGCACTAGCCGAAGCATCCTCTTTTGCATCAGGTCGTTGGCTCAGAAACTTTTTTGCTTCGATATTGATGTTTTCTGAGCCAACTAATCCGATCGATTTATGGAACAAACATTGGAGCAATCTATCAGATGATATATTGCATAAATGTAGGACTGAATCACATGATTTTGGATTAGAGCTGACAGAAAACCAGTTGAAGAATTTAGCTCTTTCAGATATTGAAAGCATTTTAAATCACTCCCATTTCCCGAGGATGTAAATGTACATGTCATTCAAAATCGACAGATACGCGATGAATTGTGTTATGATGTCGACGAGTCGAAACAAGAGTTTGAGCAATTATTCCATAGGTTGACACATGAGCAAATTCAGATATTGGAAGCTGTGGTTTCAGCGCACTCAAGTAATATGGGTGGTGTTTTCTTTGTTCATGGTAGCAGCGGTACAGGAAAAACATTTTTATGAAATACATTAGTTGCAAGGTTTCGAGCTGAAAGAAAAATAGTCCTCACTGTAGCTTCTTCTGGAATAGCTGCTTTGTTATTACCTAGAGGTCGCACTGTGCATTCGAGGTTTCGTATTCCAATAAAAGTCCATGAAACTTCTACATGTTCTATCTTCCAACAGGATGATTTATCTCAACTCATTCAACAAGCAGATTTGATCATTTGGGATGAAGCGCCAATGATGCATCGCCATGCATTTGAAGCTGTTGATCGAACTTTCAAGGATCTAATGAAGTTTAATAATGAAAGTGCAGCTGATGATGCATTTGGCAGAAAAGGAGTTGTTCTCGGCAGGAACTTTCGATAGATTTTGCCTATCGTGCCAGTAGGTGGGCGACCCTGTATTGTATCTGCATCATTACAAAGGTCACATATTTGGTCTTTATGTAAAGTGTATGAGCTGACAAAAAACATGAGATTGATGGGGAGTTCACTCAATCAAGCTAGCAAGAATGAACAAGAGACCTTTGCAAAGTGGATTTTAGATGTGGGAGAAGGTAAAATTCCAGGTGAATCTAATACTGGAGGTTCTGCGAAGGATTGGATACAAATACCAAATGACCTTCTAATTAAAGCTGCGGATGGTCTAAAGGGTTTGATAGATTGGATTTATCTTAATATCGAATCTAGATATAATGACCCAGCATTCCTTCAAAAACGCGTTATTCTAGCACCTACTAATGAAGAAGTTGATGCCATTAATTCTCATATTTTGTCTATGATTCCTGGACAGGTTGTCAGCTACTTAAGTGCAGATTCAGTTGAACATACCCCGAATGGTATAAATGAGCAGGATATGCATCTACTAGAATTTCTACACACAATTAAGATGAGCGGACTACCAAATCATTGTTTAGAATTGAAGCAAGGAGTACCAATTATATTACTAAGAAATTTGAATCAGTCTATGGGACTTTGCAATGGAACACGCCTTATTATTCATACTCTGGGAGAACATATTATTATAGCTATAATTATTACAGGAAGATGTGCAGGTGAGACAGTTGTGATTCAAAGAATGAGCATGTCGCCTACAAAAACCAGGTGGCCATTTGTCCTCATAAGAAGATAATTTCCTATAAAGTTGGCATTTGCTATGACAATAAACAAGAGCCAGGGCCAAACTCTTCATAGCGTTGGGGTCTATCTTAAAAAACCTGTGTTTACGCACGGTCAATTGTATGTAGCATTATCACGTTGCACTTCCCGTTCTAGCTTGAAAATATTGCTGACAGATAACTCAAATGATCCCCAACAGACTAATGATCGTACACGTAATGTGGTATATCAAGAAGTTCTTCAAAAAGTGCGTAACTCCATGATAATCAATTGAAAGGTAAATGTCATCAACAATCTAATAATATTCAAATAGAGAAAATAGTATTTATTAACACACAATGTTTTTATATTTTAAGAATCTCATAATGTCATCTTAGTAGAGTTTATCAAAACCTTATTTATTCTTTATTGTTTTTTATTTTATGTATCGTCTTATATCAATTCGCATTGGTTCATTCCGCTATATAAATAATTATTTTTTAATGTGATGCACCTAACTAAATTTTCATTTCATATTTTTTTAATGTAGGCCGACATATGATGTTCATGTGTGGAGAATTCCGTCGCTCGGTAATGTGATTCCATGTTGAAATTACTAAAATATTTTGATACTTCAATGTTGAAATTAGTACATGTTTTTCTTTTTGTTTTGTTTTTACGTAGCCATAAACAATATATAGTTGTTTAGAACATAAATTTTGCATTTTAACTGTTTGGATTGGACTCTTTTATTATCGTGAACATTGTATTTAAGCCATATGTTGTATATATAATTGTAATTTAAGTATGAAAGATTATTGTGATTGAGTTTGGATGTGCCTTATTATCATTAAATATTTGTGTTTGAATCATTTGTTTTATGTGCAAAGCTTTACTACATAATTGTTGAATATTAAATTATAATTATGATGATTTTGAAGTATTAAATATGGGGAGGTTCTGTCGAATTTTTTTAAAAATGTTATTGATATTTTAATTTATTTTTTGGTAAAGTTTGTACAATTTGCACAGGGGATATACTAGTATATATCTTAAGCAAATAGGCCTACCCCCTCTCTCCTTTCTCCATTTTCAAATAGAGGAATGAGAGCAAAAGTGGTAGTTAACACGTGCAGCCAACATCAAATACCAAAACAGAATTAATTTAAAAAACACAAATAACAAACTTTTTTCTACCAAATCTCTCCCAAACCCAGAAACCCTAACCTGTGCATAAAAAACTAGAAATGGCTGCCTCCGCTTTCCGATCCGTTCTCTGGTCATCCTCCCTCCGCTCCGCCGCCGCCAAAATCGCCTCCAAGCCCCCCACCGTCCCCTCCCGCTCCTTCTCCCTCCCTAAACCCATTGCCGCTCCTCGCATCCTCAGGTTCGTTAAACCCAATCTAGGGTTTCTTGATTTTAACTGAATCTAGGGTTTCTTGAATGTTTTTTTATTTGTTTAATTTTTAGGTCTCCAGTTGAACTGAGCTTCTGCGTCGAATCACTGCAGCCGAGGCACAGCGTGACCGCGTCGGCGCTGATGACCTCCATGCTCGTCGTCAGTCGAAGGTAATTATTTCATTTGGTGCTTTGAGATTCGGTTAAATGCTTTCGCTGTTTGAGATGTGGGTGCTGTGAATTGAATTTGATTTGGTTATGGTTGTTGGTTGATGGAACATGTTGGTCTGTGTGCTTTAGAGTATAGTAATTGTTTATTTGATGATGATTAGGTTGAATGAATTTTGTTTACGAAATTGGATTGCTTTGGAATTGGATGATTGTTGTAGTGATGATTAAAAATGTTGTTCTTTAGTGTTTTAAGAGTATGATGAGAAGATGACTATAGGGTTATTCTTAGATTTTTGAAGTTGACGAAGGGCAATGTGAAAGGATACACTTTTGAGCTTGGTTACTATACTATATATTAAGCAAATAGGCCTACCCCCTCTCTCCTTTCTCTATTTTGAAATAGAGAAAGGAGGCCAAAGTAGGGACTAACCCGTGCTAACCCCGTATTTTCAATATACAGTAAAAAAACCCTCATCTTCTATCTTCTCATTCCACTTTCAAAATTCCTCATCTTCTCATCCGGCCGACACCTTCTCCGCCGACACTGTCGCCGCCATCGCCGCTACCTCCCACGCCAAAGCTCTATCCCCCATCTCAATTAAACCCAATAAAAACAACCCAAACCATACTATCCCGCCCTCCAGGGAAAACAGAAAAAAAAAAGATTTTCAGAGAGAGAGACAGCAGGCACCCCAAGCCCTTCTCGGTCTCCTCAATCCGTGTTCCGCCTCGATGTCGGCCACCATTGCTTCATCGGTATTCGAACACCTCCTTTTTACCGTTCTTCATTTCTTTAAAATATGATTGCTCTTTTATGGATGTTTAAAATGTGATTGCTCTTTTATGGATGCTAATCGATGTATGTGCAATGATTTTTTCTCATAGTAATTGTTATGTGATGCAGAAATTAATTTTTTGATGGATAAAGATTTGATTTGATTCTGCCGCTGCTCACCGTCGTCGCCATTTCACCGACGATAGCCATTAGCTTTCCACACAAGGAAAAAAGTTGGAGTTTTTTATTTGTTGGGTTTGTGTGAAACTGTTTGTTTTTGGTTTTGGGTAGTTAGGGAGAATATAGGATGTATATTTTGGGGAAATGGTATATATATAGAGAGAGATTATATGAGTGATATATGTTTTTTTGTTAAGGTCTACTTCCCAGTTTAAAATTAGGCATATTGTACATGTATTATTGATGATTGGGTGTAAATTATTTATTTATTTATTAGTGATACATACAAGGAAAAGTAATTTTATTATACTATATCTTAAAAAAGGAGAGAGAGGCGGCGACGTGAGAATGGAGGGCGGTGAAGATTGGAGAGGGAGGCGGGGGCGCGGCGATGGGTAGCCGCAGCGATGGGAGGAGGGTGACGCGAGAATGGCAGTGCGGCGAGGGAAGGCGGAGGATGTTCAGCAAGGGAAGGCGGCGGGCCAGCGACTGTTATGGTTAATGGAGAGGTTTTGATATGAGGGAAGGGAAAAAAAAGAGAAACGTAAAAAAAAAGAAAAAAAGCTAGGGAGAAGTTGCTTTGGATGGCTTCTATCAAAGCTCCTTTTCTTCACTAAAATTAAGCTACTTCTCCTTCTGTAGAACTTTTCATGGTATTTGTTTGTCCCAGTTTCTCCTTTTAAAGGAGAATAGAAGCTAATTTTAAGCTAGGCTAAACACACCAAGTGTTTTTTGAAAAACGTCTTTCTTGGCATCTCTAAATTTAGGGAGCTAAGGTTTACCTTTGTCTTGGTGTTGGAATTTTTGGAAAGTTACACACCTCAAGAATTTTTGGGTTTCCTTTCAACTAAATTAGAAAATATAGAATGATGTTAGTTTGAAAATGTTAATTGGTTAATCTATATATTTGTCATCTTTTGATAAATCTAATTATCAATTATTGTTCTCCCCATGCATTTATGGTATTCATTATATTTAATTTGGGAGGTAATGCTTGATTTAAGAGGGAAGCGGTTGAGAAGCACACTGTCGAGAAGGAGATAGTGGAGTACATCAAGGAGTCCGAGAAGAGCCACATCCCAACTTCGGTAATTATTCGACTTTTTTTATTTTCCTTTCAATTGAATGAAAATATAGAATTATGTTGGTTGGTTTGAAAGTGTAAATTGGTTAATTTGTATATTTGTTTTTTTATTATTATATTGAGATCAAAATAGTTAAGGAATATCTCTAAATTTTGTAGTTTTATATAATTTTATAAGTCCCCCAAATTAATTTAGTCTGTGTAATTTGCACAGGGTAAAACACTCACTCGAAACCCTTAGTTTTTTGGTTCAATTTATCTAAACTTGAAGTTATGTTATGATGTTAATTATGTGTTTGTCTATGCAGCCCTATATGAAGAAGAAGCTCGATAAATTTTTCGTCTTGAATGGAGGAATGCAGTCATCGACAATCGGAAGTCCCACGGCATTGTGAAGAAGATCCATTCATGTACACTAAGGTAAATACACTCACTCGAGTCCCTACTTTCTAATCCTGTTTATTTAAACTTGAATGTGAAAACTACTAGATGCCCATTATGTGTTCGTGTTAATGTCTTTGAAACTTTAATTTTTGTAGGTTGTTAATGATTTATTAAGTCATAGATTTTGTTTCTATAGTTTATATTGTAAGTGTTTGTGTGTTTTAAATAAGACCGACAATTAACTTGAATTAGGTATCGTATCATCTCCTTTACTTCTGTTGTGACCTAGATTCAGAGAAAGATGATACTCTTAGTTGGATATATAGTTGAGATTTAAGTATTTGGTCATTTTGAAGATTATTGTGATTGAGTTCAGAGATGCCTTATTGTCATCAAATGCTTCAATTTGAAGATTGTATTTTCTGCAAGATCTTTACTACGTAATTGTTGAATGATGATATACTGGATTATAATTATACAGGAAAAAAGTTGTATGAAGAGGTAGGTTCTGCCGAAATTTTTATTGAATGTTTTTTTTTTTGATTTAACTGGGTATCCCGTCCCCCTCTATGGGTCAGACTAATCCCAGTCCCGTGGCTAGGTTTTGCGAAGGCCCATCTATAGCCAACGGCCACTGGCCACCATGCCAAGTTTCGAACCTAGGACTATGGAGGAGCACACTCCAAGCCCCAGGACTCTACCGAATGTTATTGATGTTTTAATATATTTTTAATAAAGTCTATTCAATTTGCACAGGGTAAGACTAGTTTATTATATTTATTTGTAACAATGCTCCCCTCCTGTCTCGAATATAGCCTTCTGTAGATCTGGTTTGGGAAATTGATGGAATTGATTTTTATATTTTTTCTTTTTTTAACCGAGGGAAGGGGGGTCAAAATAAAATAAAATGTGTATACCAAGAATCCAACCGGGCACAATTTGGTTGTCCGCAAGTGTAGAGAAACACAAAGGACGAGAGGTAAACCAAAATGAAGATGAGTTGAAGTTATTTACAGAAATTTAAAATGTGCTAATTTGATAAAGAAGCTGACCTATAATAAAGTTGAATGGAGGAGAACGACACATGTAGCCGACCCAAAAAATTTGAGACAGAAACGATATTGTTGAATGTTAAAGAAATAACCCTCAATCAGTCAATCTCCTATCAACCGTTATCATCGTCGCCATCCCCTTATCAAACCCACTCTCTCCTAGATCTTTATCTACTATTTTAAAGATCCATATAACTATAGGATTGGGCTTAAATTTTCATTAGATTGGGCCTGGGTGAGGTGTTTCAACCATGAAGCAAGAAGTCCATACAATGGGAAGAAAGTTTCTTGTTAAACCTGTTTACCTCAAACATCATGTATGTAGGCTACATGAATTAACATGATTTAGGATTTGAGGATTCAATCTACTTATGGGCGAGCTGTGGCCTTGAAGGGCAATTACCGACTGATGTTGTTTCACTCCGAGCTAATGGTGTCAACTATAGGAACAGCTAAAGTAGATATGGATATAGCTAGTATTCCGCATATTATGTGATGTGGGTCAGATGACGTGGCCCCTTCTGAGCCACAGGATGCCCTCAAAAGGCACTTACCCCCGATCAATCTAGAACCGCCACATCAGCCCTAAACCACCCAGGGCTCTTGCCACGTCAGCCCTAAACCACTTGGGCTTCCGCCACGTCAGGTCCACGGAAAACTGGGTCCAGACCCGCCCCCAAACGGGTCCAGACCCGATTAGCTTTGCCTATAAATACCAGGCCCTCTACCCCTTCAAGAGGTAATCAATAATCAATCTTTCCCCTCTCAAACCCTAGTTACTGTTACTCTTCTTCAGTGACTGACTAGATCGTCGGAGGTCCTGTCACCGGGACCAACCCCGGTGTTTCTAGGCCGAGTGCAGGTACACGAGACATCTGGATCTGAGCCGAGCCTCCAGATCTGAGTCGAGCCTCCAGTTCCGAGCTGAGCATTCGATCTCCACCTCGCTCCCGCCTTTACTCCCGAGCCATCCCCCGTGGCCGAGGGTCGGGTGTACCATCCGTACCGAAGCTTCTGCAAAAATACAAATCGAGAAGAACTCACACCTGGTGCAGCCACCCCCCAAAAACAAACCGCATCAGGTTGGCGTTGTCTGTGGGGAACCCTCGGTACTGACCTCAGTCCGGTCCCGGTCAGGGACGTCATCACCTCGAATCCGAGCTCTCGCATGGCTTCCAGGGCCAAAAGAGCCACCACCTCTGGACGTCGTCCAAACCCTTCTCCGCATCCCGGTCATGTCGACGCCCAGGGGTCCAACCATCCTGGGGCGAACGGCGGACTCAGATCCTGGCCGGGTGCTTCCCACTCGGTCGAGGCCAACCTCTGCCACATCGTCCTCAGCCAGTGAGCTAGCCGTGATAGGGGAGGGACCACTTCCAACTCGGCCTTGAACCGTCCAAGGCAGCCATCCCGAGAACGAGAGCCGAAACTTAGCCCCGTAGATCGGAGGCCGCGAAACCAACACGACCCGTCCGGGCAGGACCCGATCACGCGCCTCGAATTCCAGAACTTTAGGAATGAGATCCTAGAGGCCATCTTGGGGACTCCCAGAACCGAGGCATTCCATCACTCTCACACCCGGTCGGGTGCCGGGGGCAGTGGACCTCGCGGCTCGATCCTCCCGCTAGAGCAGGAAGACGCCGTCTTCCGACGCCTGCAGGAAGTAGAGAACTGCCTTGCCCATCTCGGCGAGGAAGGTCCGATCTTGGCTCAGGGTCATAGGCCGACTCAATCCCCTTTCTCTACTCCTATCTTGGAAGCGGAGATTCCTAGGAATTCCCAGCCTCCTCAGTTCGAGACTTATGACGGCAAGGGTGATCCTGCTGATCACATGGAGGGGCTCCAAACCCTCATGCAGGTTCACAGTGCATTGGATCCTCTCCTATGCCATGCTTTCCCTGCCACCCTGTGCGGTCCGGCTAGGGAATGGATCTCAAAGCTCATCCCCGGCTCGGTCTTCTCACTCCACCAACTCGAAATGAACTTCTTGGCCCATTTTGTAACCAGTCGAAAAGTCGAGAAGCCCAGTGCTTCCCTCCTGGACCTGAAGCAGAAGGAGAATGAGTCCCTCCGGGACTTGGTTAGAAGATTCACTACCAAAGCCCGAGCTATATCCTCTCTTGATGCTGGGGTCGCCTCGGCCGCCTTCAGACACAATGTTCAACACCCTTAGCACAAAGCTTCCCTGGCAAAGAGACCCCCGATCGACTTTCTCGACCTCTTGTATCGGGCCGAGAAATACATCCGACGTCTCACTGCGGAAAACTTTTCAGCCTCTCAAGTCCTTGCTGCTCAGCTCGGACTTCACAATACGGGAGACTTCTCAGCCTCTCAAACTCTTGCCACTCAGTTCAAACTTCTCATTATAGAATACTTCTCTCAAATGTGCGGGGCTCAGCCCTTGGCATTCACTTCAAGCCACCCAATTGGTTTTCCCTCAGTGTTGTCCAGGTTCGGCGCTCAGCATTGACATCAAGCCACGCCCTAGCTTTCACCAAGCTTAGGGGTCTCGGTGCTCGGATGGTACCGCGAGCCATAAAAATCTCCTCAATTCCGCTTGAGGCTCGGCGCTCGGATGGTACCGCGAGCCGCAAAAATCTTCCAAATTTTGCTTGGGGCTCGATGCTCGGATGGCACCATGAGCCGCAAAAATCTCCCCAATTCCGTTTGGGGCTCGACGCTCGGATGGCATCGCGAGCCGCAAAAATCTCCCCAATTCCGCTTGGGGCTCGGTGCTCGGATGGCACCGCGAGCCACAAAAATCTACTGATGGTGAGGGGGCTCGGCAACGACCTCGAGCAGGGTCTCGGCTTTTTCAAGCCATGCTACCTATACGCTCAGCGATGTTCACCGGCTACACCCGTACCACCTACCTGAGAACGAATTGTGGGGGCTCGACATCGACCTCGAGCAAGGCCTTGGCTTTTTCAAGCCATGCGACCTTAACGCTCGGTGATGTTCTCCGGCTACGCTTATAACGGCTTCTCCCCGGTGTGGGGGACTCGGCATCAACCTTGAGCAAGGCCTTGACTTTTTCAAGCAAAGCGACCTTAACGCTCGGCGATGTTCTCCGGCTACACCCGTACCGTCTACCTGAGAACGAATTTTGGGAGCTCGACATTGACCTCGAGCAAGACCTTAGCTTTTTCAAGCCATGCGACCTTAACGGTCAGAGATGTTCTCCGGCTACGCTCATAACGGCTTCTCCCCGGTGTGGGGGCTCGGCATCGACCTCGAGCAAGGCCTTGGCTTTTTCAAGCCACACGACCTTAACGCTTGGCGATGTTCTCCAGCTACACCCGTACCGTCTACCTGAGAACGAATTGTGAGGGCTCACATCGACCTCGAGCAAGGCCTTGGCTTTTTCAAGCCATGCGATCTTAACGCTCGGCGATGTTCTCCGGCTACGCTCATTACGGCTTCTCCCTAGTGTGGGGGCTCGGCATCGACCTCGACCAAGGCCTGGGCTTTCTCAAGCTCTGCGTCCTTGACGCTCGACGATGACCTCAAGCTACACCCATGCTATCTACCCGAGAACAGATATAGGGGCTCGACATCGGCCTCGAGTGAGGTCTTGGCTTTCTCAAGAGGTTACATTCTATGCTGAGAGGTTACATTCTAGATCCAAGTCATCATTTACTTGAAGTGCCAGAGAGTTTGCAGTTGGATCTGAGTTACATTGAGCTTCCAGTTGAGATTGTTGATTATTGGGAGAAAGTCTTGAGGAATAAGACGATACCGATGGTCAAGGTAGTCTGAAAAAACCAGTTGGTTGAAGAGGCTACTTGGGAATCTGAGGAGAGGATGATGAAGGATCATCCTGAGCTCTTTGCTTGATTGTATCTTTCTTCTTGTTTTGTTTTCTCACTCTTTAATTGTAGTTTCGGGGACGGAACTATTCTAAGGAAGGAGTGTTGTAATATCCTAAACTTTCATTTTAATGAAATATTAATTTTCACGTGCTGTGCACGTGCAAATTTCATGTGTATATTTATTTATTTATTTTTATATATAAAATTTCTTTTGGTAGTAAGAACAAATTATCTTCTTCATTTCCTTTATTTTCCTAAAAGCCTATTTTGTAAAGCCTAAAATACTATTTTCTTAGTTTGAGCCCACTTTAATAATTTATTAATTTGTTATTTTGGCCCACAACTCTAAGTCCACTATTTGTGAAGCTCACAAATTTAATTAATCAAATAAATGGTCACACTTGTCATGTAGACACAAATTGTGAACAATTGATTAATTAAAAATTGTACAAACTTCAAATAGGGGGTACTAGGGGCACATGCAAGCACGTAGTGTGCAATGCACACCATTGTGGAGGCCGGATTGTGTATGGAGTGATGGGGAGTGGGTGTGTGTGTGCATGGGTAGTTATGTGAGTGTGGGTGGTTACTACAACTTTCCCTCCTATCCTAGCCATCCATCCCTTAACTATCTAATGAATCCTAGCCCTCCAATCCATCCTAGAATTAGTATAAATACCCCCTATCTATTTGTATTCTACACTAAGAAACTATTGAAAGAAAGAAAACTATATGGGAGAAATATATTAGAGTGAGTGTGAGTTGTGTGTGTGTTCCCCCATTAGAGGCCGGCCCATCTTTCCCCACCATGGAGCTCTCGGTTTGGCACGGAAGCAAGGAGGAGGAGCTTTTTGTATCGCAATCTAGGAGGAGAAGGCACTCTCTCGCATTCTAGGGGACTCTAGGAGATTCTAAGTGGCTTTTTCTTCAAAGAGGTGGGTGTTTCTCATAACTTCTAAAGTTGAAATCGTGTTAGGAATGAAATGAATTGTTATTATAAAGCAACTAGTTGAAATGAAATACATGTTTGCCTAATTAGAGGAGAATTGATAAACTATTAGATGCGTGTTAATTTGATTGCGAGATTTATTAATTATGAGTAAAAGTGAGTGTTCTCATTGCTTCAAATGATAGTATGCATGCTAAGTATGTTTTAAATATAATTGTGTGAATTAACTAGTAAAAGATTAGAATCATGTTTGTTAATGAAAGTATTAAAGTAGAATGGCATATTAGAGATGAATTAATGGAATGAATTACTAAGAAATAACTGTAAATTGTTGTAGTAGAATTCTCCATTTTGTATGCCATATGACTGTTAGATTATATGAAAGAGAATGTATTTTGCAAACAAATGATTGAATGCATCATGTGTAAATTAGTGGATAAAAATTTAAGTTTTTTTCATTAAGAAAGATGATGTTGTGTTCTTAAAACATCATAGTTGTCAATAAATAAGAGGACAATAATGTAGTGAATTTTTGGTGGGAAACTATCTTTAATTATGAAGTAGTATGCTTTAGTTTTCAAATGTCGAAATTGTGATTATGAAATACAAACTAAGGCTAAAATATATGTTTTAAAGAGTTAAAAGTACCCTTAAAAATACTGGTTACTGTAGAATTAAATGTATTTTTATTCTGAAAATTTTTGTTTTCAAAAGAGGAGAAAAAGAGACAATTTTGTTTGAGATTTCATGAATTAAAATTATGAACAGAGAGTAGAATTAAAAGCCAAATTATTTTACTTTCAAAACAAATTGGCCACTTAGACAAACTGATCGGTAGAGCCTTGGTCGCTACAGTAGTCGGAGGTCTCGGGTTCGAAACTGTGGTTTTGTTTTTATTTCATTTTTGTTAAAAAAATCTAAATAGCCGAGAGTAGATACTTAGGGATTATAACCCTAGTTATATCGTTCGGCGACTTTGGCGCGTTGTTCTTGTGCGTTGCCTGTTTCACCGCTGGTTGTGGGTTCGAATCCGGTTGGGGATTTGAGTTAAAAAAAATGTTTTTAGTGGATTTTTTTGATTATTGAGTTTTTAAAATAGAATAAAAATTAGAGAAATACAGATTAATTACTGTAAATTATTAGAACTTTATTAGAAAAATTTATATAACTTTTGATAAAGTGTGATTAAGAAATTGGGGTTTTTGCAAGAAAGGACTTCTTTTCGAAATCAAATTGTCTTTTTAAATAAAGGAAAAATAAATGGGAAATTTTTGAGTTATAAAGATGAAAAAAATTAGTAATGAGAAATTTTGAAAGTGTGATTGGTGTAATTAATTAGACTTCTAATTTATGCTTGTAGTAAGATTTTTGAAATGACAATAATGGAATTGTGGAATACATGATTTAGTGATTACTACTAGTTGGAATTTATTCTTACACATAAATTGCACGTGAAGTTGAATTATCGATTGTGATGAGTTATGAAAGATGTGAATACATGGATGCTATGCTTGTGTAATATGAATTTGTGATTAATTATGAAAAAACCTTATGAGTATGAAAAGCTCGATATTGTAATTATGAGTTGAAATTGAGAATTAGGGTATATCCAAGTCTTATACCGGCAATAAAAGGAATGTGAAAATGATTATTGAAATGAGAAGACCAAGGTTTGGGTCGTGTGAATTAAATGAATAAGACCGGTATAGTGGGAGTGCTACATTCTAAGGGTTGATTTTATTCTTGATTCAATTAAACTAAGGATTAGATACATAGTGAAGATGTGATAAAAATAAAAGAAAAACATTGAGTATGAGGGCCATTGGATTGCCGGCGTGAGAGTATTCACAGGATGTCCCATGATGCATCATGATAGGGCGTGGATACTGCTCCAGAGTACCGTCTCGGTGGCGACGCTCGTGGGGTGTTTGACGACTGCGGGTGATGTCATGTCTATTGTAGGAGCTGAATTACCACAGGATGCCTGAATGATGAGTCATGTGACAGTGCGTTGGGATTCCCCCCAGGGCGCCTAGACATGAGTTCGTAGGTCAGAAAATATCTAGGATACTTACCGTAGTTACAGTAGTAGATTAAGTCATGAAGAGTGATTGAACCCTACAAGATGAAGAACGGTTAAGGGCTTGCCCTCAGACCTATGTAGTATGAGCTGCATAGACTCTGAACAAGTGCGCATTAGTGCCATATAATACAAATAATTATATTAAGGACTAAGTGTACATTCACAACTCGACATCAATAGGATAGTCCCTTTTAGCTTTGTTTGTGACAAGTTTGTGGTTTGTTAACTATTGAGAATCGTTATACTGTTTCCGGCATAGAGAGGATGGCCGTATATAATATTTCGTCAGTCGAATGAACTGATGCGCCCACAGTTTTATATGCAGGGTAAAGATGCTTCACAAATTGAAGTATACATGCTGCTCAAGATTGTTTTAAATGTTGTTTCATGTAAATTATTGTAAAATTGCTTCCGCTGTGACAATGTAAAAGTGTAATGTAATTCTGATATAAGAAATGTTTTTATTTCCTTTTAAAATTGTACGAAAGAAGTGTAAAGATCCTGCGAAACTTCGGATTCTGTTGTATTTTGAAATTCGGGGTGTTACAATAATCAATAAGATAGTGAGAGTTGTAGTACTAAGATTGAAGTACTACAATGGTGGAATGAACATAAAAATCTTTTCCTTGGTCTTATGAAATTTTTTTTCCTGTTCTTTCACATATGGCTAGAGATCTACTAACTTCTCCTGTCTCCATAGTTACTTCAGAAAGTGATTTTTTTACAAGTGGCAGGGTTCTAGTAGATTACATGAATTGCTTGAAGTCAGATTCGTTGGAGTTGCTCGTATGCACTGAAGATTGGATGATGGCTGAAGACATGATTGAAAAAAAAATGGCATCTACATCAACAAGTGGAAGCAACTCGCTTGAAGTCCAACTACATGATTAGGATATTTAGAGCGATGAGATCCTAAGTTTAGGTTAAGTAGAGGTGTACGACAATAGTTCAATGTCTTCTCTTCAATCTAACTATAGGCTATCTCGAACTCTAGATTCTGATTATCCCCTCAGACTTGTAAATGTAATTCAAGAATATTGCATGTTCTTTATGGTTTTCTATTATTTGTATTAGTACTAGATTTGCCCGTGGACACGTGCCTACGGCACGTCTTCAGAACGTTACAACACACGAAAAGCCTATAAACAGTAAAACAACAATTATGTAGTTCAAGTTTGAATAGCATGACAATAATTAGTTGTAAATAAAAATCCATGTTTCTATTAGTATATGTTGAAAAATAATTATCAATGAGGGTGTAAAATTCAACTTCTTAGAATTTTAAGGGTGGAAAATGATGAAACTTAACTGTTGTAGAGATATTTGCTATTTTCAATATAACATGTGCAATAAAAAAAATATAAAAATTCTGAAAATTTTACAAACCTGAAATTTTAAAATCTAAATTTCTAAGTAAGTTAAGAAAGAATGGGAGAGGGAGAGGGAGAGAGAGAAATAGAGATATATGAAAAAGTGAAGAGAGAAGAGAGATATAGTAATAAAGTAATGAGTTTTTTAGTTTTGGGGGAAAAAATTTAATTTTGGGGTTTGAAATTTTGGGCGGAAAAATATGTTTTGTGAGAATCAATCTAGGCCATTGGTTTTAGGGGAGATTGAATGAGAACCACTTGATAGTTTTCTTTGTAATTTATTATATAGATGTAAAAAAACATGTAAAAAATTCATAGAAGTTGAAATAAATAGTATATACATTTTTTTTCACTCTTATACAATTAATTTTTTTTTTGTAAGTTAAGTTATAAAATAATCAAAAAAAAAAAAAAAAAATTTACCAGGCCAACTTGCGACCCGGCTCGACCCGAAACGAGTTCTACCCGAATGTGTGCGCGAGTCGATCGGGTCAAAAATTTCCATTTCCAACTTGGCCCGTCCCGACCCAGCTATCTTGCCAACCTGACCCGGGCGCGCGCAAAAATCGGGTCGACCGGGTCGGCTTTGACCCGGCCCGGCCCGAATGAACCGATTGCCACCCCTACCCAGACCGAGGTTTGGGAAATAGAAACCATGTTGACTCCTTTAATTACTGTACTTCATTTAAAATATATATGTCCTTCTTCTGATCATGTTCCCATAGCTCTTCACTCCAACTTCCACTTTCCCCGTCAACACAAGTTCAGATTCGAAAAATTTTGGCTACAAGATCAAGTTTTTGTCAACCTGGTTGTTGACTGCCTTTCTGCAGTCTCAGGATCTTCTGGATTGGGCTCCATTCTTCTCAAACTTCACGCCATTAAATTCGGCTGCAAAATTTGGCGCAATGAAATGCAATTTAATACCAAATTTCTTAAAAAGTTTTACCTATCCTCCATTGAATCTATAGATAAGATGGAGGAGCAGGGTCCTATTTCTGAAGCATTGTTCGAGGAACGTCGTTCTTGCAAACGGGAATTTTCTGATATTCTTCTCCAAGAACATCTGAAATGGGCTCAAAGAGCCAAATTTCGATGGCTCAAAGAGGGTGATTGTAATACAGCGTTCTTCCATAACTTCGCTTCCCATAGACAACGGTGTAACCGTATTTCATCTATCATTAAAGATGTGATTGAACTGTCATCTGATGAGGATATTCACCAATCTTTTCTCTCGTTTTATAAAAACCTCATTGGATCCTCCAAGCCGAGAGCCATTAGTCTCGACTGGAATCAACTGTACGATGCACAACCTATCGATCTTTCCTCTCTTGAGGCTCCATTTTCCATGGACAAAATCAAAGCGGCGGTGTTCGCGTTAAAAAGCGACGCAGCGCCGAGCCCGGACGGTTTTCCAGCCTTCTTTTTCCAAAATTTCTGGAATTGGTTGAAAGATGACCTTTTCCGTATGTTCTCTGAAATTCACCTAGGCTCGTTCTCTTTCGACCGTATCAACTACGCGCATATTGTTCTTATCCCTAAAATGTTAGGAGCAAACTCCGTGGCTAATTTTAGGCCGATTAGTCTGATCAACTCCACATTCAAAATTATCATGAAGGTCCTCTCTGCTAGACTTAGCGAAGTTATCTCCCCTCTCATTGATCCTGCCCAATCAGGGTTCATCAAGGATCGTTTTATTCTCGATAGTGTAGCCTCGGCCCAAGAAATCATTTCTTATTGTCATAAGTCTAAGTCAGAAGGTATTCTTCTTAAACTTGACTTTCAAAAAGCTTACGACAACGTCAGTTGGGATTTCCTTTTCGATATCTTGTTTCATCGAGGTTTTGATCCCAAATGGATTGCTTGGATTAAATCCAGCCTTTTCGCGGGCACCTCTTCAATTCTCATTAATGGTTTCGAGGGCCACAAATTTAAAATCAAATGTGGTCTCAGGCAAGGTGACCCGCTGTCTTCCCTACTCTTCTCGTTAGTAGCGGATGTGTTCAGTAAGCTCCTTCGCAATGCCTGGGAAGCCAAAGTTATTGAAGGTCTTGGAAACTCTCGCAGTTTCAACGGCGTACTGAATCTTCAGTACGCCGATGACACCATCATCTTTGCTAAAATTCTCACTCTCTGAGAAACCTGAAACTCCTTCTCTATTGTTTCGAACTAGCCTCTGGACTCTCAATCAATTTTCATAAATCTTTCGTTTTCTGGTTGGGAGGTTCGCCTAATCGGTAAGAAGAAATTTCCGTTTTCTTTAACTGCCCGATTGCTTCTTTTCCTATCACATATTTAGGCATCCCGTTGCGATGGGGCAAATTACATAAATCGGATTGGTCCCCTATGATCGATAAGGTGGAATCCAGGCTATCTGTGTGGTCCGGGAGACAGCTATCCCGGGGTGGTAGACTGATCCTGCTCAATTCTGTTTTATCCTCGATCCTACTGTACATGATGTCTTTCTACTTCATTCCATCTTGGGTTATCAAGAGGATTGACCAGATCAGAAGTAATTTCTTCTGGTTTGGGTCTTCTTTTCAATCCCGGTTCACATCTATGTAACTAGAAACTTATATGTTCTTTTTAAGGTAGTTGGTGGTTTGGGGGTGTTAGACCTTAGGCACCAGAATCTTGCATTACTGGGCAAACGGCACTGGAGATTTTTCAAAAAAGATGATTTGCCTTGGATCAAATGCATTAAAGACAGATACTTTCCGGTCGATGCTTGGTGGAGTTTTCCGGATCATTCTCATCGTAATGCTTAAGGAGTCTGGAAAGCATCGGCGGCTTTCCGCTGTGGATTAAGCCACGATTGTGCCGATGGATCCATGACCAGATTCTGGACCGACCTATGGATCGGTAATACTTCATTAGCCACTGCTTTCCCTGCTATCTTCCGCCTGTCTTCCGATCCCCTGGCATTGGTTGCTGACTACTATAGCAACACCGTATCACAAAGCCAATGGTCAATTCCACTCACTACCTTTCTGCCCCCTCACCTTATCCCTGTATTTGATGACCTTCCTGCCATCCTCAACAATGTTGTCTGGTATGATAACGAGGAGCTTAGTTGGCATTGGAATTCTTCTAGGACCTTTTCGGTTCGCTCATTCTATACTTTTCTTAACTTTAGAGGCGTTTTATCTCCTTTCCATGACTTGGTCTGGAAATCTGGTGCACCTTTAAAAGTGAAAATTCTTGCGTGGCTCGCCTTCAATAATAAACTGCTGACTGTTGAAATTCTCAACAAGAGAAATCTTGCTTGGGGCCAATTGTGTCCGCTTTTCTCTCCCGCTTCTGAGGATGTGAACCGTTTTTTCGTGGGCTGTGAATTCTCACGTCCACTTTGGAAAATTTCTGTGCTTGCTTGGGAGGCGCCAGCCTTACCGACCAGTCTGTTCGATTGCTGGGCGAAGCTCCCCTCGAATGGCGCTTTCCATAGATCGTGGTACCTTTCCTTTCAGATTATCTTATGGATCATTTGGAGGGAAATGAATAACAGAATTTTCCATCAATTAGCTACTTCCTATCGTTCGATTTCTGACGAATTTTTGTATTTATTCAATTTTTGGTCTTCCCCCTTAAAAAAGGAAGCCAGAGAAGCACTTTCGTATAAGAGACTGAAAATGGCTTTCCAGTGTCTTATTAATCTCAATGCTATTTAATGATCACGGCATTTCGTCATTGGACTCTTTGGAGTTCTGTCATTAGTAGTTCGTGTTTGGCATTTCTATTTAGTACCGTTCTTTGGCTAAATTGTTCTGATGTTATGGATATTTCGTGATGGCTTTGACGCATGTTCCCTTATTGTTTGGATGCAGGGTTGAGGTGGAGGATTGCTCTGTTTTGAGGGTGGCGATTGCATCAGTGGGCTTGTATGTTTTGTAGCAATTTTGGTCGGTTGGATAGGCATCCTCTGCCGTTTTCTTTTTGAACTGTACCCTAGCTCCTATTCTCCTCCCCTGTGTTAGCTATGTTCTCTATGTAATCATCTATGTTGGCCTCAAGTTTGGAGGTCATGTTGCTATGTTCTCTCTGTTATCTTCTAGTTTGGTCTCAAGTTTGGAGGCCTTGTGTTGAATGCTACTTGGCTTTATGCTCAAGTGTTCTCTTTCTGTGTATATTCTAGCTGTTTTATGGGTAGCATGGTCAATGGTGTTGGTTTATTCTTGTTGGCATGAGGTTAGTCTCATTGGGATGTGATTTAGTTTTGGTTGGTGTTTTTCTGTGTGCTTATCGATCGGCTTGATCTGAAGATTCTAACTGATCATCAAGGCGTTCTATCACTTTGCATGAATTGCGTCTTTCTTTCTTTTTGTTCTCGGTGCTGTTCGCCAGTCTTGGCTTTGGCCCTGGCTGCTGGAGTTCTAGGCTCGATCCTCCACCGGGTGTGATGTCTAAGTTCAATCAGATGTTGGCGTGTCTGGGTTCGCATCCGGGCTTCGTTTTGTCGTGCGTCTTCATGCCTCCATCTGAGGCGTCGCAGGACGTTCATGCAGCTTCTGCTGCGATGGGAATTGTGGTTTTTGTCTTGCGGCGTCTATGTCTTTTATTCTATTATTGTCATCTGTAGGCTCTATTTTATGTGTAATATTTCGAGACTAGTTTTTGCATGTTTTACTTCTTGTAAAACCCTTTATGTAATTTTTTGATTGATTAATGCGTGGCTGGAGTCAGTTGACTCTATCCGTATCATCAAAAAATATATATATGTATATATATATACAAATTGATTATTGTACTTAAAACTTAGTATTTCTCTCCCCTCTTTCATACACTTTGCGATTTTCTAAACAATGATTTTAGTGAGACAATGAATGAACAAGATCCGAGTTGTTACCATTAATTAATCAAAAGAAAAGCAAAGTTCCAAAAATTCTTAGAAATGTACAAGGCACATGAGCATGCTCTCCAATGTAGGTTTTTTTTACAACACTTCACATTTAAGCAAATGCGAAGGCTAGTGAAGATTTATTACAAACCAACCAAAGTATTATCCAATGAAAAAGAATAGCACTGAAGTGAAGCATCCATGTAACGGGGGTGTATCACAACACATCACAATTTTATCTATTTAATATAGTACTAATTTTTAGCTCTTTTAAAAAGTTATTGATAGAAAGTCTAAAGAAGGCAAAAAGGAAGAGGAGGAATATATGCTTTAATTAGTTGTCCTCCACCTTACTGGTATTAGACTTGGAAGGCCATTATTAATTTGCATGTTTTCCACTAACTATAATAGCATCAACTAATTTTACACTCCCAAAAAATGCCCCTTAAGTTTGCCTCTGTGGAAGTTAGCTAATCCAACAACAACAACAACAAAACCGTTCTGTCCCAAAATGTAGTGGTCATGCAGCTACATGCATCCTTCTAGGTACACAACAAATCCTCCACAGAAACATAATCTGTCAGCATAAAATCTAATGCTTATATCGGAAACACGCATATAATAATATGTAAAGTAACAATAATATGAGAAAAGCAAGCCTCCTACTTGTAGGTTATGGCAATAATAATGTGTCGCATACATATCTATATCTGTGCAGCTTAGCTCCTTGCAGAAACTCTGCTTTTTTAAATTTAGAGATTACTACACCAACTGATTACAGCAAAATAAGCAGAATACAAGGAGTACAATTGACAAACATAGTGAGACGTACTAATTAAGTCGATAAACATATACTAAAACTCAACTACATCCATAAATCATGCTTCTGATGAAATATTAAACTTCCCAGAATTCCTGCAACATACAGCACTTGAGAGCAAAATCTTTCGGCTAATGCCAGGTTGGACACAATCATCTCATAATTCATGGATATACATTTTGAAAGAAACTAGTCATAAAATAGAGCCCAAATTCATCTTCATTCATTTGGAAAAATATATAAAAAGCAATAAAGGTCTAAACACAATTATACATGCTTCTCAACTGATACCCACATAAGAGGCAAGGAGCTGTACTAGTTGATTCCAAGTTGACCCTACCATTAATCCATCAAATAATGTGAATAGTTAACAAATCACAAGGAACCTTATAAAAGTAGTAATATTTTAAGCTGACCAATCCAAAGCACCATCAAAAGATTAAGGCCTAAGTTACCTTACCCTTCACCGAAATCATCAAACCCTAATCCCAGTGCACAAGCTCTATTTCTTTCTCTCAAAAGCCATCTTATACTATCATTCTTCTATCTCTTTCTTTTCACTAACAAACATGAAGTACAACCAAATCCTCCTCTTCCTCTTCTCCCTATTTTGGACCGACGTACTCTGTCAAACTTGCAGGAGCTTTTGCGGGATATTTCCAATTCACTATCCCTTTGGAACAGGCCCTGGCTGCGGCAATCCGGCCTTCCATCCCCACGTAAAATGCGACGAAAACCATAATCTCATATTCACCACCCATACGGGCTCTTATAGTGTCCAATCCATCGACTACACCAACCAAATCCTTTACATTCAAGACCCATCCATGTCCACTTGCTCCACCACCATTCCATCCACTGGCTTTGCCCTTGATTGGGACGCTCCGTTCACCTTCGTAGACGGTGATATCTTCGCCCTTCTCGGTTGCTCAACCTCCTCAACCTCCCCTCTCTATTCAACCAACTCCACCTACATGTGTGACACTAGTAATGCACCTATATGTAGCCTTCTCTACAGCTGCCCTGCCATTAGCCAACTCAGTGTACCAATTTCAACTTGTTGTATCTATAGCCCTGTTAGCCTCGGGCCTGCATTTGAGATGAATCTGAAGAAGTTGGAATGTAACTCGTATTCGGGAATATATAGCTTCAATGGAGCAGAAACTAACCCTGACGGGTGGAAGTTTGGGATTGCTTTGAAGTACAGGTTTAGTGTCGATGATGGGTATCCTACTGCATGCTCAGATTGTGAGAAGAGTACTGGAGTTTGTGGGTACACTGGCCAGTTTAATTCCTTTACTTGCAATTGTGTCAATGGGATGAACACATCGTCGAATTGTTATTATGCTAGTTGGAATGGTGGGACGAATATTAAGCCCATGTCAATTATCGGTAAGAAAATATTACTATCTTTATTCTACACTAATTAGATAACTTGTGAATATATGTTGATTTATGGTATCTGTTGCAGGATTTTGGTTGATCTCTTTGTTCTTCACGGCTTTGGTCTTGTTGTAGCATTTCATTGATTGATGAAGAAATGGCGCAGATCTATTGTTTAGGTGAAGGTCATAATAATAATGATAATATATATATATATATATATATATATATATATATATATATATATATATATATATATATATATAGTGGATTTGCTTCTAGATCAAAGATTTGTGTGAAATATGAAGATGGGTGTAACATTATTGATCTTGGAATAAAGCCACAGTTTTAAAATTTATCTCAGATTTGCTTTTCTTGGTATTAATGGTACATGCATGATGGATTGGAGAGAACCTATTCTTGTTACAAGATGGATGGCTTGAAGAAGCAGCGGCCTAAAAAGGAAGTAATATATTCTAAAGGTTACTATTAGTTGGCTTATGGGGAATCTGAACTACCTTTGTGCTCAAGTGATTTTTCTATAAATATTCCTATCATTGAGATTGCAGTTCACTGCAGGTTCTAATGTTGCAATTCGAATTGACTTCAAGTTTATTACACTGCACCTTCATCTCGTTCGCTAACTTTTTTGATTAGTTAGAACAAAGTTGGGAAAAAATTACAGGCTACAGATAATAATGTAGACAATATATATATTCTCTTCGAAATAATATATGATTTTACCTTGGTGTAAAATTCATTGTAGACAAACTTTCGGCTACTGCCTTTTTTGACAACATAATAGAAATCTGTATATAAAGGAAAGTGCACACGTCGTCTGATTCATTAAAAAAGACAATAATGAAACTAAAGAAGAACAGTAAATCACTAGTTAGATAGTGGAGAAGAGAAGCAGAATGGGAGAGAAACAGGACAGTAAGAGGCTGGGGCCGGTATGTCGACTTGGATACTAGTGGTGGAAGAGTGAGTGTGTGACTGGGGTTTCTGCTATCGCCACCGTCCGTCGGCACCTGGCTTGTCAATCTTTCGTGTGATTGGAGTGTTTGAGAGGGTATATCATGCTTTGTATTAATTCTTATATGTTGCATTTCGCTAGATGCTGCTACAGTGGTGATATTTTGTCGATTGTCGTCTTTTGTGTTAAGCATGTGATAATGGTAAAAATCACAGCAAATCAATGCCGTACGATTCCAGCACAGATCTTAATTCTTCTACATGCAGATTAATACTAACAGGTCTCTTTAACAGGTCCAGGCCTTCTCCAGACTCCTCTACAAGCATGTGCCTCTTTCAATTCCATAAAAAGTGATAGATTAGACCCACTAAGAGAGACACAGCCCATGAGGGTTGTTAGTTAAATCTCTTATCCCAAACAGGAGACTTTATCTTATGAGGGAGAGATTCGAATAAGAGATAAGGAATTCATAGTCGATCTAACAGATTCGTATAAATCTCTTGCACCACATCTCAAGTCTATAAATGCCCCCCCCCCCCCCCCCCCCCCCCCTCCCTCGATCAGAAGGTAATCAACAGTTTCTCTCTATGGTTCTTACTTGAGCGTCGGAGGGTCTGTCGTCGGGGCCAACTCACGGTGTTTTAGGCTTTTTGCAGGTCCATCGGCCGCATAAGCAATCGTCGGATCCAGATCACAGTGTTCAATCAACGCTCCAGATTCAATCTTAGGAGCTCTAACCGCATTTTACGACAAAAATTAAAGGTCAGATTTTTAGTAGTTTTCATCAAATATTAACTCACTATATATTTGCTCCCACACCAAAATAAACAGCAACAGATTGGTGCCGTCTGTGGGAACTACACAAATTAGACTTACTGCCAAGCTGCGAAGACTAAGAGGCAGACCAGCGACCTCAAGCCGTCGCACCAACTCTCTTCATCAACCAGCTCCTCATGTGGAAGATCTGATTCATCTTAAACAGTCGCCACGACAGCCTAGTCAAGCACCTCTCAACGGAGAGGCACCGGGGGGCTCCTGACAAAGCCGTCATGAACAACATCATCTTCACGACCGCATCTCAGTCCATAATGCGTCAACCGATACAATGGCCTCGTGAGCCCCTCGGGGATCTAGAGATCTCCGCTAAATCATCAATACTAGGCAACAAGGAACTGATCTACAAATTCGCTTGGATGAGAGGCGCGCCCGAACTGAGGCCTCCCGCTCAGAACGTCAGGCAAACCAAAGAAGCAACTCTCCTCGACAGAGATCAAGGCAATCCTCCTCTCACAAGGGGTACACCGCAATAAAAAGCCCGACTCGCGAGAGTCGAAAGCTTCTTGAGCGGAACAAGAGGGAAAGATGCCCAGACACTAGGGCCGAATTGGATAAGTTCAAACTCGACATCCTCTAGCCATCCAAAGAAGTCAAGATCTAGGCCAGCCACCCAAAGAAGATCCGCCGACTCAACTGGATCCAAAGGGAAGGACGACAGAGTCCCTTGTCGTATTCGAGAAGTAGAAGATCGTTTAGAGCATATGAAGAACGAGGGAAACTGCTCTAGAAGGGCCTACCTCCTTAGTCGACCTCCTCCCTAGTCCTTGTTGCAGCTTTCTGCCACAACGTCATGCACAAAGACCAGAAAACCTCCATGGCAAAAAAAGCCACCCAAAAATGTCACTGAGCTCTTGGAAAGGAGTGACAAGTATATCAGGGTCGAGGAAGCTCTCTATCCTCAAGGCAAGAATGATTCAACTTCTAGGAACAAACAGAAGAATACAAGCGAGGAGGAGCCCAGGAAGTTTCAGAAAGACGGCGCTTGTTAACGTCGTCCACCTCCAGTACCACGCTTCGATAAGTTCACTTCTCTCAACGCAAGCGTATCAAACATCCTCATGGAAGTTGAGAATGATGGATTAATCCGCCATGTTGGTATATGCCATAGAGGCCAGTTGTGTATTGACTTTACTAGTTTACATTGTATCATGATATTTTTTTATATATGAGGCATTTTATTTATTGTGTTGTTTATTGTGATTAAATGAACATAATAAAGTTCTAAGAATAATAGGTTCAACACCATGAGATATCAAGTGCATGACTTGATTGTGAGATCCTATTAGTTGTAATCAGAACACTATTCTTAAATGTCCATAGTCAAGTATTATTGTGAATTAGGACAAAAATAACACATAAAGACTAGTATGTACGTAGATTGATGACCATATCTCACGGGTCATAGATATGAGATATCAAGTCTTTACATGGGTATATATTAAAGTAATAATGTATTAGACTGACCCATCATGAAAACGTTGCATGGATCGTTACGTGAGTGTCAAAGCGGTTCTCACAGTGACCATAGTGTATGTAGTATTTTGACTTGAAGTCACTACGGTTCCCTACATGAGAAGTTGTATGTTTTAATATCTTCAAACGTTTTCTGCAATAAGGTGATTATAAAGTCGATTGTTGGATATACTACAAATCATGCGGAGGGATGTGAGTGACTTAGATAGGATTTGTCCCTTTTACATAACAAGAGCGATATCTATGGGCACCTTGATTGAGAGAGACTGCAAAATGCATGGCCGTGCTCAAATGAGTCAATATGAGATATTGAGCTCATTTGTTTTAGTATGTCTACCCGGACATCAAGAAACTAAATATTGAACTATACAAGGGTGACACGCTCCATGCCTTGTGGTCAGTTAAGATATCTGGACAAAGGGACTAGACTACATAGTAACATTGGTCATGGATAAGTTATGTCAAATCACTGACATTTTCGTTACTTGAGTAGCAGTGATGTATTGCTAGATACCGCTCACTGTTTGTAATACTAGAATATGATTTTAGTATTATTGTCAATGTAATAGGAACCTACAGGGTCACACACTTAGAATTGATCAAAATTGTGATTTAAGTTCATAAGATGAATTTAATTGGGGTTCCAAGCAAGACTTGGACTCCTGACATTGGTTGGACATTTAATTAGATTACATGGGTTGACTAAAGTTCAAAGGCCCACACACGAATTTGACCTAGATCAGATTGTGAGTCCAACAACCTCATTGCTCTCTTAGGATTGATTTTCTGCACCTATATATATGATACATATCTGTGGAAAAGTTACATATGAGAAAACCCTAGCTATCACAGAAATTGTGAGAGAGAGAGAGCGATCGTGAGGAACATTTCCTTCCCGTAGCTAGCATCACGGCATGAGGGAAAGCTTGATTTGATCCGTTCGTGTGGATACCTTAGAGGCACCGTAATATTGTAGTACTGTGATCGGCATAATATGGAGAAGCAGATCCATCTTCACGGTATAACTCCTAAACACGATTTATGGTTTTCGCATGGTTCTATGACAATGTTTCGATATTTCTTTTGTAATTTTTCGCTGTGTATTTAATTTGAGATTATCCTCAAAACCTAACGCCCCCCCCCCAAAGATTTCAATGTCCAAGAGAAAAGACAAAAATAAGTGGTGCGCATTTCATAGAGATCATGGACACACTACTAACAACTGTCGAGTCTTTAAAGAAGAACTGGAAGCCCTGATTCACATGGGCTAATAGGCGTCAAGAGAGGCCATCCGAATTATAAGACTCTGAACATATGGTCGTTCTCCACTCCATTCACGGAGGCTCGATGGGGGCAGATTCCAACTCCTCCCGCAAACCGAATTATAAGACTCTGAACATATGGCCGTTTTCCACTCCATTCACGGAGGGTAGATGGGGAAAGATTTCAACTCCTCCCGCAAAGCTTTCGTCAAGAAAGTCAACTCCATAGATAACATCCCACCTGTCAAGAGCATCGGGGTTCCGATATCTTTCTCCGACAAGGACTTAGAAGGTGTGTGAATGCCTCATTGCAACACATTGGTCAAAAACCTTTGCATGATGAATCATGAGGTACACCGCATCCTGGTGGACAATGAAAACTTAGTGAACATACATTTCATGAACACTTTCAATGACCTCAAGCTCTCTCGATACCGACTCAAGCCAGCCGGTTATATACTACACAGATTCTCCAGTGTACCCGTTCAAATAGAAGGAATTGTCACACTTGATGTGACAGTAGGAAAAGCTCTCGCAACTCGAACGGAAGCACTGGACATTATGGTAGTCGACGTTAAAGCCACCTACAATGCAATATTTGGCCGTCCAGGCCTAACGGCCATCCACATAGTTGTTTCCATCTACCACATTGATGAGATTATTTGAAAGTGTACAAAATCGCAACAAGTAGTATAGTTAAGTGAAAAGAGTTTCGAACCCACAAGGACTAATTATTTTATTGAGTAACTACTATTTGGAAAATCGATATTTGATAAAGAAAACAACTAAATTAGATTAATCTAAAGAAATAAGTAAACTAATTAAAAAGAACGAGATATGAAATTATGTTGTTTATTAATTGCAAAAACTAATTCTAGGACTTTCGATTTCACCTAGTTAATCCCACATAATTTATAACTCCATGTGAATAAAAATATTATTTTTCCAAGTTGTAGACCAAAATTCCCAAATTATTCAATATTATCTCTCAAGCAATATAAAAAATATTTTCAACTAATTATTTGTTATAGTTCATACACAAATTACTAATTGAAAATTAAAATCTATGAATTTCTTAACGGTCACATTAACAGCGGTTCGCTCTTGTAACAGTGTTTAACTTTATTAATTCGAAATCACAAATTACCTGTTCGGTCTCTCCATGATTTAATAAATCATACAAAAGTTGGCCAAACAATAGTAAGCATTAAGAACAAAAATCAAACACACAACCATAAAAAAATAGAAAAATAATATGAAATTAAAATTGTGTTCTCAAAATTAGGCTACATCAAAGCCCTAGAAAAATAAAATTAGTTCATAATAAATTTACAACTAACAAATATGTTCTTTGATTGCATAATAAAATTAGAAGAGAAGAAGGAAACCTCGTTTTTGCAGAAAATCCACGTATCGAAATTTGTGCCTTCTTCTTCTTTCTTCCTTTTCTTTCTATGTTTCTCTATCTCGTTTCTCGATTTGCGTTCAACCAACCCAGCCAAAGTGCAGTCGCCCTCCTTCCCTTTCCTTCTCTTTTCTTTCACACCCCTTCATTTTTGCGTGCCGCCACACACGCCCTCCAACTTTCTTCACGCCATGCTGCCTTATATAGGAAAAGTATAATTAGGGTTAGGTTAGTTTAAACATTAGATTTAGTTAATTATTATTAGATAATTAATTAGAATCTTAAGATTAAAATTAATCTTAAACTAATAATCAATTAAAAAAACCGTACTATGCATTCTTTCTTTTTTTTTTATTACAAAATTTTATTCTAAACCCTAATTAATAATAATATTTCTATTTTGCTTTTCACATGGCCAAATTATAAAATTTAAAATTCGACAAATCAATAAAATTTTAACAATCATTCTCCTTGTTTTCTTTGTTGATTTTTATTGAAAATATTGACCTTTTGCATTAATAAATCTTATTCATTCAAAAAATAATTAATTAACTGAAATCTATGAAAATAAGATAAATTATTAATAAGATAGAAGAATATAAGCAGTTTTCATGGGTAAACGAGTACAAATATTTATATAAAAATTAGACACATCAAATACCCCCAAACTTAAGATTTTTCTTGTCCTCGAGCTAAAAGGAAACCATAAATCAAAGGATATAAATCCTAATTAAGCTTAACTCATCACACCAAAAAGGACTTATCATGCAAGCATCAAATTCTCAACTTAAAATATAAACAACAGCAAATAAAGTAAAACCGAGCATACTCACTTTCTCCAGTGCAATTATTCATTCATAATTTCCAACCCAATCATATTTGTCATGCAATTAATGTATTTATATCATGTAATAACTCATTCTATGATCACCCCTTCTCACTACTATAAACCGAATAGCAAACTAGAGTTTTTTTTTCCTCTCTAAGTAGCCACTTGCCTTTTGACATGAATGCAAACATTTGTGATGATTTCACCCGGTTACTCAACAAGTCACAAACTTAGAGTGCTTTTGCATACTCATATTTTAAGTTGCCGTTTGACGTAAAAGTAAATGTTGGTGATGAATACTCCTAGTTACTAAGCAACTCAAAACACTACAGTAGATAGAACTTTATTCATTCAATTATTTGATCATTATCACTCTATTTACTTAAATTCTGTTTAGGACTAGATCAAAGGGGATACTCACAAGAAAAAACATCACATTTTTTTTTAATGTATAATCACATGACTCACAATTTTGTAAGGAATTTTGAACTTTAATAATCCTAAAGTAAATAAGTATGCTTGATCTTGCTTTATAAGATATTGTCTATCCTAAAAAAAAAATTATTTCAATGCTTTAGCACAATAAAAAGCTCAAAAGTGTAATGGTAAGCCTAATTAAAATCCCTTTTATTTTGTTTTTCTTTTCAAATATATATATATATATATATATATATATATATATATATATATATATATATATATATTGTACCCCTTCCCCCAAACTTGAAAGGAAAAAGAAAAACAAAAGGAATGCAAAAAGTTCAGAATTGCTCCCCTGATTCGTGTGAAAATTCTAGACGAGCGACGTTCATTGTTTCAGTGATATCTGGAGCTGTAGATATCCAAATTGGCTGATTCTTTTTGTTCTGGAAATATAAGACAATTTCCTTCGATTGTTATTTTATACACTTTTCCAGATTCAGACTGTATTCTGCTAAAAAACAACCATCAATGTCGGTCCAGAAAACAGCTCCGCCGGCGACTTCCAAAGTTATGCAATCCTATAAAATAAAATCAAAAGTTAAAATTAAAGTAAACTAAAAGAAAACGAAATTCTAATGCAGTAATAAGAAAATATGGGTTGCCTCCCAAGAAGTGCTATGTTTTAAGTTTTCAGCCAGATGATGTAGTTGAGATGGTTATGTAACGCCAAGATCCAACAACATAAGAACATCTTTTCTAATACTTCTCTTGAGGTGTGGATTAGGTTCAAGCTCGAGTTTGAGTCGTTTTTTTTATTGATGATGGTGTCTTTAATATCCCTACCTCTTTGAATTTTTGCTGAGAAAATGGATGAATAGATGGTGCAGCATCCCAATATATAACATATTTCGAAATATTTTCTTTCTCAGATTCAAGAGTTGCTGAATTTGTTAAACATACTTTTACATGTAACTTTTTAACTTCAGCCTTATGTTCCTCGCCCAAAATTAAATCAGTTTCACTTACTTGAAACTTTGACTATTCTCCGGTAGAAACTTCATGAATTTAAAGACATCAAATGTTACTTGCTCATCCTCAATCCTCAAAATAAGTTTTTCTTGTTGGACATCAATCAAAGTTCTCCCCGCAGCTAGAAAATGTCGCCACAAAATCAACGGAATTTATTCATCTTCCTCAATGTCAAGCACTATGAAATCAGCTGGAAATATAAACTTGTCTACCTTTACCAAAACATCTTCAATTATCCTCTTTGGTACTTGATAGATCTGTCTGCCAATTGCAAAGAAATTGCGATGGGCTTTGGTTCTCCAATACCTAATTTTCTGAAAACAGAATAGGGTATAAGATTAATACTTGCTCCTAAATCACATAATGCTTTATGAAAAGAAAAATTTCTAATAGTATAAGGAATTGTAAAACTCCCTAGATCTTTAAGTTTAGGCGACAACTTCTTTTATAAAATTGCACTACTCCCTTCGGTTAGCATCACCGTCTTATGTTCCTCCAATTTTCGCTTGTTTGATAAAATATCCTTAAAAAATTTAGCATATTTAGGTAATTGTTCTAAAGCTTCAATAAGAGGAATATTAATATGCAATTTATTAAAAATATTTAAAAAGTTAGAAAATTGATTTTTGAGATTTTTTTAAGTCTTTGCTGAAACGGAATAGGTGGATCATAAGGTGAATTATGATAAGTTTCAAAATTAAACTCCCTGAAATCTATGGTATTTGAAGCTACTTTGTTTTTCTTGGAATTCTCAATTTAGTGGTTGTCCACCTGCTGCGTTTGTTCCTCCAAAATTTGCTCGAAAGCATCTTGCTTTTCAACAATATTTTGTTCTCAGTTTGTGCTTGTGGCTGCTCAATTGTTCTCCCACTTCTCAGTGTTATTGCTTTGACATGATCCTTTAGATTTGTCACTGTGTTACTGGGTAAGGTTCCTGTTGTTCTCTCTGTAATAATATTTGAAATCTGACCAATCTGAGCCACAAGGTTGTGAATTGAAGCTGTATTATTTTGTATCGCCAAATTTATCTTTTGCATGTATTGCTCTGTCTTCTGCATATATTGCATAAACATCTCTTCAAATGTCGACTTCTTTTCTTGATGCTGAAAATTCTGAGGTGGTCTAATTGCTCATTAGTTATTGTTCCACGAAAAATTGGGGTGGTTTCTCCATCCTTGATGATACGTGTTTGAATAAGAATTGTTTTGATATTGGAAATTGGACACGTAATTTGCTTGATTGAAATTTGATTGAGCAAAAGGATTTCCCACTTGTCAATCAATACTTGGGTGATTTCCTACACAATGATCACAAATAATAATAGTTTGAATAGAATTAACATTCATATTACCTAATTGTTTAGATAAAATATCAATTTGTGCAGTTAATATGGCAATGGTTCAAGCTAAAAAACACCAGCCGCTTTTCTATGCATTGTTCTCTCTGAAGATCATTGGTAACTTTTGGATGTCATCTCCTCTAAAAGTTCATAGGCTGCTTCATGAGTTGCTCATTAGTGCACCTGCAGCTGCTGCATCTAACATAGATCGATTTGTAACTCCCAAACCATTATAGAATATTTGAATCTGTAGCAATTTCGGTAGTTCATAATGAGGACACTTTCTCAATAATTCTTTATACCTCTCCCATACATCATACAAGGATTCATTCTCAAATTGAGTAAATATGGTAATGTCATTCCTTAGCTTCGCTGTCTTTGTCGGAAGAAAATACTTAGCCATAAATTTTTTTGCAAGTCCCTCCCAAGTAGTAATACCACCGGGTGGTAGATAATTTAGCCAAACCTTCGCCTTATCTCTTAGTGAAAAATGAAAGAGTCTCAATCGAATTGCATCATTTGATACTCCATTGTGCTTGAAAGTGTCAAAAATTTCTAGAAAGTTTGTAAAGTGAACATTAGGGTTCTCATGCGATAGTCCCCCAAATTGAACAGTCTGTTGAATCATTTGAATGATTTCTGGTTTATTTCAAAATTGTTAGCTTCAATAGTAGGCCTCTTTATACTTGATGTTACTCCATTAAGTGAGGGCATAACATAATCTCTCAGAGCTTTATTTTCTTCTCTAGTACTCTCATTCGCCAAGGTAATACACTTGTATGTCCTGAAATATAGCTATTAAATAACAGAAGAAAAAAACTAAAAGATAAAACTAAAAAAAATAAAAAAAAATAAATAAGAAAAATCCAAATTAGTAAGCAATTATCAATATCAATAAAAGAATAATTAGTCCCCGACAACGGCGTCAAAAACCTGATGTGGTTATTTACAAGTGTACAAATCACAACAAGTAGTATAGTTAAGTGAAAAGAGTGTCGAACCCACACGAACTAATTATTTTATTGAGTACCGAAATTAGTAGATTAACCATTACTTTGAAAATCAATATTTGATAAAGAAAACAACTAAATTAGATTAATCTAAAGAACTAACTAAACTAATGAAAAAGAACGAGATACGAAATTATGTTGTTTACTTATTACAAAAACTAATTCTAGGGCTTTCGATTTCACCTAGTTAATCTCACACAATTTATAACTCCATGTGAATAAAAATATTATTTTTCCAAGTTGTAGACCAAAATTCCCAAATTATTCAATATTCTCTCTCAAGCAATATAAAAAATATTCTCAACTAATTATTTGTCATACTTCATGTACAAATTACTAATTGAACATTCATTAAGATCTATGGATTTCTTAACGATCACATTAACAGCAGTTTGCTCTTGTAACGGTGTTTAATTTTATTAATTCAAAATCACAAATTACCAGTTCGGTCTCTCCATGATTTAGTAAATCATACAAAAGTTGGCCAAACAATTGTAAGCATTAAGAACAAAAATCAAATACACAACCATAAAAAAATAGAAAAATAATATGAAATTAAAATTGTGTTATCAAAACTAGGCTACATCAAAGCCTTAGAAAAATAAAATTAATTCGTAATAAATTTACAACTAACAAACATGTTCTTTGATTGCATAATAAAATTAGAAGAGAAGAAGAAAAACTTGTTTTTGCAGAAAATCCACGTATCGAAATCCACGCCTTCTTCTTTCTTCCCTTTCTCTCTATGTTTCTCTATCTCATTTCTCGATTTGCGTGCAGCCAACCCAGCCAAAGTGCAGTCGCCCTCCTTCCCTTTCCTTTTCTTTTCTTCCACACCCCCTCATTTTTGCGTGCCGCCACACACGCCCTCCAACTTTCTTCACGCCAAGCTGCCTTATATAGGAAAAGTATAATTAGGGTTAGGTTAGTTTAAACATTAGGTTTAGTTAATTATTATTAGATAATTAGCTAGACCATTAAGATTAAAATTAATCTTAAACTAATAATCAATTTTAAAAAAAACCGTACTGTGCATTCTTTTCTTTTTAAATTTATTTTGTATTATTTTTTTAATTATAAAATTTTATTCTAACCTCGAATTAATAATAATATTTCTATTTTGCTTTTCACATGGCCAAATTATAAAATTCAAAATTCAACAAATCAATAAAATTTTAACAATCATTCTCCTTGTTTTCTTGGTTGATTTTTACTGAAAATATTCACCTTTTGCATTAATAAATCATATTCATTCAAAAAAAATTAATTAACTAAAATATATGGAAATAAAATAGACGAATACAAGCAATTTTCATGAGTAAACGAGTACAAATATTTATATATAAATTACACACATCACACATGAAAATGAAGTTCCCAATAACAGCAGGCGTATGCCAAGTTATAGGGAGCCAACAGGCAGCACGAGCATGCTACACCGTTACAATGGGGGCATGGTTTTCTCCCTCGACACCGTAGAGTTACCGCTAGAAAGCAGTCACAATTCTAAGACTATAAACAAGTTCGAAGCCACTGCCAAAAACAATCCTGCCAAGAACTTTCAAACCTCCCGAATCATCTCTCACAAGGTCCAAACTAATTATCATCATAGCACTGTAATAATCCTGAATCCCCATTCTCTATGCAAAACAATGGGAGGCTCGTCTAAAAAACAGGCAAGTTCGGGCAAGGTCTACCAAGTTGTTCGCCTAACGGTTCATCAATTTGAAGACCTGGGGGATAAGGAGATATCAGCAGGGACTTGCAAAATTGAACACCCTATGAAGTTGAACGAGGATGTCTAAAACGTCCTCTTTTAATAGTAGTACCAAATTTTCTCTATTTGTAATAAAGACCGCTTTTACTATCGGTCACTACATGTAATAATGGCCAGCCACTAAAGCAGCCGCTTAGTTTTATTTTCAAATAAAAATTTTGTATTAATTTTGCAAAATTCTTGTACAACTCTACGGATGCATACAAAGAGTTGAGTGCCAAACTTATACACAAAAATGGCACCAGAAACTCATTAAAGGCAACCTATAAGACGAGTTTGGAGTCCATACCCATGGCTCGAAGTTACTCTAGCAATTTGCAATAAAGCAAGTTCAGAGTTTGCTTCTCTATTCGATCTGCTCCTACAATCCATTAGGGCCTCGATGACGGGTTTTGTAACCCCCGTTTCCGATTATACGGATTTGAATTTATTTATTTATTTTCTGTATTCTTCTAAATCTTTATTTGAACACAATTACACTCAGTTGGATGTTCAATTATTTTGTTTGAACCCAAATATTATTTTGTTTGAACCAAAATCATATTCATTCTACAATTTATTTCTTTCTTGTTGATCATATATTCTAAACCCAAATTATATTTAATTCTATAATCATATTGGATTCTATAATTTTATTTGTTTTCTTACTTGATTATTTTATTATCGTGTGAGTGAAGCTCAATCATTTTCATTCTGTATGTATTATTTATTAGAATGTAGAGCCCAAAACCATGGCCTAATTTAATACTTTAATATAATTCAAACTAGCCCAACCCAACATACAACACCACCCCTTCATCTTTTATAACTGCCTCTTTTATGATATTTAATTACTACCTATGATCTAATCCCAATAATCTCCTCATTATCTCATTATTTAATCCCGTAACACCCCCCCCCCCCCCATCCCACTAATCCCTATTATAAAATTATCACTATATTATATTTAATATTACCCCCACTTCCTTCTTCTTCTCCCCTGCCCTGTTCACCAAACTGACGCCGCAACTCAAAGCGACTGCCTCCTCACCTGAGCTGGCCACCTCCTTCACCATCTTCCTCACCACAGTCCCCGAACTCCTTCTTCTCCACTTTTTCGTTGTCCCTTCATCGAACCCGACCTCATCACCCGCACACCTAAGCCTCATCGGCCATCCTCTCTCCCGCGTGAATCACCGACGCCAGCAGCTCCGACCATCTCCACCACTGCACCGAGCTGCCTCCGACCTCGCTAGCCCCACTGCCAGCGTCGCTCTCGACCACCGTCAGTCTCATCCTCACCGACCACTGAAGCTCTTCATCATCTTCTTCGCACCCACCGCCTTGCCATGATCGCCTGCGCCCAACGCCCTGCTCATCGCCGTCGCTTCCCGACCGCGACCACCGAAGCCAGCCTTGACCTCCACATTGTAGCCACCATCAGCCGCCGTCAACACCACCACGGCCGTTACTACTCCTTCACACTACCGCCGCCACCCTCCGACGCCACCATTCCTGCTGCCCTCCTTACTGCCTCGTCACCCCCTCGTCGACGTCGTTGCAGCTCCCTCCATCACCAACCAAACCCATCACCGTGCTTGCTGCCTACCATTTCCGAAATCCTCGTTGCTGCCTACTTCTCTCTACGATCACCCTCGTCGAAGTTACAGCAACCCGCAACAACCCCTCCTCCTACTCGACGCCACCATCCTTCTTTCCTTTCTTTCGCCGTAAGCAACATTAAGGAAAGCATCTCTTGCACACTTTTGTTTATTCATGTGCAAGCATCTTGTACAATCTTCTTGTTCCTGTCCAAGCACCTTCTTGATCCCCGCAAGTAGTTACTCTCTTTGCATACATGTTATCAATCTTACTCGTTGTTGTCGTATATCATTTGAATTCGAATTATACATTGTTCATCGTTCATTCTACTTCCAGCAATCCAAAAGTCATAGGAAATCAAGACAACCCACTTACATATGCATATATTACACGAACACAAACCAGTAACACGAAATTGTGAAAGAATAAGTGATTGAATGAATTGTAGTTGTATGTGATCGTATGGTTATATCCGTAATTTAATACCATAGAATTCAATAATTTCATCATGTTAATGATAGATACTCACCACATTTATTGAATATGAATAAATCGGACTATAAGAATAAATTTGTGAATTATAATGGTTATATATTACAAGTGTAAAAATTCTGCCCTGCTGTCTACCCTAGATTTTACTGAGATTTTGACCTAATTACATATAAAATAAATTAAAACTTATTAAAAAGAAATTGTAGCACGTTGTATCTAGTTTCTAGAAATGGATCCTCAGTCTGCCTTATAGATTGTAAAATATGCAGTTTCTACCACTGTACTATCGTAGTTTCAAATCACTACTTTATAATTGGTATACCATGTTCGACTGATCGAAACAATAAGTTAATAAAAGAATAAAAATTCAAAATTTACAAGAATGTTAGTAAGCAATGTCAGGAACTCAATTATAATTTTGGTAAGAATTTTAGTTAAGTTTTTAGTTGAGTTACACCTATAAAACCCGATACTGAGTTGCTGTATGAGCAGAAGACTCATAAAGAATCAACTAGTAAACATAGTTCCTGTTATCAAAATGTATCATGTAAATATGCGTTGGAACCATCAAGGAGTCTAGTTTCTATAACTTCTGATGAAACCTGTTTCTCTTTCCCGTAGCAGTGGGAAAGTTAGTTTTTTGCAACAACGTATTGCTGTCCAGAATTGTGTCTTTATGCTTTTAAAATGTGTTAACTTTTCATCTAATGAATTTCACAACATATCGTTCATTGTACAGTCACCGATATCTCCTTAATACCATTTCTTGACACCGTTCCATCGATTGCATATGCATAATTCATTGTAATAATAAATAATGACAAGTCGGGTTAAAAAGGAAAATGACTTAGTAGTGGATATTATAGGAGACTGTACTCAGAGGAGGGGTCCGTGTGTCCCGTACTAATTACTGATGTTGATTACTATTTTATCGATTTATTGCTGATTACAGAATACAGTATCCTAACTATCGTGTACTGTATCGTTACTAATTACTGTTTATTAATTACTGTTGCAGAGTACATGAACCTATAAGATTCACCACTATAGTCGAAACGTTCACTTGATTGTATGCACCCAAACCTGTGGTATGGGACGCAAGATTGGGTATATTAGAAAGATTAATAAAAGAGTGATAGACTTAAGATTGACACTGAGCATTGACACTCGCATTATTGATTATTGAATATTGTTTATTGGTCATTGACTATTGAATATTGATTATCGATCATTGCATTATTGTTTACAATTTACCGATCATTGCATTATCGACTATTGTTTACCGACCCTTGCTCTCTTGATCAATGTTATCGCATGTTATTTATTGATTCTGATATCGTTCAAATTTCTTGTTCTTGATATACCGTCCGTTTATTGTTTAACCGCTTGCCACTATTTGCGGCCGGTAGCTTGCTCTAACGGGTTCCCTTCCTCTTCCTTTTGAGTTAATGTTTATACAGGTACATCGATGGGATACTGAAGGAACTTGGTGAACTGTTTACTATTTGCATATTCTCGAGTATATTGTAAGTTCTTGTATCTTAGATATTGGTTATTCATTCTATTATTGTTTATGTGATTATTATTATCGTATTGTTGAGCTTACCGGTATTGTACAACTGTGGATGATATGAGTTGGTATACTTATATCATTCGCTGGGCCTCAGTTACGTGCCCGTGTTTCCGTATAACGAGAAGCGGGGCGTGAAAGGGTTAGAGTCCATACCTGTAACACCCCGAATTTCAAATAAGATTGAATTCGAAGTTCCACAAGATCTTTACACTTCTCTTCGTACAATTTTATAAGAAATTAAAAACTTTTATTATATCAGAGTTACATTTAAATAGCGAAAGCAAATTACAACAATTACATGAATGAAATAAACAACATTTGAATAATTCTTTGAGCATCAATTCCTCCTTAGTCTTTTTCATTCACTTTATCCTGCATAGAAACTGTGGGCACGCCAGTTCATTCAACAAATGCTAGGGTATAATACATCAATTTCTCTTACTTAGAAAGAACACACTTGTCACAAAACAAAGCTACAGGGACTATCTTATTTGTATCGTGTGTGAATGTGCATTTAGTCCTTAATGCAATTATTTATGTTATATGATACTAATGCGCACTTGTTCGGATTCTATGCATTCCATACTATATAGGTTCGAGGGCAAGCCCTTAATCGTTCTTCATCTTGTAGGGTTGGATCCCTCGTCATGTCTTAAACTACTACTGTACGGTAAGTATCCTAGATGTTCTATGAGTTGTGAGCCCATGTCCAGACAGCCTGGAGGGGAATCCCACGTCATGACACGACGCATCGTGTAGAACCTATGGACAATTCAGCATCCTTCATGGGACAATGGCACCACCCGTAGTCACCAAACACGTCACAAGCATCACCTACAGTACGGTATCCTGGAGATGTATCCACGTCATGACATGACGCATCATGTAGACAGCCTGTGAATACTCTCACATCGTAGCTCCGAGGCCCTCATACGCATATTTTTCTCTTACTTTCATCACATTTTCACTATGTATCTAATCCTTAATTATTTGAATCATGAATAAAATCAACATCCTAGAGTTAGCACTCCCTCTATACCGGTCTTAACCATCAATTTAACAATACGACCCAAATTTGGTCTTTTCATTTCAAAATCTTATCTCAAGAGAATTTATTCAATGTCGGTATAAGGCTTAGCTACACTCTAGTCTTTAATCTCATTTCATGTTCATAGAATTGAGTATTCACACTCATAAAATCTTTCTCATAATTCAACCTGATCTTCCATTTCATTTTCATGTACAATTTCATGCATAAAACGATAAATTCATTTTTCAACTTATCACATTCAAAATTTGTCTTTCACATAATTTCTCTTATTCTCATAGTATCATTCTTTCATTATTAAGCTCTAAATCACACTTATCTTTATTTAACTTTTCCATGCATAAATTTGCACAATTTCAAAGAACAAAAATCCATAATTAATCACACCTTATTTTCCGATACTAAAAATCTTATTTTAGAATTTACATAGAATTTCTCTAGAATCAAAAGATATTTGTTACTTTTTATTTACACAAAACATCAATTTTATGGAATTCATTTAATTGCCTCTCCTCAATTTTTGTTTCTAAATCTTATTTTAATAGGCCAAATATTGTAGAAATTTTTTCCATGAAGTTTATATATTTTTGTAATAATTGTAATAATTTTTCTAAATTTCTTAAATCCATTAAAACTTTTGAATATATAAAAAAAATCGAAAAAGGGTTTTAATTAGCCAAGGTCAGGTTTCGAACCCAGGACCCGAGACCAAGTAAGTGCTACAGTAGCGCTTTGTGGCGCCACAGAAGACCAAGAATTCCAGGCGCCGAAGCGACATGAAATAGGCTAGAGTACATATAAGTCGACTTTTGTGTATTCGGATTTTTTTTAAAAAAAGAATGAAATAAAAGGGGCTTTGTCCAGTTTCGAACCACAACCAAAGACCAAACCAGCGCTACAGTAGTGCTCTGTTGCGCACCCGAAGACCAATAAGTCCAAGTGACTAACCCGACATGAAAAGAGTTAAGTTGTTTATAATTCAACTCTCTATTTGTTACTAATTTTTCATAATTCAAGTCTTTTCAATTCTTTTCTTCTCTATTTTTATCTAAAACTTCTAGATTATAAATAATAGGAATTTGCAGTAAAACAGTAATTTAAGAATCATTATTTGAAATAAAAACATGAATTCTTATTTCTACTTTACGTTCTCTGTCCACAATTTCGACATTAAAAGCAATCATGATTCCTACATAATTTATCACCACAATTTTTCACAAATGACTACATTCTTACTTCTTGTTATTCTAAAACATTTCTAGAACAAAAATTCCCTTTTTTCACACTAGTGTTTCATTAATTTAGACAATACAATTTCAATGGTTCACTTAATCGACTAATCATTTCATAAGCACAATTTTTTCAATTTAGCATGGCTCAAAACACATATTTCATGGCAACATGATAATTTCTAATGTAGTAATCACAATTTTTATCAACTATCAATCAATTCATCAAGCACTCACTTCATTTATGATTTATATCTATTTAAACATACACATGGCCAATCTAATTATTTTTTCTTAGCAATTTCATCACCCAATCCCTAGCATGATATCTAAAGTAGAAGCTTGAGAAATCACCCACCTTTTTGGAGAAAAACAAATAGAAAGCTCCTAGAAATCTCCTAGAACACACAAAAGGATCCTTCTCCTCCTAGATTGTGCCACCAATGCCTCCTCCTCCTTATGCTAGATGGAACCCGAGCTCCTCTCCTTGCTCCTTGATGTAGGCCGGCCTCCAATTGGGATGAACAGACACACAAATCTCTCAATCTTTTTACTCTCAAAATGCTCTCAATCTTTTTCTCACAACTAATTCTTTTCTTTCTTTCTTTACCAATTTTTTCTAATGCACTACATGAAGAGAATGAGGGGGGTATTTATACTTTTTTGAAAGCAAAATGGATGGCCAAGATTGATCTAGATGGTTATAGATTAGGGGCTAGGATGTATTAGGGAGTTGTAGCAACCACCCATGACCACAAAACCACCTCATCCACTACTCCACCTCTCCCATTCTCTCTTGCTCCATCCGACCAACCCCTCATGCACTAAGGGCACGTGCTAGTGCAATGCACGTGTTACACATACCACCCCTAGTTACTAATTGTACATGATTAATTAATTAATTGTCTACACTAGTCTATACAACAAGTTATGACAATTAAAAGAGAATTAAGCAAGTGGACTCAAATTAGTAGGCTTTAGAACCCATGGGCTATTAATTAAAATAATTAATTAATTAGTGTCGGTTAAGAATAAACAATTAGGCCTAGAGTTTAAATAGGCTTTTAAAAATAAAAGAGAAGGATTAAAATATTTGTTCATGTTATGAAAATAAATAATTTTTTAGGGAAAATGCACATGAATTTGTACGTGTAAAACACGTAAAAAAATCAACAAACTCTTATTTAATTATAATTAAAGTTCAGGATGTTACAATACCCATGGCTCGATGTTACTTTAGCAACTTGCGCAAGTCCAGAGTTCAACTCGCCATTCGTTTTGCTCCTGCAACCTGTTAATACCTAAACTAACAAGTTCAGAATCCATATTCTTGGCTCAGAGTTAATTTAGCAACCTGCAATTAAGCGCGTTCAACTTGCCATTCGATATGTTCTTGAACTAGTTAAAATTCCTTTAAGACAGATTAGAGGTCCAAAATTGTGGATTTTAGTTACTCTAATAAAACTTGCAGAAGCTACATTTGGAGTTCAATTCTCCACTCGATGTGACTCTCACAATTTGTTGAAGGAAAACAACTCTCCCTCAGAGTTGCTCCTGGAACTAGCTGAGTACAAGGTAGATAAGTTCTAAACCACATCGTCGACAGTTTGTTAACTATACACAACAGACTTGAGGCCATGTTATTTAGCTACAAAGAAGCCAGTCGACGACTAATCAATCTCAACGAAGTTTCACAACAAGGATCATGCATATGAAGAGATTTCATCAAAAATCACAGAACTATCGCAAACCCATATATTTAAATCCAGTACCGCTACAAATATTTACAAATACAAAATGGCAAGTCCAGAGTCAAACTCTCCCCAAGAGAAGCTCATACAACTAGCCAACCCCCAAGACGACGAATCACAGGACAAGACACTGGCGTGTGGAAGACTTCTTTTTTCACAAAAAAAAAACTCGTCACAACTTCAGAATTACAATGAGTCTACATATTTAAGAATCACTGCAAAAGTCTTGCAAACAATGTACAACAAACTATCCTGCAAGTCGTTCTTCCAGCTACACACTAAAGGGATGCACCGCCTAAGAGACACAAACCTCTTCACAGGCCTCCTGTCAGTTAACAACCTCCCAGGGTTGCCTCAACTCTTGATCATAAAATTCAAGACAAGTCTCCCTTAGGCGAGCAAGCTCCAGGTCTTCCCTACCATCTTCACTTGAGCAAGCTTCAATTCTGTCCTGCATAAAGCACCGTGCAAATGGATGAGTCCCAACTTCGTCAAGCGCCACATGTCGCGAAGGAAAGCAAGCTTAATGTCCCAAGGACCTCATTTAATGTACACAACTACTTGTCAACAAAGAGAAAAATGAAATCACCTCAATGCTGAACAAACAAAAGTGACTTCACTTCAATATTAAGAAGATTCAGAACACCCACAACTTGTTCACTCTAAAAATGAGTTTGGCGCTACGCACGCCAGTTGAGTTCCTCCGGCCAACAACTCGTCAACACCGAACAATGCGTTTGATGCCTTGCGCTTCGCTCAGGCTCCATCAACAGCTCGTTCACTCCAAACAATGACTTCAATGCCTTGCTCACTGCTCGAGCTCCATCAGCAACTTGTTGGTTCCAAAAAACGATTTCAATGCTCTGCACTCCGCTCGAGCTCCATTAAACAACTTGCTCACTCCAAACAACGAATTCAACGCTCTGCTCTCCGCATGAGCTCCATCAACAACTCATTAGCCCCAAACAACGAGTTCAACACTGTGCTCACCGCTCAGGCTTTTCATAACTCGTTGCTCCAAACAGTGAGTTCAACGCTCCGCTCTCTACTCGAGCTCCATCAAACAACTCGTTCACTCCAAATAACAAGTACAACGCTCTGCTCTCTGCACGAGCTCCATCAACAACTTATTGGCTCCAAACAACGAGTTCAACGCTCTACTTTCCGCTTGAGCTCCATCAATAACTCGCTCACTCCAAAAAACGAGTTCAATGCTCTATTATCTACATGAGCTCCATAAACAACTCGTTGGCCCTAAATATCGAGTTCAACGCTCCGCTCACTGCTCAAGCTTTGTCAACAACTCATTGGATCCAAACAGCGAGTTCAACGCTCTGCTCTCCGCACAAGCTCTATCAACAACTCGTTAGCTCCAAACAACGAGTACAACGCTCTGCTCTCTATTTGAGCCCCATCAATAACTCGTTGATTCCAAACAACAAGTTCAATGCCTGGTACTTCACTTGAGCTCCATCAACAATTTGTTGACTCCAAACAATGAGTTCAACGTCTTGCTCTTCGTTTAGGATCCATTAATAACTCGTCAACTCCGAACAACAAGTTCGATGCCTTACTTCTCGCTCAGGCTCCATCAAACAACTCGTTGGCACCAAATAACAAGTTCAATGCCCAACTCTCCACTTGAGCTCTATCCACCACTCGTTGGCTCCAAACAACGAGGTCAACACTTGTTCACCGCTCGAGCTCCATCAACAACTCATTGGGTTCAAACAACGAGTTCAATGCTCCATTCACTGCACGAGCTCCATCAAGCAACTTGTCAGCCCCATACAACGAGTTCAACACCTTGATCTTCGCCCAGGATCCACCAAAACATGTTGATTCCAAACAACGAGTTCAACACTTGGTACTTCACTCGAGCTCCGTTAACAATTCGTTGACTCCAAACAATGAGTCCAACACCTTGCTTACCGCTTAGGCCCCATCAACAACTCGTCATCCCCATACAACAAGTTTAACGCCTTGATCTTCGCCAGACTCCATCAATAATTCGTTGACTCCAAACAACAAGTTCAACACCTTGATCACCGCTCGAGCTCCATCAACAACCATTGGCTCCAAACAACAAGTTCAATGCCTTGGTCTTCACCAGACTCCATAACTAATTTATTGACTCCAAACAATGAGTTCAATGCCTTGATCTTCGCTTAGGCTCCACTAACAACTTGTTGGCTCCCAACAAAGTGTTCAACGCTCCGCTTACTGTGCGAGCTCTATCAACAACTCGTTGACTCCAAACAACAAGTCTAATGCTTTTCTCTCTGCTCGAGATCCATTAACAACTCTTAGACACCAAACAACACGTACATCATCCCGTTCTTTGCTCGAGTTCTTCCAATGACCCCTCATCTTCATGCAATAGGCTCGATATCCAACACCGGCCTAGAACTGTCTCTACAATTTGCTAAGCACCAACAACACATCCAAACGTCAACTCCGTCTTCGAGCTATCTTTACGAACTCACTGGGCGCAAACAGCAAAGCTATGTCCAACTCTGTCTTAGATCTATCTCTAAAAACTTGTTAGGCACAAACACCGAGTCAAACGTCCAATTCCGTCTAAGAGTTGTCCCTCCTACAAACTTGTCGGGATCAAACGGCAAGCTCTACCTCAACTCCATCTCAGAGTTATCCTTCCAAACTTGTTGGGCGCAAACAATGAGTTCAGACATCCAACTCCAGCACAGAGTCCTCTATAAACTTGTTGGGCGCAAACAACAAGTTCAACTCTGACTCTGTCTTCGAGTTGTCTCTACAAAACTTGTTGTGCACAAACAGCAATTTCAGCATCCAACTTCGTCTTTGAGTTATCTCTACAAAACTTGCTGGGAGCAAACAACAAGTTTAATATTCGACAATGCATCGGAGTTGTCACCATAAAATTGTCGGGATCAAACGACAAGCTCTACGACCAACTCCGTCTCATGATTGTCTCCACAAACTTGTCGGGCACAAATAGCAAACTCAAATGTCCAACTCCATCACAAAGTTCTCTCCAAACTTACTGGGATCAAATAACAAGCTCTACATCAACTCAGTCAAAAAGTTGTCTTTACAAACTTGTTGGGCGCAAACAACAAGCTCAAACGTCCAACTCTGTCACAGAGTTCTCTTCGAACTTACTGGGATCAAACAGCAAGCTCAACATCAACTCAGTCAAAGATTTGTCTCTACAAACTTGCCGGGTGCAAACGGCAAGCTCAAACGTTCAACTCTGCCTCAGAGTTGCCACACAAAACTTGTTGGCATCAAACGGAAAGTCCTACATCAACTCGATTAAGGAGTTACCCCTACAAACTTGCCGGGATCAAACGACAAGCTCTATATCCGCTTGATCAAAAAGTTGCCTCTCAAAACTTGTTGGGCGCAAATGACAAGTTCAACGTACAACTCCGTTATAGGATTCTCTCCAAACTTGTCAAGATAAAACGGTAAGCTCTATGCCCAACTCCATCTCAGAGTTGTCTCTCAAAACTTGATGGGCTCAAACAGCAAGCTCCACATCAACTCAGTCACAGAGTTGTCTCTACAAACTTGCCGAGATCAAACAACAAGCTCTATGCATAACTCTGTTTCAGAGTTGTCTCTCCAAACTTGTTAGGCACAAATGGCAGGTTCAAATGTTCAACTCTGTCCCAGAGGTGATTAAACAGCAAGTCTGCTACAACTCTTCTAGGTCAGCTATATATACAAGATCCAACGATCAAAGCACTTGCTCCTAGACCAACCGAAAGCTCGTCCAACGATGAAACGCTCGATCGAAAAAATAAGTGAAAAACAAAACGCTTGGCCGACAAAAGAGTGGTTCAGAAAAATAAGCGACAAGATGTTTGGATCGACAGGGCCCTGACTACTGATTATTGTCATAGCAAATATTAACTTTACAAGAAATTGTCTTCTTTTGAGGACAATTAGCAACCTGGATTTTGTATGCTTCATGCCCATTCTTTGAATCACACATGTCTCACCTGCATACTTTCCTGTAATAATTGTAGCTATAATAATATGTTCTTCCAGTGTATAAAAACAGTAAGACGTGTCCCATTGCAAAGTCCTAGAGACTTATTCAAATTTCTCAGTAGTAAAATTGGTACTCCTTGCTTCAGTTCTAAACAATGATTTGACAGCCCGCTCATCTTAATTATATATAAAAATTTGGGTGGATGCATATCTTTCTCATTTGTACCATTCGAGGTATGATCGACTGAATCTGCACTTAAGTAGTTAACCACATGTTCAGGAACCATAGAAAAGATATGAGAATTGATGGCATCAACTTCTTCATTTCTAGGTGCTAGAATATCACGTTTTTAAGCAATGCTGAGTCATTATATCTAGATTCGATATTAGGATAATTTCAATCTATCAAAACCTTTAAACCATTTGTAGCTTTAATTTGAAGGTCATTTGTTATTTGTATCCAACCATTTCTAAAACCTCCATTATTAAATTTGTAATATCCCTTAAAATAGTAAATGACTATTTTGCCCAAAAATTATGTGATGAACGTGCATGTGCTAGTTGTATTTAGTTGTATTTCTCTAATTGTATTTGATATGAATAGAAGTAGAACTTTTTGTATCATGAACCTACAATGACTAGTTTGGGGAAACCTGAGTTAGGTTGGGACAAGAGTATGGAACCTGGGACAAGAGGATGGAACCTAGCTAAGAACAACTTAACTCAGTCCGCACCTAATATTGTAACAAACAGGGTGTGTACAACATTGTGCAAAATAGCACAATGAGAACCCCAAGCATTGACCAGTCACTGGTGGGCTAAAATTGAGGGGTTAGAGTCTTCAAGAATCACTTATTTAAGTTGTGAGAGTGTGGAATAAATTTCATGGACATGAGTTTAATTTCCAAGAGGTAATCAATACAAGCTTTGTAACTTCACGTAACCCCCACCCCTTGACATTCTAGCTAGCCTATATAAGTGGATTGAAGCCTACCCTTGTCTCATTTTTGTTTTGGGACAAAAAATTACTCTATTATAGTGAGGGTTTAGGTTCAAGGAAGAAGGGATTGTGGGAGTTTTGACGACAAGATACTCAACTAGTGTTCAAGACCGTTAAGATGGGTGTTCTCTCTTTCTTGTGCTTTGTTGTTGATATTATAATCTTGTAGCATGATAGGTTTCTTTGTCTAAATGATGATTGTTATCTATTCATGATCACAGAAAGCATGTTTAGAAAACAAATTACTATGTAGAGATGAAAAGCTAGTCTTGTTGTTCAATGAATTACTTATTTGTTTGCTACTATATTTGTACAGGTAAACATACTGATTCGAATGTCTTTCATGACCTATTAGAATCATGTTAGGTCATTGTATCGATGATTACTAATTAGCATGTTAGTTGGGTGAATGATATACTGGAAATGCAATGATAACGTGGTATAATGCTCATTGTTTTGAGTTTAATTCATTGACTATCTAAGCTGTTTAATTTATGTTCTAATGGCTGTAAATTCACTCAAATGAGCCCTATACCACTATTTAGATGTTGGCTTGGACCGAGGTATGATAGAACTTGTATAGCTCTAGAATTGGGTTCGAAAATAGCCAAAAAATGTCAACATTTGGACTGTCGTTGTGTTGTCTTTTTGGGGCTATTTAGCCTCTGTTGGTGACTGAATAGTCGCTATTTTGAAACCCTATTTCCTATAACCAGGACAAGAGAGCATACGAGATTGGGCCTCAAATGGACTCGGATTTAGTCCAAATCGAGTTCGGTTTGGGGGCCATTGGGCTCAGATTCTGGAGCCCTGTTTGGGCCGAACATAGGCCAGTTTGGGGTTTGTGTGTGGTCCTATTGGGTCGGACTTGGACTCTAGTCCGGCCAGGTCGGACTTGGATAAGCAGGGTTGAATTCACGTAGTTTTTAAGATAGGATCTAACCAAAGTATGAGTTAATCGTCTAGTTCGATTTTTTTAACTTGTCAACTAGTGAGAATAAGTTGAGTTTGTTTATTATAATTTATTGAAGGTTTATAAGTGTGATAAACAGCAAGTTGTCTATTAGAAGCTAGATTGAGAACTAGTGCGACATTAATAGGTTGTGAGACCAAGAGTTGTGCAAGACCATGCGAGTCACATAAAAGTAGACAGATTGGATTCTATGGGATTAAGAGTAGTCTAGTATATAATTAGAACTAGAAATTCTAGAGTGACCAGTACCATTAGCTCCATTATACTAACTAGCAAAATGTTAGGCTGTTGTTGGTATACTTAGTTCATAGCTAAGTTGGATAACCTAAAGTGGTTTATAGAAGTTGAGAAAGGCCCAGTATACCGACAATGATATGTTTTCTTAGGAAGGTGAGATAGACCAAGTACGGAGGGTAATCCCTAGTGTTATTGGCGTAAGTCTGGTAAGGTGACGCTAGTTCTAGGCGGTATTGTTAATGTTTGTAAGGATAAGCACTAGAAAGAGATGTGACGAAATAAGGTCGAATGTGAGATATAAGATCTAGAATGATTTGCGAAGTGAAATAAATCTTTTGTATTTTCTGGACGAGAGCTGGAATAGACTCCAGAATGATCTGCGGAGTGAGATAAATCTCCAGTAATTTCGGGACTAGAGCTAAAACTTACAGAATGTTCGTGATCGAGGACGTACCCTAGAATGACTAGTTGAAGTGGGTTGTTCCCCATAATTTTAGGGACATGAGAAATGCTCACAATGCCTGGATTGGGATATATATATTCACCGAATTTCATATGGAGAGCGGTTCCCTAAAAAAGGTCCATAGATGCAGTGGGTGATCCACGGATGCCTATTTCTTGAATATTTTGTCACAGGGATCGGGTTGCATAACGAGAGATTGAACTCTATAATAGGAAGAAACGTTATCAGCTTGCATTCGGGAAACCAATGCTCATTTCCAATGATAGTTCGATCAATGGTTGCAAATGCATGGCGATGCATCATTGGCGCCTCGTCCCAAATAATCAAATCTGCTTGTTGAATGAGTTGAGATAAATCATCATGTTGGAAAATAGAACATGTCAAAGTTTCAAGGACTTTTATAGAAATACTAAACCTCGAATGCGCAGTTCGATCTCTAGGAAATAACATGATAGTTATTCTAGAAGAAGCAACAATGATGACTATTTTTCTTTCCACTCGAGACCTTGCAACTGATGTATTCCATAAAAATATTTTTTCCATACCGCCGCTACTGTGAAAAAAAACACCGCTCCTATTGCATTTGTGCACTAAAACCACAGCTTCCAATATCAGAATTCGGTCATGAGTTAACTTATGGAATAATTGCTCAAACTCTTATTTCGATTTGTCAATGTCATAACACAATTCATTGCATATCTGTCGGTTTTGAATGATAAGTATATGTACATCCTAGGGAAATGGGAGGGATGAAAATTCTTTAAGAGACCTCCGTTCTGATTCAAAACTCTTTCAGTATTTGAAAGGGCCGAATTCTTCAACTGATTTTATATCAATTCTAAACTAAAATCTGAAGACTCAGTTCTACATCTATGTAATATGTCATCCGATAGATTGCTACAATATTTGTTCCATAGATCAACTGAATTAGTTGGCTCAGAAAACATCAATACCAAAGCAAAAAAGTTTCATTTATAAAACTATCTTGGATACCTTTTTGTGCACACACCATTCACCATACATGGAGAGGCGGGATTGTACTCCCCGCATGGCCCATGAATCATAGACCAAAGCACAATTGCATGAACTTCAGACCATTGTTCCTTATCCGGAATTTCGGCAGATTATAATCTATCAATATCCTCAATATTGAAAATATTGTATTCTCTCCGAACAGTAACCAAGATGTCAGCATGAGAAGCTCTCTTCTATGAAATTCAATTACATGTATATATGTTTTCACCAAAAAAAAAAGAATTTTTAAATTTTCCTATTTCATATATAAGTCAAATTCTAATTACTTTCATATCTTTTATTAAAATTCAATTTAAATTGGTTAAATTTGGTAAATTTTGTACCTAAAATAGTTGTTCCAAACATCTTTCGTTGCTTGATATCTTTTATAAGCATCCTTAATATCAGCCTGAACACTCTGGTAACAATATCTGGTCTATCTTCGGGTTTTAGATTTGGAAAACACTATAGTGATTCAATGATTTCAATCCACTTAGGATTACATGTGAAAGTAATGAACAATTTGGGGGCTCCACCCCAACAACATATTGAAATAGCATCATGATACTGTTTATACATATCTCACCACCCCTCCCCCCCCCCCCCCCCCCCCAGTAAAAGAATGTGGTAGAACAAATCATTTACCCATTGTCTCTACTTTTGTTTTCCTTGTGGTGAATGCATCTTGAAGACCACATAACCGCTCATTCCGTATACTTGTTTGGTTCGTCCTCATCCAGTTGAGACGATTTTATTCTATTGCATCATATTAATCAATAAAATATTGCTGAGTTAGTTGATCACTTCTTAATAGGGCATTCTACTGACATCATCATGATTGCAAGTGGAATGCATAATACTCTCGTATAGATATAGTAGTTTCTCAACCAACTTGCCTTCTATCTTTGAATTTAATGTCAATTCTCTACCTTTCCTCCCCAAATGGAAAGAGCAATGGGTATTGCAGAGGCATTTAATATGGTTGTGTTTTGAGTATTTTTTGTAAGGCTCCACTTCCCGTGCATACTACGATATTCCACTTACTCACATTCTCTAAGTCATCACTTGTAACATCCCGTAATTTTCCATATCGGGAATACAACTAGATTAAAATAATAATAAATATAATAGCCTATGACCAAGAGTCACCAATCCGGTTAACCACCATTTGAGAGGCAACATGTGGTGGGAAGTTGTACTATACTATAAATAATTTGTCTAATAAATTGTATAAATTGTCAGAGCTGGGGCAGGAGCATTACAAATGGTATCAAAGCTGACTTTCGACACCGAGTGTGGGGCATGTCTCTATAGTCGGGCAGTGGATTCTGAGACTATAGACCCAGTCGGGCAGTGGATTTCGAGAATCGTGGTGAGCCCTCAATTAAATCCGGGAGTGTGATTGATCGAGCGGTGAATTCCGGGATCATGATTAGTCGGGTGGATAAGAGGGCAGCTTAATTAAATTCAGGATTATGATTGACCGGACGGTGGGATTCCGGTGTCACGCCCTGCTTCCCAAAAAGGAATACGGAATACGGATACGTGACTAAGTCCAGCGAATAATTTTTATCATCCATAAGATGTCAGGATCTTTACAATATTTAACAAGAATAATCAGAGTAAGAAGCAAGAGAAGTCAACCACGCATGCATATATGAATCAATATACCAATAGGAATTTACTTGAAACAAAACTTAATAAATTTCAAATAAACCAGATCTAAATAAGTCAATAATTCTGGGTCATATTTTCCAAAACAAAATAATCCAAGTAACAGATACAATTATTCAAATAAGCAACAAGACATAATAATAGCAAAAACTCCAGCATCTAGAATCTCAGATCACCTACTCCATCGGGCAATTGATCACCATAATCTGCAATTTAGCAAATTGCAGAAAGAGGAAAAGAAAACAAAACGCCCGTCAATGCAAGTTACAGGCCGCTTATAGTGCAGGCACAAGTACAGGAAAAGATAAATAGATATAGAATAACAGTGGAAACAAACATAGCATGGAATAGGCATGTAAACTAAAATAGGATAACTAACATAAATCAGGAAACAAAATCAAGTAACATGATATGCTAATAGGGTACAGGTAACATGTATGTGTCATGCAAGCAGGTAAACATGTATATAGGTAACAGGTACAAATAAGCATTAACAGGTGTCATGTTATGTCAAGTCTTGTATTATTACTAACTAGGTAGTACTTCATGCGTCCCAAACTTTTTCCACATGGTTGCTACATTCAAACAAGTTATGTTTAGATTTTGTAGTGGACTGTATAGGGTCGTGTACTCATGGATCTGGATAACAGGTACAGGAACAGATACAGATATAGGTACAAGTAGAACCTATTGGTCCTCTTCCGAGTACACCTTCCTATATGGAAGTGTACAGTCAGGTAATCAGGTACAGGTAGAACCTACTGATCCTCTTCTGAGTACACCTTCCTATAGGGAAGCGTGCTGTCGGGTAATCGGGTAAACAAGATCGTGTATCTTGTGGTCATGAACACGTAATAGGTGGGAAACACGGGCCCCCTTCTAAGTACACATTTCTATATTTTCCACTACTAGATCTTTTCCTTAATCCTGGCTTAATTATTTGTTATTATTTTCAAACAGGCATGTATGTGTCACAAATAGGAAAAGAATAATATAGTATAAACAAGTAATAGGTTCAGGTTGAAAGATAAACACGTACAGATGATAGACAACACACAAAAGAATAGAACAACGAAAATTCTAGTTCAGGACAGCAAGACAGTACTGGACTAAATCTGAAATTTCCGTTGCTACACATGTGCAAATCTGGATCCGTCAAAAAATCTGGAAAATAGACTCTCGGACAAATCCAGAAAATATACATAATTCATATGGTATTTCACAAAAACATGACTCAAAACATATTTGTATCCAGAAAACATGTTCAGCCAGAAATCAGAAGTTTGTATTCATAAACAGGAAAACATCATAAAAACTTACTGAGTAAATCCAAAAAACATCTGGGGTATTCTCTAGTATGTTTAGTATCAGAAAATAAAGTTTCATAATTTTCCAATATATATAGAATAGTCAAGTAAAATCAGAAAATAGTAAGATACAGCAGATTTGTAAATCTGAAATTATAAACACAGCAGTACTAAAACAGCAATAGATTACAAAATATAAATTGAAATCCAGATCCGTCAAAAGGGTGATAAAGTAGATACAGTAGGATACAGTTCATATTCACAAAGTTTTTATAAAAAGCAAATAGAATCATGTCGAAATTAGGTTTCTTTACTGAACAGTATGAAAATTCTGCATGTGTAGTAGTTGTTTGCAAGTATAGAATAGTTCATAAAAGTTATCAATTAAATCCAAAAAAATTAGGGGTTAATCCCAATCAAGTCTAGTTGTAATCAACAAAATATTGGATCAAATATTATCTTTAAGATTAGTAAAAAAAAAAATTATTATCCAGAATTCATATAAAATAGAATATGTAATTTGTCTACACCTCTGTAGTAAAATATTCATAACTTGCAACTCATAAATTGAAACTGAGATCTGTCAAAAATTCTGGAAAGTAGACTGAATTCTCTATAATTCATATTCACAAATAATTTTCATATACTGACCTTAATAGAGTCTAAAATACTGATAAAAAACAGGGTAATAACAAAAACTGAAATCTTCTTCATGCATAAAATCAACATTGATCATATGAAACTCATCCAAATCATAACAAACGTGAAATATGATATACTAGATATCCAAAAAACATGGTATAGGGTATTTAGCAAGTCTACAGCAAGTTATACTATGACTAACACAAGCAAGCACACAACATCATACGAACAACATGCATGTATACATCAAGAAGTGGTCATCTCTAAGTTATTTCATGACATGTGTGTAATGAGATAACTACGGGCGGGTCAACACAATAGAGATAAGATATAACTGGAGTTTTGCATAAGCATTGTCTCTAGAACACAACTACACTACATGCGGTATTTAGTACTTGTATTTGCAACAGAAATTAATACTAGTTACTTGCCTTATAGATGACGACAAAAATGACGAAGCAAGAAAAAGAATAACGGGAACGGATTCCGGGCAACGAACTCATCGAACAACGAACCACAAACCACTAACAAACCAACGAACCAAATCTCGAGATCACACGCACACACACATAAAAGAGAAAGAGAGGAGTCGAGTACAAGAGGGGGGCGACGGCAGACTGGGAGCACTTGCTGCTGCTGCTGCTGCTGTCAGTCGTCGGAGGAAGCACGGGGGAAGCAGACCAGGGGGTGGTCGCGAGCAGGGAGGAAGAAGCAGGGAAGGGTCGCGACTGGGGCTGAGGCTGTCGTCTATTATCGTTCGGCGCTCGGGAGGAGGCGGCACATGGGTCGGCTTTTTGGCTGCAGGGCGAAGGAGCGACGGAGGAGGAAGGGATGGGTTCAGATATCAGGGTGCAAGGAGATCGAGAGCTGCATAGAGGAGTCGGGGAAGCACAAGGTCGGGGCTAGGAGGTCGGGATGGGTTCCGGGGGAAACGGGAGAGCAGGAGAGGTGGGGGGATGGCTTGGAGAAGCGGCTAGGTTTTGGTAGGGTGAACAGGGGTAGGGAAATATATATATATATATATATATATATATATATATATATATATATATATATATATATATATACAGATTTAGAATTAGGGTTAGGGGTGTATACTGGGTTATGGGTATTTAATGGGTTACGGGTATGGGATGCAATAGATCCAATAAGAATTTGGTAGGGTTTTTATAAAAGGGATTTAATAGGGTTTTAAGATAGGGTGAACCAAAAATAATGAGATGGTTACAAAGCGGATAATTAAAATAGGGCATGAACAACTATAGAATAGGGCTCAAAATAATAGCTTGAACAATCATAGACGAAACAATAGGAGACAATAGAATCAAGAACTCAAATAAGAAGATGAAAAATTAAATAAATGGATATATAGAAAATGAAGATCCAAAATAAGTTTTAAAAGAGATATAAAAAGAATCAAATACATTGGAAAAGAAAATACACCCAAAATACAGAAAATGAAAAATAGGGATTATATCCGGGATCATGATTAATCGGGCGGATAGAAGAGCAGATGCTCCACAACAGCTAGAAAGTAGATCCTGCACGAGATTGTGCATGCCCCGTGTTTGTATGTAACATCCCGTAATTTCAAAATACATATAAAGTATGTATGTATGTATGTATGTATGTATGTATGTATCTATATATATATATATATATATATATATATATATATATATATATATATATATATATATATATAAAGAGGATGGCATTAGTGTAAATAAAAAAGTAAAAGAGGGTGAGGGGGCCCACGTGAATGAGGAACAGTAGTAATGTGATGTTTATGGCAGGTGGCATCTTGATGACGTCACCCATGGGGGGCCATCCGGGTTGTTTGAAAGAGCAGCGAGTTGTCTCTTTGATGTTGATGACGTGGCATGGGGCCCACAGGCTCTATGTACACGAGAAAGAGATCAGGTGTGAGGAATTAGTCCCACATCGGGAATGCAAATGATATAAATAATATTAAAATAACAATGCCTATGATCAAGAGTCACCAATCCGGTTAACCACCTTAATTTTGAGAGGCAGCTTGTGGTGGGCATTTTTACTATACTATAAATAATTTTTCTTCTAAATTGTATAAAATTGTCCGAACAGGGGCAGGGGAGTTACAAATGGTATCAGAGCCAGGTTTTCGACACTGAGTGTGGGGCATGTCTATATAGTCGGGCGGAAGATTTCGGGACTATAGACACAGTCGGACGGTAGATTCCAGAATTGTGGTGAGCCCTCAATTAAATCCGGGACTGTAATTGATCGGGCGGTGAATTCCGGGATTATGATTAGTCGGGCGAATAGAAGAGCAGCTCAATTAAATTCGGGATTATGATTGATCGGACGATGGATTTCGGAATCATGATTAATCGGGTGGATAGAAGAGCAGATGCTCCACAACGGCTAGAAAGTAGATCCTGCACTAGATTGTGCATGCCCCGTGCTCAGCGAGGATGCTGATTTCTAAAGGAGGGTGTATGTAACATCTTGTAATTTCAAATGATATAATATAGTATTATTATTATTATTATTATATATATATATATATATATATAATATAGTTGTATTAGTCCCATATCGGGGAATACAACTAGATTACAATAATAATAAATATAATAGCCTATGATCAAGAGTCACTAATCCAGCTGACCACCTTTTGAGAGGCAGCCTGTGGTGGGTAGTTGTACTATACTATAAATAATTTGTTTAATAAATTGTATAAATTGTCTGACCTGGGGCTGGGGCGTTACATCACTGACCATGAGGGCAACAATGTCATCACAGTACAGTAAAATATACTGTCAACCATAACGTGCCCTCTCATTTATGATATGAATTCTCAAATTCATCGACAAATGGTGTTGATGTATATTTTCTCCTGGAGGACGAAGTAGATCTCTTGCATGTGAAATATCTCTACGTATAGATTAACTTCATCCAACAAATTTTGCAGTTTCTCCATGACTTCTCTATCTATATTATTGAGGCCCATATTTTTTGCATGATTTGTACGTTGATCCAACTCATATAGACCATCATGGATATACAATTGTGCAAAGTTGGGTTCGACCCATTCAACTGAAAGAAGAGAACCAATCCGGTGATAATTTGGTCCACTTATTTTGAAAGTATATGGACCCCTCTCATCCATGACCCACAAGTCAATTTTTTCTCCCATCAATGTGAAGAAGAACAATGAATTATAAATTCTGACCAAATCCTTGTATTTTGGCTGAGGTTTTTTATATTTTCCATCAAAAAGCTCCATAATAAGCTGAGGTGATGATGGCAAGAAAGGTAGTGTAACTAAACTTTCTCAACAACACATTTGAAAACGTAGGCGACTGATTGATGTTGTAGAAGAACGCTCTCCAATCCACATTTGAGCATGACAACTACTGCACTCAACATCCTGCTTGCCCAAGTAGGAACTTTGCCCGATATTTGGTCTATACCTTCTCGCAGTACCTATTAAGAAGAATTTAAGACAGTATACAATATTCCTTCTCGCCCGATATTTGGTCTATACCTTCTTGCCCGTGGGTTGGATAGGTTTTTGATTTTGAAAGTGGGAAACGAGAGTTCGTGGGTGAGAGGGTTTGGGGTTTTTGTGTTTTTGTGTTTTATTTTTCTTTTTTGTTTTTTCTTCTATAAAAATCTACGGGTTGCACGTGTTAATAGATGAGAATTCCTCTTTTTGCTGTCCTTTATCTAGTTCAGAATAAAGGAGGAGAGGGGGGTGGACACTCTCTCTCATATTATAATAATATATAGATATTTTATTAGTATAATATATAAATATTTTGACAGTGTATTTGACGGTCTATTTCAAATGCACATAGTCTCACAGTGAATTTTGGCAGTTGAATGATTATTGTAATAGAGTTTGGATTTTGTAAGCCGTGGAAAGGATGGTTGGATATACCTAATAAATAATTCATAGACAATAAAAATACCTTGAGGCAATTGTGGTTATCCTGACTTTCTTTTTGACGTGCATTTGCACATGTACGTTTTACTAGTATTCTAAAATGTGCGGATTTAGATGATCCAAAGGACCAAAGGCCTATATCTAATTTTTTTCGTCTGTCATTAGATAAACCTAAACATTCATTTCATAATAAAAAAATAAAAATAACAAACAAAATATTTTATATTGGTTTTTATAGTCTTGGTCCTCCTGGAGGTATTTTACTTTATGCAATTGACGCAGGAGCAAATATTTTACTTTGTGTTTTTACAGCCCACTTTCACACATGTGCAAATTTAGACTTGCATTTGCACATTGGTATTTTACTAGTTTAAAAAGTGTTGTAGTACAACAAAGGGATCCGGATCTTCTACAATAGTGAAACAAAAATTAGGTCATGTGTTTAAGTTTTTTTGGGGGGACCATAAGTCATGTGTTTAAATTGAAAGGATAAATTAGTTAATTTGCAAAGACCAACATATATTTCTCTTCTCTCCATAATCTCCTCCCCCTCTCATCCATCACCTCTCCACCGCCCTAGCACCATCTCCACCACCTTCCATTCTCTTCCACCCCCACCGAAAAGTAAATTATGCAAAGTTATTGACCCTAGTCTTCTATACAATATATTATGCTATAAAAAAATATTATCTCAGGATTTTTCTCCTTTCATCTCAGGATTTTTCTCCTTTCTTCATTCCAAAAAGAAAAAATGTACAGTAGAAGTATGAGGCCAGTCAGGCCACCACTCGTTCCTTTCTCCACTTCTAAAAATCTCTCTGAATTCAAATTTAAAATATCTCCAAATTTCAATATTCAAAAAAATCTATCTACAAACACATTAAAGTAGTATTGACTTATTTTATTTAAAAACTTATCAAAAAACATATTCATGCAGTTATTGACTTCTACACATCTATACAATATATTAAGATATAACCGTTTGTAGTTCAAGAAATTTTCTCCCTTTTTAAAAGCAAAAAGAACAAATGTAAGAGGTAACCTTCCCCCTTTCTTTATCCAAATTTTGAACGGAAATCATATCCCTATTAAACCTAAAAAATCCTGTAATATGTTGTTATTTTCTCATTTTTTGAAAATGATGTGCAATATATTGCACATGATTATACTATTATGCATTAAGCATCTCTCTTTTCTCTATTTTGAAATGAAGAAATAAGAGAAAAAGTAGGGTTCCCACTAAAATTATGATTTTTATAAAAAATGGATTTAAATCAGCTGAAAAGCCGTTGCTTGCTGAAGGGAAGTTCATCTTAAAACTTAAAAGAAAATAACAAATAAATTGTCTCCCCTTGATTTCGGGTCCCCTTAAATCCCATCTTCTTTCTCTCCCATTTCTCTTTTAAACAACCTATACCTCTCTTTCTTTCTAATCCACTCCATCTTGCTCCTTATTTTAAAAAATATATTTATAAAATTGTAGTATCCTCACAACACAACTCTCTTTTAATGATAAGGTTTCCCCACATCATGATTTTTTTTCTTTTTTAACATGAAATTTTTAGATGTTATTTGTTAAATTTTTTGTTGTTGTAATTTTAGTATACTTTTTGTAACATTTGGGGGCCATTTCTTTCCATTGGGAAAAAGTATTTATGAGGTGCATGTACACATTAATCATTATGAGCTGTGTGAAGATAGAATAGGTAGACGATGACGTGAAAATTTATTTTTCTTTGTATACATTGATGTGAATTATTTGCAAGAGTACAAAATCGCAACAAGTAGTATAGTTAAGTGAAAAGAGTGTCGATCCCACAGGGACTAATTATTTTATTGAGTACCGATAATACTAGATTAACTACTATTTGGAAAATCGAAAGTAAATAAATAAAGTAACTAAATTAAATTAATCTAAAGACTTAACTAAATTAATTAAAATAGACGGAATATGAAATTTTGTGATTTGTTAATGGCAAAATTAATTCTAGGACTTTTGATTTCACCTAATTAATCCCACACAATTCATAATTCCAAGTGAATAAAAAAATTATTTTTTCAAGTTGTAGACCAAAATCCCCAAATTATTCAATGCTTTCTCTCGAACAACACCAAAAATATCTCCAACTAACAGTTTGTCATATCTCTATGCAAATTTAATTAATCGAAGACTCATTAAGTTCTGTGAATTTCTTAACGGTCACATCAATCGCGGTAAATCATCTCTAATTTCGCTCAATCAATGATGTTTAATTTTATAGTTCTAAATCACAAATTACCTCTTGGTCTCTCCATGATCCAATAAATCATACAAACGTCTGTCAACCAATTGTACGCATTAAAAATAAAAATCAAACACATAGCTATGAAAAATAGAAAAATAATATTGAATTAAAATTGAGTTCTCAAAACTAGGCTAAATCAAAGCTCTAGAAAAATAAAATTTAGTTCATAATAAATTTATTGCAACTAACAAATACAGTCTTGGATTGCATGATAAAATTAGATAAAAAGAAAAGAGATACAAGATGAAATGTTCTGTAAAGAAAAAAATTGCAAACCGAGATGCCTCGAACCGAGCCAACACTTTTCTTTCTCTCTCTCCTATCGTTTTCCGCTGACGTGTGCGCTGATGTCAGCACTGACGTCAATGCTGTTGTTGTCTTCTGCTGTAGCACACAGCTGCTTCTCTGTCTTGTCAATTTCTAGCCTCGAGGAGCGCGCACAAGAACGCCACGTCACTTCCTGCTGGTTCTCTTCAGTCTCTCTGTGAATCACATGCCGCTGACGTCACGCGCCAGAGGACTGGTCTCTCTCTCTTCCTCCCTCACGTCCTGTCTCTCTATTTTTTTAATTATTTTTTAATGATTAGGGATCAGCCGTCGCTCTTTCCCTTCGTTCAGCGCTCCCTTCTTTCTTCAATCTGCTGTTGTATTATAAGAGTAGGAGATGTAGGAATTAGGGTTTACTTTTGCAGAAAAACCCCATATCTTTATTTATTTTCTTCCTTCTTTAATTTGATCTTCATTTCTTGCTCCTTTTTTTTCTCTTTCTTTTTCTTCAAACACGTGCTGCTCACACAAAATAAAATCAGAAATTAGGTTTTAAAAATAAATATAAAAATAAAATTAATTAGTTTAAAATTAATTAAACTAACTAAAAATCATATTAGCTCATTTAAACCCTTCTAAAATTGTTTATTGTACTTTCACATCTATTGGTAAATTAAAATTGATATTTTGCTTTTTACAAGGCCAAATTGTAAAATTTAAAATTCAGCAAATCAATAAAAATTAATAAATCATTCTATTTGTTTTGTTTGTTGATTTTTACCAAAAATCTTCACATTTTGTATCAAAAATTATATTTCTTCAAAAATAATTAATTACTTGAAATCTTATGGAAATAAGACGAATTATAAACAAGATAGACATATACAAGCAATTTTAATGGGTAAATGAGTACAAATATTTGTATAAAAATTAGACACACCAAATACCCCCAAACTTAAGATTTTGCTTGTCCTCGAGCAAAAAGTAAAATTATCAATAAAGAATCAATAATAGCTTAACTCATTACACCAAGAGATCCTATCATGCAAGCATCAAAATTTCAATTAAAAATATAAACAATAGCAAATAAAGTAAAATCAAGCATACTCACTTTCTCTAGTGCAATTATTTATTCATAATTTCAAACCTAATTAAGTTTGTCATGCAATTATTGTAATTATAGTATGTAACAACTTCATCTGTGATTTCCCCTTCTCACTACTATAAACCGAGTAGCAAACTAGATTTTTTTTTTTTTTGGAACTCTTCTCTAAGTTTTCACTTGCCTTTTGACGTGAATGCAAAATATTTGTGATGAACTCACCGTTACTCAACAAGTCACAAACTTAAAGTGCTTTGCATACTCATATTTCAAGTTGCCGTTTGACGTAAATGTAAACATTTGTGATGAATACCCCTTATTACTAAGCAACTCAAAACATTGGAGTAGATTGACTTTATTAATAATTTTTTTTTATTACTTTATTTACTTAAACTCTGTTTAGGACTAGATCAAAGGGAATAATCACAAGAAAAAGCATCACATTTTTCTTTTATGTATAATCACATGACTGTAATTGTGTAAAAAATTTTGAGATTCAATAATCCTGAAAAATAAGTATGCTTAATCTTGATTTACAAGAAATTTTCTATCCTAAAATTTTTTTTCAATGCTTAGCAAAATCAAGAACTCAAAAGTGTAATGGTAAGCCTAATTAAAATCCATATTGTTTTTTTTCTTTCAAATAAAATATATATAAAAAATAAAAAATAAATTGTAACCCTTCCCCCAAACTTGAATATCACATTGTCCTCAAAGGGAAAGAAAAAAAAACAAAAAGAATGCAAAAAGTTCAGAATTTCTCCCCTAATTCGTCTTAAAAATTCTGCAAGCGCGGTGTTCAGTGTTTTGAGCGATATCTGGAGCTGTAGGTGTCCAAATGGGCTTATTTTTTTTGCTGGAAAGCTAAGACAATTGTCTGCAATTTCTCTTTGAATCACTTTTCCAGATTCTGACTCCATACTGCTCAAAAACAGCCATCAATGTAGGTGTATAAAACAGCTCTGCCCGGCAACTTTCAAACTCGTGCAATTCTACAAAATAAAATCAAAAATTAAAATTATAATAAACTAAAAGAAAATTTAAATCTAAATGCAGTAAAGGAAAACATGGGTTGCCTTCCAAGAAGCGCTAAGTTTAAAGTCTTCAGCCAGACTTGATAGCTGCGATGGTTATGTAATGCCAAGATCCAACAACATCAAAACATCTTTTCTAATACTTCTCTTCAGGTGTGGATCAGGTTCAAGCTCTAGTTTGATTCGTTTTTTTCTTGTTGATGACATCTTCGATATCCCTACCTCTTTGAATTTCAGCTGAGAAAATGGATGAGTAGATGGTGCAGTTTCCAAATACATAACATATTTCAAATTCTTTTCTTTCTCAGATTCAAGAGTTGCTGAATTTGTTGGACATACTTCGATTGGTAACTTTTCAACTTTGGCCTTATGTTTCTCGCCCACAATTAAATCAGTTTTACTTGAAAAGATGACTGTTCTTCGGTAGGGAACTTTAATGATTTAAAAATATCAAAAGTTACTTTCTCATTTTGCATTTGTTCCTCTACAATTGGTTCGTACTCTTTTTTCTTTTCAACCACATTTTGTTCGCTTTTTTCTTTTTGTGGTTGCTCAATTGTTCTCCCACTTCTTAGTGTTATTGCTTTGACATGCTCATTGGGATTGACCACTGTGTTGCTTGGTAATGTTCCTACCGTTCTTTCGTTAAGAATATTTGAAATTTGACCAATTTGAACCTCAAGATTGCGAATTGAAGCTGAAGTTGAAGTTGCAACATTTTGGATTGCTATATCTATCTTCTGCATGTATTGCTCTGTCTTCTGCATGTATTGCATAAACATATCTTCAAGTGTCGGCTTCTTTTCTTGTTGTGAAAAATTTTGAGGTGGTCTAAATGCTCCTTGATTGTTGTTCCAAGAAAAATTGGGGGTGTTTCTCCATTCTGGATTGTATGTGTTTGCATAATGATTGTTTTGCCTTTGAAAGTTTGACACAAAAATTGCATGTTCAGCATTTGATGGAGTAAAAGGGTTCCCCATTTGGCAATTTTCACTTGAATGATTTCCTGCACAAAGATCACAAATCATATTAGTTTGAATATAATTAACATTCATATTACCTAATTGTTTAGAGAAAATATCAATTTGTGCAGTTAAAGTAGTGATAGAATCAAGTTCAAAAATTTCAGCCACTTTTTTCGGCATTGTACTCTCTGAAGACCACTGGTAATAATTTGATGCCATCTCCTCTAAAAGCTCATAGGCTCTCCTCTAAAAGCTCATAGGCTCCCATGAGTTTTTCTCATTAGTGCACCTCCAGCTGCTGCATCAACCATAGTTCGATCTGTCACTCCCAACCCATTATAGAATATTTGAATTTACAGCCATTTTGGAAGTTCATGATGAGGACACTTTCTTAATACCTCTTTGTACCTCTCCCATGCATCATATAAAGACTCGGTCTCAAATTGAATGAAGGTGGTAATATCATTCCTTAGCTTCGCTGTCTTCGCTGGCGGAAAATAATTAGCCAAAATTTTTTGTGCAAGTCCCTCCCAAGTAGTAATACTACCGGGTGGTAGAAAATTTAGCCAAGCCAAGCCTTATCTCGTAGTGAAACAGGAAAGAGGCTCAATCTGATTGCATCATCTGATACTCCATTGCACTTAAAAGTGTCACAAATTTCTAGAAAGTTTGCAATGTGAACATAAGGATCCTCGTGCGATAGTTCCCAAAATTGAACAGTTTGTTGAATCATTTGAATAATTGCCGGTTTCAACTCAAAATTGTTAGCTTCAATAACCGGCATCTTTATGCTTGATGTTGCTCCATTAATTGAGGGCATAGCATAGTCTTTCAAAACCTTGTTTTCCTCATTGTTCGCCATGATAATGTACATGTATGTCCTGAAATATAAGTATTGAAAAAAATAGAAAAACTAAAAAAATAAAAAAATTAATGAAAATAAAAGTAAGTCAAAAGAAAATAAAGAGGTAAAATAATAATAAAACAAAAATACAAATACAAATACAAACTAGTAATAATCTAGAAATTTTCAATATCAATAAAAGAATAACTAGTCCCCGGCAACGGCGCTAAAAACTTGGTGTGAATTATTTGCAAGTGTATAGAATCGCAACAAGTAGTATATTTAAGTGAAAAGAGTGTCGAACCCACAGGGACTAATTATTTTATTGAGTACTGATATTACTAGATTAACTACTATTTGGAAAGTCGAAAGTTAATAAATAAAGCAACTAAATTAAATTAATCTAAAGACTTAACTAAATTAATTAAAAGAGACGGAATAAGAAATTTCTGTGATTTGTTAATGGCAAAATTAATTCTAGGGCTTTTGATTTCACCTAATTAATCCTACACAATTAATAATTCCAAGTGAATAAAAAGATTATTTTTCCAAGTTATATACCAAAATCCCCAAATTATTCAATGCTTTCTCTAGAACAACACCAAAAATATCTCCAACTAACAGTTTATCATATCTCTATGCAAATTTAATTAATCGAAGACTCATTAAGTTCTATGAATTTCTTAACAGTCATATCAATCGCGGTAAATCATCTCTAATTTCGCTCAATCAATGGTGTTTAATTTTATAGTTCTAAATCACAAATTACCTCTCGGTCTCTTCATGATCCAATAAATCATACAAATGTCTGTCAACCTATTGTACGCATTAAGAATAAAAATCAAACACACAACCATGGAAAAATAGAAAAATAATATGGAATTAAAATTGTGTTCTCAAAACTAGGCTATATCAAAGTCCTAGAAAAATAAAATTTAGTTCATAATAAATTTATTGCAACTAACAAATACAGTCTTGAATTGCATGATAAAATTAGACCAAAAGAAAAGAGATACAAGAAGAACTGTTTTGTAAAGAAAAAAATTGCAAACCGAGATGCCTCGAACCAAGCCAACACTTCTCTTTCTCTCTCTCCTGTCGTTTTCTGCTGACGTGTGCGCTGACGTCAGCACTGACATCAGCACTGTTGTTGTCTTCTGCTGCAGCACACAGATGCTTCTCTGTCTTGTCGTTTTCTGGCCTCGAGGAGCGCGCGCAAGTATGCCACATCACTTCTTCCTGGTTCTCTTCTGTCTCTTTGTGAATCACACGCCGCTGACGTCATGCACCAGAGGACTGGTCTCTCTCTATTCTGCCCTCACGTCCTGTCCCTCTATTTTTTATTTTATTTTTTAATGATTAGGGATCAGCCGTCACTGTCTCCCTTCGTTCAGCGCTCCCTTCTTTCTTCAATCTGCTGTTGTATTTATAAGAGTAGGAGATGTAGAAATTAGGATTTACATTAGCAGAAAAACCCCATATCTTAATTATTTTTTTCCTTCTTTAATTTGATCTTCATTTCTTGCTCCTTTTTCTTCTCTTTCTTTTTCTTCAAACACGTGCTACTCACACAAAATAAAATCAGAAATTAGGATTTAAAAATAAAAATAAAAATTAAATTAATTAGTTTAAAATTAACTAAACTAACTAAAAATCATATTAGCTCATTTAAATCCTTCTAAAATTGTTTATTGCACTTTCACCTCTATTGGCAAATTAAAGTTTATATTTTGCTTTTTACAAGGCCAAATTGTAAAATTTAAAATTCAGCAAATCAATACAAATTAATAAATCATTCTGTTTGTTTTGTTTGTTGATTTTACCAAAAATCTTCACATTTTGTATCAAAAATCTTATTTCTTCAAAAATAATTAATTACTTGAAATCTTATGGAATTAAGACGAATTATAAACAAGATAGACATATACAAGCAATTTCAATGGGTAAATGAGTACAAAAATTTGTATAAAAATTAGACACATCATACATTATCTGAATGATGTTCTTCTGATTACTTGCAATTTTCTTATTCTTAACTTTTTTCAACAGCATTGTTGTGGTTTCATGATTCAACTTTGACAATGGTGTTCTTAATGCTTGGTTAGAATCATTCCTCGGGCCTTCAGGGTGTCAGTTTTTTAATAGGACTAAGAGATGCACTTTAATTGATTGCTATTCTTTGTATTCTTTTTATATGAGAAAGTTTGTACAATATCGCACAAGGGTACTGTAATGCCCCGATTTTTCATTTAATGAAAATTTAATTTATTTTGCACGTAGTGTGCACGTACAATATTTTGGTAAATATTTTCATCATGATGCGTATAGATATTTAAATATGTGCTTTTAATTATTTTATACAAAGCCTTTTTTCAATTAGACAAAAAGCCTTTTTCTTAAAGCCCAAAATTTAATTCATTTATTTTATTTTAAAATTATTATTTTGGCCCATAAACTAAAGCCCATGAGTTAATTTAATTTTAAATACAACGTGTAATGTAGAATACAATTTAAAGATTATTTTTATACAAAATTTAAGGTACAAATTTTTGGAGGCAATTGCATGCACGTGCATTGCACGTACATGTGCAAATGCACACAAAGCATGGCCGGTTGTGGCTTTTGGAGGGAATGGGAAAATTTGAGTGGGATCATGGTGGAGATGGTTACTTGATCATGGGTAGTTAGTGTAACTCCTCCTTAAATCTAAGCCATTTGTTCCTAACTCCTACTTCAATCCTAGCCATCCATTCTCCTATTTTTTTAGTATAAATATCCCCCCCTTTGGCTAGTATTTTTGTGCAAATTAATTCTTCCAAACCTATAGTTAAAATACAAGTATCTAGTAGTTAGTAAGAGAGTAAAAGATTGAGGTTGTGTGGGATTTTGCTTGCATCATCAAGAAGGGGAGAGGATGGCTATCAAGGGAAGGTGCTCTCGGTTTGGCCTTGTGGAGTGCTCGGGTTGGCTTGTGCGCATCGACGAGGAGGGAAATCGCTCTCGTTGCAAGGACATTCGTTTAGGAGGTTGCTAATTGTACTTTTCTTCAATAAGGTGGGTAAATTTTCTATATTTCTAATTAGGAATGCATGCTAGATTGAATTGAATGAATGAAGCATGAAAAGATTATTAAGAGCACACATTTAATTAGAAAAAATGACTTATCGATTGATTGATATATGAATGTGCAATTGTATGTGGTTCTATTAGTAGAGGCTAAATTTTGTGTGAATAAATTATGGCCATGGATTGTTGAAGAAAATTTCATTATCTACATCACGAATTATATACAAAAAGTTAGTAGATTAACAATGCTACCTTATGTGTTTAAGTAAAATCCTTGTGTTGTATTGAAATAAAGGAATTAAAATATAGATTGGTATGTTTGGTAAATGATTAAAAAATGGGAATTATATGAAGATTACTAGTAAAGAGATTTGAGTTGTTAATTGTTAAGAAATGTCAAAAAAAGAAATGTGGTAGTTATAATTTACAATTCGAATTAATTGTATGAAAAATATGTTTTAATTGTTGAAAAAAAAATTATTTTCTATTTTACTGGAGTATAATTTATGATGATCTGGAAATTTACAGAAAATTTTATAAGAGCAAAGTGAAATGAGGACTAGTTGAACATCGAAACGTTTTGATAACAGAAAGGATTGATTTAAGTAAACTTAGAGTTGTACCATTGACAACCCGAGCGCATAGCTCAAGTGGTTGGGACGGCTCTGTTTGCTACAGTGGGTGTTCGGAGCCCCAGGTCGCTGGTTCGAATCCCTGTGGCACCATACTTTTATTTCTTTTTTTCAAAAATTATAAAAAACAGCAGCCGAGAGCATATAACACTCTCAACCCTCCTTATAACGCATGTAGCATCCGGCCTAGTGGCCTGTGCCTTGGGTGGTTTTCCCTGTGGTCTTGGGTTCGAATCTTGGCTTCGGCAGTTTGAAAAAAAATATATTTTTTTGAGTGTTTGGATGATTGAAAAATTATGGGAAAAATATGATTATTCTTCTAAAAATATATGGGACTTATGAAAAATAATTTGGGAATTATTTACATAGAATAAAATATGATTTGAGAATAAATGTGTAAATAGAACTATGGTTCTACATCTATATATTGGTGAAAATTATATCTTGCAAAAAGAACTTGAAATGAAGGATTAGAAAATTAATATAGCAAAGAAAGAAATTATATTGTGTGATGGATGTGAATTATTCTCATTGGAGAATAGGGTGAAAAATGTGAAATGTGAATATTCATTTAGTGATGTGATTTCAATGTGAAATTGATATTTGATGAAGTATAAAATTCCATATGTGATTATGGACTATTGAATAATTTAGAGATCATGCTATTGAAAAAAAAAAGAGAAATCTGTTATGATTATGAAAATGAATTTATGAGTTGGAAATGCTCAAATTGGAAATTGTGAATTGGAATTGAAACAAAAGAGTAGCTAAGTCTCCCCCGACATTTGGAAGGAAATGAAAGACCAAGGTTGGTCATGTTTGAATGAATGAATAAGTCCGGTTTAGTGGAGAGGCTAACTCTAGAGCTTTGATTTTATTCATGATTCTAATAAAAACTAAGGAATAGTGCACAGTGAAGACGTGATGAAAGTGAGAGAAAAACACAAGTATGAGAGTTAGAGTTTACGGTGCGGGTGTGTGAGCCACAGAATGCATGCTTGATGAGTCAAGACATGGCGTGAGCACAACTCAGTAATGATCGGACTTTAGCAACGCTTGTGGGATGTTTGGTGACTGCAAGAGGATCGTGTTCAGGGAGGAGGCTGAATTGCCACAGAATGCATGCTTGATGAGTCAAGACATGGTATGGAATTCCCCTCCAGGGTCCGGTGCACGTGCTTGTACTCATAGATCTTCTAGGATACTCACCGTAGTTACAGTAGTAGATTAAGTCATGACGAGGGATTGAACCCTACAAAGATGAAGAACGATTAAGAGGCTTGCCCTCGGACCTATGTAGTATGGGATGCATAGAATCCGAATAAGTGCGCATGTATCGCCCCGAATTTCTAATATGATATCTTAGAAAATACGTGGCACAATCCCAGCATCCACTTCAATATAATATTAAACACAACCAACACCACTAAAATTTTCAACTTTTATTACAACAAACTTTTACAATGCACAGCGGAACTTAAAATATCTCAATCAAAATTTTCCTTTATTTACAACACAAACTATCTCAAATCTGCTTTTACAATTTACACAAAACTCTTATAAATCAATTCATCTCAAATATGCCTCAAGCATCCAAACTTCCAAACTCTAAGCAACAACCTGCAACATGTGAGGCTAGAGATGATTCCCTAACCCCCAAAACTAAAGGGGTTAGCCATAAATGGTGTGAGTGACATAAAACAACAAACAACATAAATAAACATTAATCATGAATCCTTAAGCAACAGGTAGTAAACATGAATACATAAAATACGAAGTAGCAAGGAAAGGTAAACCACAAGTGAGACTAAACCAAGTGTCAAGTGTAGAAAACAGGAAATCCACATGCATGAAAACCGAGTCAAGAAAACACAAATTCTATATGCGGACTCTCTAATGCGTACTGATGCTGATATTTGCAAGTGGACAAAATCGCACAAGTAATATAGATAGATGAGTAGAGTGTCGAACCCACAGGGACTAGATATTTTACTGAGTACCGATATCGCTAGATGAATCACTATTTGGAAGGTCGAATTTTATTAATAATAAAGCAACTAAATTAACTTTAATCTAATTATCTAACTAAATTGGTGAAGAGGGAGAGGGCTGTGAAACGATGAAGCACTTGCACTTTGTTTAATGGTAAAATTTGTTCTAGGGCTCTTGGTTCACCTCGTTTATCACACACACACAAATTATAATTCCTTATAAATAAAAATATTATCTTTCCCAAATTGTCGACCAAAATCCTAAAGATATTAACCACTCTATCAACGTAGTCTAAAAATTATTCTCAATTAATCATTCGTCTATCCACCAAATTATTAATTGAGAAATTGGATTTCTTAACGGTCACGTCCTCCAATATACAATCTTAATTTTTATTAATCACAAATAACCTGTTCGGTCTCTTTATGATTTGAAAAATCATACAAATGTCTATCCACCATGTTGTACGTATAAATAATAAAAATTAAAACACAATCAGGAAAAATAGAGTAATAATAAGGAGTTAAAATTTGTGTTCTACAAAACTCGGCTACACCTTAGCCTCTAGAACAATAAATTCAGTTCATGTTGGATTTGCAATTAATAGAATTGTTTGGATTGCATCTAAAAATATAGAGAAGAACATGAGATACACAAAATAATATATAAAAAAAAAAATAATCCAAACCCCTGTAATCAGCCGAACCAAAAAATCACCAAGCCGTCACTTCGTAACTCGAGCCGCCTGTCAACTCGTCACGAGCTCCGAGCGAAGTCAACAGCTGCAGCAGCCACGTCAGCAAAAGCGCGTGGGACCCAGCCACTGTACCGACTCAGCAACTCCCTGGTGCTGTCGCTGTCTCGTCGAAGTCAGACCCAGTCAGCATGTGGGACCCAACACATGTCGCATCGCCTGCGTCGCCTTGGGAACTGCACGTCAGAACGAAGGAGAAGCAAACAGCCTGTCACTTGCTGCTGTATTGAAAAGGGTGAGGGGCCCACGCCATCAGAAGTTTGAGTCGCCAAGTTAACTGCTTCGTTGGGTGCACTTCGAATACTGCGCCGATGAAGAAAACAGCCCTACTGCCCACACGTGCTTGGTCTTCTTGGAACTCGCACAAACTTTTATTGTTTTTCTTTTTCTTTTGTGTTATTGTACAGCCGTCACCTCCTACATTTCTCCTCTCTCCTTTGGTTTGCATTTATAGAGTACGGGAAGAGAGTTGGGGTTTCACTTTTTGCAGAAAAGTTCACACTCTTTCTTTATTTCCTTCCTTTAATTGATCTGAATTTATTTATTTCTCTTTCTTTCTTTTCTACCTTTTCTGCCCACCACGTGCTTCTGCATACACAAAATAATACCTGAAATTAGGATTTTTAAATAAAATAAATTTAATTAGTTTAAAATTAATTAAACTAACTATAAATCATATTAACGTATAAAAATCCTTTTAAACATTATTTGCCGCACTTTTAACTCAACAAAACAATAAAAATTTATAAATCCATTATTTTACTTTGTTTGTTGATTTTTTCCACAAATCTTTACTTTTTGCATCAAAAATATTATTTCTTCAAAAATAATTAATTAAATGAGATCATATAGAAATAAGATGAATTATAGACAATATCAGCGAAAACAAGCCATTTTAATTGGTAAATAAGTACAAATATTTGTATATAAATTCAACACATCAAATACCCCCAAACTTAAGATTTTGCTTGTCCTCGAGCAAAAAGTAGAATCATAAACAAGGGAATAATAATAGTAGACTCAACCCATCACACTAAAAGATCTTATCATGCAAGCATCAAAATTTCAATTAAAAATATAAACAATTGCAAATAAAGTCAACCTAAGCATACCCACTTTCTCCAGTGCAATTATTTATTCATAACTCCCAACCCAATCGCATTTGTCATGCAATTAATGTAATTATATTATGCAACAACTCAATCTGTGATTATCCCTTCTCTCTACTACAAACCGAGTAGCAAACTAGAGTTTTTTTTTTTTTTTTTTTTTTTTTTTTTTTTTTTTTTTTTTTTTTTTTATGTCTTCTTTAAGTTGTCACTTGTCTTTTGACGCGAATGTAAAACATTTGTGATGAATTCACCCGGTTACTCAACAAGTCACAAACTTAAAGTGCTTTGCATACTCATATTTCAAGTTGCTGTTCTACGTAAGTGTAGACATTTGTGATGAATACCCCTAGTTACTAAGCAACTCAAAACATTGGAGTAGATTGACTTTATTCATTTCATTTTTTTTTTCATTATTACTCTATTTACTTAAACCCTGTTTAGGACTAGATCAAAGGGGATAATCACGAGAAAAAGCATCACATTTGTCTTTTATGTATAATAGCATGACTCATACAATTTTGTAAGGAATTATGAAACTCAATAATTCTAAAGTAAATAAGTATGCTTACTCTTGCTTTATAAAAAAAATTGTTTATGCCAAAAAAATTGTTTCAATGCTTATCACAATAAGGAACTCAAAATGTGTAATGGTGAGCCTAATTATAATCCTTTTGTTTTGTTTTTCTTTTCAAAAATAATAAAAATAAATTTGTAAAACTTCCCCCCAAACTTAAATATCACATTTTCCTCAATGGGAAAGGAAAAGAAAAACAAAAAGAATGCAAAAAGTTTTGAATATCTCCCCTGATTCGTCTTTAATTTTCTGCACGCGCAGCATTCAGTATTTTGGCGATATCTGGAGCTGTAGATGTCGAAATGGGATGATTTTTTTTTTTGCTGGAAAGCTAAGACAATTGTCTACAACTTCTCTTTGAATCAGTTTTCCATATTTTGAATCCAAACTGCCCAAAAACAGCCATCAATGCAGGTGTTCAAAACAGCTCCGCCTAGCGACTTTCAAAATTTATGCAATCCTACAAGATAAAATCAAAAATTAAAATAAAATAAACTAAAATATAAATCAAAACTAAATGCAATAAAGTAAAACATGGGTTGCCTCCCAAGAAGCGCTAAGTTTTAAGTCTTCAGCCAGACATGGGGGTGAGATGGTTATGTAACGCCAAGATCCAACAACATTAGCACATCCTTTCTAATTTTTCTCTTCTTATGTGGATCAGGTTCAAGCTCTAATTTGAGGCGTTTTCTTCTTGATGATGATGTCTTTGACTCCCCTACCTCTTTGAATTTATGCTGAAAAAATGAATAAATAGAAGGTTCAGCATCCAAATACATAACATCTTCAAAAATATTTTCTTTTTCAGGTTCAAAATTTGTTGAATTTGTTGGACATACTTCGATTGATGATTTTTCAAATTTTGCCTTATGTTTCTTGCCCACAATTAAATGAGTTTCACTTAATTGAATAGATGACTGTTCTTCAGGAGGAAAATTTATGGAATTAAAAATATCAAAAGTTACTTGCTCATGCTGAATTTGTTCCTCCACAATTTGTTCAATCTCACTTTGCCTTTCAACCACATCATGTTCTTCATTTTCTTCTTGTGGTTGCTCAATTATCCTCCCGCTGCTTAGTGTTATTGCCTTGAAATCTTCCATGGGGTTGACAACTGTGTTGCTTGGTAATGTTCCTGCAGTTTTGTTATTAATAATATTTAAAATTTGACTAATTCGTACCTCAAGATTGTGAATGGAAGCCGAAGTTGAATTTGTAACATTTTGGATTGCCAAATCTGTCTTTTGCATGTAGTGTATAAACATGTCTTCAAGTGTCGGCTTCTTTTCTTCCTGTGAAAAAATTTGAGGGTGTATAACTGCTTCTTGATTGTTGTTCCATGAAAAATTGAGGGTGTTTCTCCATCCTGAATTGTATGTGTTTGCATAATGATTGTTTTGCATTTGAAAGTTTGACACAAAATTTTCATGTTCGGCATTTGATGGAGCAAAAGGGTTCCCCACTTGACAATCTGAACTTGCATGATTTCCTGCACAAAGATCACAAATCATATTAGATTGCATAACATTAAAATTTATATTTTCTACTTGTTTATATAAAATATCATTTTTTGTATTTAAAGTAGAAAAAGGATCAAGTTCAAAAACTCCAGCCACTTTTCTTGGCATTGCTATCTCTGAAGACCACTGGCAATGATTTAATGCCATCTCCTCTAAAAGATCATAGGCTGCTGTGTAAGTTTTGCTCATAAGTGCACCACCTGCTGCTGCGTCAACCATAGATCGATGTGTAACTCCCAAACCATTATAGAATGTTTGCATTTACAGCCATTTGGGTAGTTCATGATTAGGACACTTTTTCAATAACTCTTTAAACCTTTCCCATGCATCATACAAAGACTCGGTCTCAAATTGCATAAATGTGACAATATCTTTCCTTAGTTTTGATGTCTTTGCTGGTGGAAAATACTTGGCTAAAAACTTTTTTGCAAGTCCCTCCCAAGTAGTAATACTACCGAGTGGTAGATAATCTAGCCAAGCCTTCGCCTTATCTCGTAGGGAAAAAGAAAAGAGTCTCAGTCTAATTGCATCGTCAGATACACCATTGTGTTTGAAAGTGTCACAAATTTCTAGAAAATCTGCAATGTGAGCGTAAGGATCCTCGTGTGGTAGTCCCCAAAATTGAACAGTCTGTTGAATCATTAGAATCATCGCCGGTTTAATTTCAAAATCGTTAGCTTCAATAACCGGCTTCTTTATGCTTGATTCGTAAATTGAGGGCATAGCATAGTCTCGCAAAGGCCTATTTTCATCGTTCGCCATGGCAATGTATGTGTATGTCCTGAAATGTAAGTATCGAAAAAGAAAAAGAAGAAGAAAAAATAGAAAAACTAAAAAAAACTAAAATAAGAAAAAAAAATAATAAAAAAATAAAAGTTAGTCAAAAGAAAATAAAGATGTAAAATAGTAATAAAATAAAAATAATTACAAAAAAAAATCCAAACTAGCAATAATCTAGCAATTTTCAATATCAATAAAAGAATAACTAGTCCCCGGCAACGGCGCCAAAAACTTGATGCTGATATTTGCAAGTGGACAAAATCGCACAAGTAATATAGATAGATGAGTAGAGTGTCGAACCCACAGGGACTAGATATTTTACTGAGTACCGATATCGCTAGATGAATCACTATTTGGAAGGTCGAATTTTATTAATAATAAAGCAACTAAATTAACTTTAATCTAATTATCTAACTAAATTGGTGAAGAGGGAGAGGGCTGTGAAACGATGAAGCACTTGTACTTTGTTTAATGGTAAAATTTGTTCTAGGGCTCTTGGTTCACCTCGTTTATCACACACACACAAATTATAATTCCTTATAAATAAAAATATTATCTTTCCCAAATTGTCGACCAAAATCCTAAAGATATTAACCACTCTATCAACGTAGTCTAAATATTATTCTCAATTAATCAGTCGTCTATCCACCAAATTATTAATTGAGAAATTGGATTTCTTCACGGTCACGTCCTCCAATATACGGTCTTAATTTTTATTAATCACAAATAACCTGTTCGGTCTCTTTATGATTTGAAAAATCATACAAATGTCTATCCACCATGTTGTACGTATAAATAATAAAAATTAAAACACAATCAGGAAAAATAGAGTAATAATAAGGAGTTAAAATTTGTGTTCTACAAAACTCGGCTACACCTTAGCCTCTAGAACAATAAATTCAGTTCATGTTGGATTTGCAATTAATAGAATTGCTTGGATTGAATCTAAAAATATAGAGAAGAACATGAGATACACAAAATAATATAAAAAAAAATAAATAATCCAAACCCCTGTAATCAGCCGAACCAAAAAATCACCAAGCCGTCACTTCGTAACTCGAGCCGCCTGTCAACTCGTCACGAGCTCCGAGCGAACTCAGCAGCTGCAGCAGCCACGTCAGCAAAAGCGCATGGGACCCAGCCACTGTACCGACTCAGCAACTCCCTGGTGCTGTCGCTGTCTCGTCGAAGTCAGACCCAGTCAGCATGTGGGACCCAACACATGTCGCATCGCCTGCGTCGCCTTGGAAGCCGCATGTCAGAACGAAGGAGAAGCAAACAGCCTGTCACTTGCTGCTGTATTGAAAAGGGTGAGGGGCCCACGCCGTCAGAAGTTTGAGTCGCCAAGTTAACTGCTTCGTTGGGTGCACTTCGAATACTGCGCCGATGAAGAAAACAGCCCTACTGCCCACACGTGCTTGGTCTTCTTGGAACTCGCACAAACTTTTATCGTTTTTCTTTTTCTTTTGTGTTATTGTACAGCCATCACCTCCTACATTTCTCCTCTCTCCTTTGGTTTGCATTTATAGAGTACGGGAAGAGAGTTAGGGTTTTCACTTTTTGCAGAAAAGTTCACACTCTTTCTTTATTTCCTTCCTTTAATTGATCTGAATTTATTTATTTCTCTTTCTTTCTTTTCTGCCTTTTCTGCCCACCACGTGCTTCTGCATACACAAAATAATACCTGAAATTAGGATTTTTAAATAAAATAAATTTAATTATTTTAAAATTAATTAAACTAACTATAAATCATATTAACGTATAAAAATCCTTTTAAACATTATTTGTCGCACTTTTAACTCAACAAAACAATAAAAATTTATAAATCCATTATTTTACTTTGTTTGTTGATTTTTTCCACAAATCTTTACTTTTTGCATCAAATATATTATTTCTTCAAAAATAATTAATTAAATGAGATCATATAGAAATAAGATGAATTATAGACAATATCAGCGAAAACAAGCCATTTTAATAGGTAAATGAGTACAAATATTTGTATATAAATTCAACACATCACGTACTTGTCGAAGTCTATGCATCCCACTCTACATAGGTTCGGTGCAAGTCCTTAACGTCTTCACTTCATAGAGTTCAATCCCCCGCTATGCAACTAATCTTAACACGATGACTACTACGAGATAAAGATAAACTGTGAGAATTAGCCCATGCCCGATAATTCCGGAGATCAATCCCACACCACAAGTAACTACCGTGATAATTCTGGAGATAAATCCCACACCACAAGTATTCAACCGTGATAATTCCGGAGATATATCCCACACCACAAGTAATCTACCGTGATAATTCCGGAGATTAAATCCCACACCGAAACATTGACACATCATCACACGAATACCACATGTGCTTCGCCTCGACTCCGATAATTCCAGAGATCAATCCCACACCGAAAGCAACTACTTGGATAATTCCGGAGATATATCCCACACCCAAAGTAAAACAATTGGATAATTCCGGAGATAGATCCCACACCCAAAGTAAGATACTTCGATAATTCCGGAGATTAAATCTCACACCGAAAGCCATACTGAGGTACTTGACCCATGTTCCCATTCATCATATCACCACTAGTGCCTATCCTTAATATTTTTGGGTTACTGAATTACTTAACGAATCTCCTAGAGTTGGTGTACCCTACCGGCCTAAATTCAAAACTGAATAACTGAAATGCCTCAACAGGAAACTAAAATAACTCAACACCGGTATACTAGGGTCACACACCTCTAGAGACTCAAACTCAAATGTCTAAACCAAAATTTCCACTAATCAAGTGGCTCAACTGAATATCTTAAATCAAATGGCTCAACTGAATATCTCAAATCAAATACTTAACTGAATATCTCAAAGTCAAATGCTTAATCAAATACTTAACTGAATATCTCAAAATCAAATACTGAACTGAATGTCAAGTATAGACTGAATTATCTGAAAACCAATCATTCGAAATAACACTCAAGTTTACAAAGATCCTTTAGTACCAGTCGACTTATACTGTGGTAAGTCGACTGTCCAGAGGACAATTATCTAAAATTTTACAAAAATAAACTAAATCATAGCAGTCGACTAAAAAGAGAATCGGTCAACTTACCCGAGGTAAATTCCAATAATTTTCAAGAAAATATTCTAAGTACATAAGTCGACTTAAAGAATTATAGGTCGACTGTCCCGAAAGGACTGAAATAATTTTACAAAAATAATTTCTCAGTGAACCAGTCGACTGAATAATAGTCTAAGTCGACTGTCCAGAACGAATTTTCAAAGAAAACTAAAATACAGCAGCAGGGTCGTACCAGTCGACTGAACAGTAGGCCAGTCGACTGTCGGCCTACAGTTTTTCATAATTTAGATCTGAATACAAAATCAAACTGGAATTTTCTAAAGATTCTTTGTTGGTGAAAAATAGTTCGTATTCAGGTAAAATGACAATCTCCACAAATCCTCATTATGGACACATTATTCAAAACATCAAATATGTCAAAACTCAAGTTCTCATGTTCTAAATTACTAATTCTTTCATTAGGGTTTTTCAATACTAAATTTTTTTCACGACTCTTAATAAAAATCTGATTTACAAATATAAGATCCAGATGCTCATCATCCAATCATAACCATACTCAAATCTTAACATGCATTTAGCAATACAATTTCGTAAGTCAAGATCTACTCAATATTCTTAGATTCCACAAACATGATACAAACAACGATCTTTGCATTGTTCTCATGCAAAATACACCAAATAAATAACATATCAAACAAACGACAACCAGTCGTTCGCATAGATCAATTTACAAACAAAGTTCATATCATTCACAAAACAAAACAATGTCACTCACATTTGAATTGAGAAGGTCCAACGAAAAGCCTTCCTTTTTGCGAGATCCAAATCTTCCTCTTGCTCCACCAAAACGAATCACAAAGTTCTCTATTGTGCAGCGAATGACGGCTGCAAAAATCCTTTTAAACAATCCGGAAATAGGTTTAGGGTTTTACCCGCACTTTAGCAAAATAATCTTTTCCAAAATACAACTTCGCATATATGGGTCTAGTCTTGGAAATTCAACCAAATTTCATTTAAATTAGGATTTAAAAGAAAATATAATTCTAAATCTCAACCATTACTGTTCAAAACATCCAGAATTGCATTTTTACATTTTAACCCTTAAAAATGACAAATTTGCAAAAAGGTCCTTCTTTTCTCAAAATTTGCAAATAGTTCCAATTAATTTCAGGAAAATCTGGAAAAATACTAAATAAATTCCAAATATTAAATAATGATTTTTCATGAAGAAAACTTGACTTTTCAAACTTCTCAAAAAGTAATTGCACGTGTTTTGCACGTGTAAAAAGATAAATTTTTCTGAAAGTATTTATTAAATCCTCAGAAATTCATTTAAATTTATTTTCGAATATTTAAAATAATATTTGAAAATACGAGGTTCTACAGCGCATTAGTGTCATGTATTATAAATAACTGCATTAAGGACTAAGTGCACAATCACAACACGACATCAATAGGGTAGTCCCTTTAGTTTGATATGTGACAAGTTTGTGTTTGTTAAATATGAAAAATAAGTTATACTATTTCCGACATAGAGAGTATGGCCATGTATAATGTTCGTCGGTTGAATAAACTGACGTACCCACAGTCTTATATGTTGGTAAATGACATGATAAAGATTAAAGAGGAACAGATGCTTAAAGATTATACAATGTTGTTGTACATTTATTTAATTGTTGTAAATTTTACTTCCGCTGTGCAATGTAAAGTGTATTGTTTTACTTGTAACTCTGATGTAAAGTAAAAAGTTCAAATTTCCTTGTAAAATTGTACTAAATGAAGTGGAAAGATCCTATAGAACACTCGAATTCAGTTGTATTTGGGATTCGGGGCATTACAGAGTGGTATCAGAGCCGTGCTTCACACTTGTACAAATTTATAAGGAACGACACCCTAGTAGTGGACATTAGAGTGTGTGTTTGAGTCTAGAGAGTTAAATCTAAGTGACTTACATTTGTGTTGCTCTATGACTTATGCTTCTTCCTCTCTATTTCTAAAATGGTTGATCACTTCGACCCTGCGGGAGACGACGACGACTGGCATATCATCGAGGAAGAGTACCATCCTGGACAAGCAGATTCTGAGGAAGAGTACTATTCAGGGTAAGCAGATTCTGACGAAGAAGAATGGCCTGAATCCCGAGAGATCACCCCACCTCCGGATTCATCTGATGACTCTTCTGACGAAGAAGAAGAACCGATTCCAAGTAGTTTTGTGACTTCTCTTCAGAGGCAGGTAGAAACACTGCAAGAGAGAATCGGATTATTGGAGGCTCAATTGGCAAAGCGAAATGACGACTTTCTGTTCTCAGTCATCGTGTATGGGAACTCGAGAAGAGGAAGAATCTGACAGATGTACTGAAGGATGAAGTTGATGAATTACGGAGAGAACTTCGAGAAGCGAAGAGGAACCGTAGGAGTTAGACTGTTGTAGCTTCTACTATTTTCATTCTGATGTCAAGAAATATTTTTTCAATTCGAATGTATAAAGTTTGGAATTCAATGAAATGCAAGTTGATTTAAAATTCATGTCTTATACTTCGAATGTGATGGACCTTTTACCTCAGAATATGGAATGAAAGCTGTTGTGTTATTCGATACTAGATCCTCTCATACTTTTGTGTCTCCTAAATTTGCTAAAGTGTTGGGAGTTGAACCGAAGATTTTTCCAGGCAAGATCTTGGCAGTAGCTACTCCATCAGGGGAAACTTTAACCACTGATCGGTATTATGCTGATTGGAAGATTGTGATTGCAGATCGAATCTTCGGGATTGATCTGATCGAGCTGACTATCTTGGGAGTCGATGTTATCATTGGCATTAATTGGATGTCGGTGTACAGTGCAAGCATCGAGTGTAAGACCAAGACGGTAATAGTAAAGGCTCCAGGTGGACCTGAAGTCACTTTTCAAGGGAAGAAGAAGTGTTCTAGGCTGGTGGCAGCTATCTGCAAGGAAGAGATTCCTGTGGAAGTGCAAGGAATTCCTGTGGTTCGGGACTATCCGACTGTGTTCTTGGATGATTTTTCTAGATTACTCCTACATCGTGATGTAGAGTTCAGTATCACTGTTCAACCGGGAAGTGCACCCATTTCTAAGGCACCGTATAGGATGGCTACAGTGGAACAGGATGGGGTGAAACGGTAGATTGAGGAACTGTTGGAGAAAGACTTTATTCAACCTAGTGCGTCACCTTGGGGAGTACCAGTGCTTTTGGTAAAGAAGAAGGATGGATCGATGAGAATGTGTATCGATTACCGAGAGCTGAATAAGGTCACTGTTCAGAATAAGTATCCTATTTCTTGAATTGATGACTTGTTCGATCGTCTACAAGGAGCAGTTGTTTTCTCCAAAATAGATCTTCGATCAGGTTATCACCAAGTTCGAGTGAAAGCTGAAGATGTGCACAAAACTGCATTTAGAACTCGACATGGGCATTACGAATTCTTAGTTATGCCATTTGGAGTGACGAATGCACCTGCAATCTTCATGGATTTGATGAACAGAGTTCTGAAGCCGTTCATTGATTCTTTCGTCGTGGTGTTTATCGATGATATTCTCGTGTACTCCAAGTCAGAAGAGGAGCACACCGAGCATCTGGCAGCAGTTTTGAAGAAGCTGGAAGAGCAGGAGTTGTATGCCAAGCTATCCAAGTGTGATTTCTGGAAATCTGAAGTGACATTCCTAGGTCACATCCTTTCTAAGGAGAGAGTGGCAACTGACCATCAGAAGATAGAGGCAGTGAGAGATTGGGCTAGGCCTACTACAGTGAAGGAAGTCAGAAGTTTTCTTGGAATGACTGGATACTACAGGAGATTCATTCAAGGTTATGCTCAGATAGCCGTGCCGCTTACTGGTCTAACCAAGAAGAATGTGAACTTCAAGTGGACTGAGCAATGTGAGGCAAGCTTTCAAGAGTTGAAAGAGAAGCTGACTACTGCACCTATTTTGACTTTGCCTAGAGCAGGTGTTGAGTATGATGTTTATAGCGATGCTTCACATCGTGGGCTTCGTTGTGTCTTAATGCAAGAAGGAAGAGTAATCGCTTATGGGTCTAGATAACTACGACCGCATGAGAAGAATTACCCGACTCATGATCTGGAGTTGGCTGCGATTATCTTTGTCCTGAAGCAATGGAGGCACTACGTGTACGGTGAGAAATTGAATATGTACACGGACCACAAGAGTTTGAAGTACATAAATCAGCAGAAGGATCTGAATTTGAGGCAACGGAGATGGTTGGAAGTGCTTGAGGACATGCGACCTGAGATCAAGTAACATCCTGGGAAAGCTAATGTTGTTGCTGATGCACTTAGTCGCAAGAGCAGTTTAGCCAGTTTGATTACAACTCGGAAGCATCTGATTGAGGAATTGGATCGAGCAGGTATTGAAGTTGTCTTGCAAGGTTTGGGAGCATCTTTAGCTTAGTTGAGGCTTCAGCCTACACTGAATGGAAGGATCATTGCAAGTCAGGAGGTTGATGCTGATATCTTGGAGATGAAGGAGTAGGTTAGTGCTGGCAGGTTGCCTCGATTTCAAATCAGGGATGGAGTGCTATGGTTTGGAGAGAGGCTATGTGTTCCAAATCAGGCAGATCTCAAAGAGAGTATTCTTCAGCAGGCGCATGCTACTCTTTTGTCGGTACATCCTGGGAGTACTAAGATGTACAAAGACGTCAAACCGCATTTCTAGTGGTCAGGTTTGAAACGGGATGTGGCTGAATTTGTGGCGAAGTGTGAGGTTTGTCAGCAAGTCAAAGCCGAAAATCAGAGACCCGGAGGTCTATTACAACCGTTACCTATTCCAGAATGGAAGTGGGATAACATCAGTATGGATTTCATCATGGGATTGCCTAAGAGTCCTAAAGGCAATGATGTGATTTGGGTTATAGTCAATCGACTAACCAAGTCCGCTCACTTTTTGGCGATGAAACTCACTGCTTCGATGGACAAGTTAGCTGAGTTGTATGTTGGCGAGATCGTCCGGCTTCATGGTGTTCCGTCAACTATTGTGTCTGATCGAGATGCACGATTTACTTCGCATTTCTGGAGGAGTCTTCAGATAGCTTTGGGTACCAAGACAGATTTCAGCACTGCTTTTCATCAACAAACCGATGGGCAAACCAAGAGAGTCAACCGTATTCTTGAGGATATGCTTCGGTGTTGTGTACTAGACTTTGGAGGTAGTTGGGAAAGGCATTTACCTTTGGTAGAGTTCGGCTACAACAACAGTTTTCAAACTAGCATCGGGATGGCACCGTACGAAGCTTTGTATGGCAGGAAGTGCAGAGCAGCTGTTTGTTGGTTTGAAGTTGGGGAGCGTCAATTGTTTGGGCCTGAGCTTGTGCAGAAAACCTCTGAGAAGATTGATCTGATCAGGAAAAGGTTGGTAGAAGCTCAGAGCAGGCAGAAAAGCTATGCAGACAACCGGAGAAGGGACCTTGAATTTGAGGTCGGTGACTCCGTCTTTCTGAAAGTATCGCCCAGTAAAGGTGTGGTTCGTTTTGGCAAAGGCGGAAAGTTAGCCCCGAGGTTTATAGGTCCGTACAAGATATTGAAAAGGATCGGGAAAACTGCTTACCGGCTTGAATTACCGGAAGAGTTATCTCAGGTGCACAATGTCTTTCATGTGTCTATGCTGAGAGGTTACATTCCAGATCCGAGTCATCATTTGCCTGAAGTGCCGGAAGGTTTGCAGTTGGATCTGAACTACATCGAGTCTCCTGTCGAGATTGTTGATCGTCGAGAGAAAGTCTTGAGGAATAAGACGATACCGATGGTCAAGGTAGTCTGGAGGAACCATTTGGTTGAAGAGGCTACTTGGGAGTCTGAGGAGAGGATGTTGAAGGACTATCCTGAGCTTTTTGCTTGAGTTGTATTTTTTGTATTGTTTTCTTGTGCTTGTTATGAGTGTTTGTGTTTTGTTTCTCACTCTTGACTGTAGTTCCGGGGACGGAACTATTCTAAGGAGGGAGTGTTGTAATGCCCCGATTTTTCATTTAATGAAAAATTAATTTATTTTGCACGTAGTGTGCACGTGCAATATTTTGGTAAATATTTTCATCATGATGAGTATAGATATTTAAATATGTGCTTTTAATTATTTTATACAAAGCCTTTTTTTAATTAGATAAAAAGCCTTATTCTTAAAGCCCAAAATTTAATTCATTTATTTTATTTTAAAATTATTATTTTGGCCCATAAACTAAAGCCCATGAGTTAATTTAATTTTAAATACAACTTGTAATGTAGAATACAATTTAAAGATTATTTTTATACAAAATTTAAGGTACAAATTTTTGGAGGCAATTGCAAGCACATGCATTGCACGTACACGTGCAAGTGCACACAAAGCATGGCCGGTTGTGGCTTTTGGAGGGAATGGGAAAATTTGAGTGGGATCATGGTGGAGATGGTTACTTGATCATGGGTAGTTAGTGTAACTCCTCCTTAAATCTAAGCCATTTGTTCCTAACTCCTACTTCAATCCTAGCCATCCATTCTCCTATTTTTTTAGTATAAATATCTCTCCCTTTGGCTAGTATTCTTGTGCAAATTAATTCTTCCAAACCTATAGTTAAAATACAAGTATCTAGTAGTTAGTAAGAGAGTAAAAGATTGAGGTTGTGTGGGATTTTGCTTGCATCATCAAGAAGGGGAGAGGATGGCTATCAAGGGAAGGTGCTCTCGGTTTGGCCTTGTGGAGTGCTCGGGTTGGCTTGTGCGCGTCGACGAGGAGGAAAATCGCTCTCGTTGCAAGGACATTCGTTTAGGAGGTTGCTAATTGTACTTTTCTTCAATAAGGTGGGTAAATTTTCTATATTTCTAATTAGGAATGCATGCTAGATTGAATTGAATGAATGAAGCATGAAAAGATTATTAAGAGTACACATTTAATTAGAAAAAATGACTTATCGATTGATTGATATATGAATGTGCAATTGTATGTGGTTCTATTAGTAGAGGCTAAATTTTGTGTGAATAAATTATGGCCATGGATTGTTGAAGAAAATTTAATTATCTACATCACGAATTATATACAAAAAGTTAGTAGATTAACAATGCTACCTTATGTGTTTAAGTAAAATCCTTGTGTTGTATTGAAATAAAGGAATTAAAATATAGATTGGTATGTTTGGTAAATGATTAAAAACTGGGAATTATATGAAGATTACTAGTAAAGAGATTTGAGTTGTTAATTGTTAAGAAATGTCAAAAAAAGAAATGTGGTAGTTATAATTTACAATTCGAATTAATTGTATGAAAAATATGTTTTAATTGTTGAAAAAAAAATTATTTTCTATTTTACTGGAGTATAATTTATGATGATCTGGAAATTTACAGAAAATTTTATAAGAGCAAAGTGAAATGAGGACTAGTTGAACATCGAAACGTTTTGATAACAGAAAGGATTGATTTAAGTAAACTTAGAGTTGTACCATTGACAACCCGAGCGCATAGCTCAAGTGGTTGGGACGGCTCTGTTTGCTACAGTGGGTGTTCGGAGCCCCAGGTTGCTGGTTCGAATCCCTGTGGCACCATACTTTTATTTCTTTTTTTCAAAAATTATAAAAAACAGCAGCCGAGAGCATATAACGCTCTCAGCCCTCCTTATAACGCATGTAGCATCCGGCCTAGTGGCCTGTGCCTTGGGCGGTTTTCCCTGTGGTCCTGGGTTCGAATCTTGGCTTCGGCAGTTTGAAAAAAAAATATTTTTTTTGAGTGTGGATGATTGAAAAATTATGGGAAAAATATGATTATTCTTCTAAAAATATATGGGACTTATGAAAAATAATTTGGGAATTATTTACATAGAATAAAATATGATTTGAGAATAAATGTGTAAATAGAACTATGGTTCTACATCTATATATTGGTGAAAATTATATCTTGCAAAAAGAACTTGAAATGAAGGATTAGAAAATTAATATAGCAAAGAAAGAAATTATATTGTGTGATGGATGTGAATTATTCTCATTGGAGAATAGGGTGAAAAATGTGAAATGTAAATATTCATTTAGTGATGTGATTTCAATGTGAAATTGATGTTTGATGAAGTATAAAATTCCATATGTGATTATGGACTATTGAATAATTTAGAGATCATGCTATTGAAAAAATAAAAAAGAAATCTGTTATGATTATGAAAATGAATTTATGAGTTGGAAATGCTCAAATTGGAAATTGTGAATTGGAATTGAAACAAAAGAGTAGCTAAGTCTCCCCCGGCATTTGGAAGGAAATGAAATGAAATTTGAAATGAAAGACCAAGGTTGGTCATGTTTGAATGAATGAATAAGTCCGGTTTAGTGGAGAGGCTAACTCTAGAGCTTTGATTTTATTCATGATTCTAATAAAAACTAAGGAATAGTGCATAGTGAAGACGTGATGAAAGTGAGAGAAAAACACAAGTATGAGAGTTAAAGTTTACGATGCGGGTGTGTGAGCCACAGAATGCATGCTTGATGAGTCAAGACATGGCGTGGGCACAACTCAGTAATGATCAGACTTTAGCAATGCTTGTAGGATGTTTGGTGACTGCAAGAGGATTGTGTTCAGGGAGGAGGCTGAATTGCCACAGAATGCATGCTTGATGAGTCAAGACATGGCATGGAATTCCCCTCCAGGGTCCGGTGCACGTGCTTGTACTCATAGATCATCTAGGATACTCACCGTAGTTACAGTAGTAGATTAAGTCATGACGAGGGATTGAACCCTACAAAGATGAAGAACGATTAATAGGCTTGCCCTCGGACCTATGTAGTATGGGATGCATAGAATCCGAATAAGTGTGCATTAGTGTCATGTAATATAAATAACTGCATTAAGGACTAAGTGCACAATCACAACACGACATCAATAGGGTTGTCCCTTTAGTTTGATATGTGACAAGTTTGTGTTTGTTAAATATGGAAAATAAGTTATACTATTTCCGGCATAGAGAGGATGGCCGTGTATAATATTCGTCGGTTGAATAAACTGACGTACCCACAGTCTTATATGTTGGTAAATGACATGATAAAGATTAAAGAGGAACAGATGCTTAAAGATTATACAATGTTGTTGAACATTTATTTAATTGTTGTAAATTTTACTTCCGCTGTGCAATGTAAAGTGTAATGTTTTACTTGTAACTCTGATGTAAAGTGAAAAGTTCAAATTTCCTTGTAAAATTGTACTAAATGAAGTGGAAAGATCCTGTAGAACTCTCGAATTCAGTTGTATTTGGGATTCGGGGCGTTACAGGTACACTAGTACAATTTTTACAATATATTATGTTAAGACTAATTTTATCTCAGCACTTTTTCCTTTCTCCTGTTTAAAAAGAACAAAAGGAGAGTAAAAGTAGGAGGCTACTCAGGACACCACTCATTTCTCTCTCTTAACTGTTAAATATCTTTTCAAATTTCAATTTTAAATATCACCAAATTTTAAAATTAAGAAAAAAATCTAGAAACATATAAACGTAGTTATTGGCTTATTTTATTTAAAACCATTTGTAAAAACAAATTTATACAATTATTGATTTCTATACATCTATACAATATATTAAGATAAGGCCACCTTTAGTCCAATGATTTTTCTCCCTTTTTTATATTTTAAAAGCAAAAAAAAGAGCAAATGTAGGAGGCAGACTCCCCTCTTTCTTTATCCAAATTTTGAACTGGATTCATCTGTCGTAATCGAACCTAAAAAATTGTGTAATATATTCTTATTTTCTCTTTTTTTTTTGAAAACTAGTAATTTACCTGTGCAATGCACGTCTTAATAAATATATTTTTTTAAAGTAAAAACTCCGACGTAGTCTAACCTCGAACCTGAGACCTTCTTTATGTTAGTTATGCATGAGCAATGCACGCGTTTGTTTGCAATAAAAATGAAAACCCCAACTCTCCCATTATAATATTAGATTAGAGATTAGAGATGATGTACAATATATTGCACCGGGTTATACTAATATTTATTATTGAGATATGATTGTATTGGACAATTCACATCTTAATCTCACAGTGAGATAAATACAAAATCAAAGTCAAGTGAGGGGTCTAAACTATTTCTAACCAAAACTAAACTAGTATATCCCGGTGCAATATTGCACAGACTTTAAAATGATAGTGATAAAAATAATAAAAATTATTTTAAAAAAATATGCATAATTAATATCAAAAAGAAAAATACTAAATACTATTTTCTTTTTATGCTATTTTAGTTTTAAAGAGACTACAAAAATATATAAATGTTGTACATATGGTACATTTCGCATAGGACAAATCTAGGAATTAGTATAAATAAGTCACTAACATATTCTTGTGAAACAAAGCACATGTTCATAAACTGATGAAAAAATAAATTTTTTTTTTGAAAAATGGGAGAATAATTACTTTCCATACAAATAGATAATAAAAAAGGAACTGCTTGTGCAACTGATGACACATTATGTTTACATCGAATAGAAGAAATTTATTTAGGTGTAACAAACCATTATGTTACGTATCATAAGAAAAATTAGAATATTTTTTGAACTAAAAGTGGTTTAGCATAATATATTGTATAGGTATATAATATAAGGTAGTTATTTGTCAGATGACCAAAAATTCTCAAATAAATAGTTTTAAAAAGAAAAAAAAGAAATGAGAAGAAACCCTTGCCTCCCTCCTCGATGACCCCGTTTGCCTGCACCGTCGTCGAGCTCCGCCATCCACCTTGTCATCATCATCTTAGTCAATCGCTGACACCTCATGCCTTCTCTCTCATCGCCATCAACACAGGTATAAGACTGTCAGGACGCCGGAGTAATGTCGGAGTGAATTTGCATTCATCAGAGTAGTCGGTGTAATACCCCAGATAATATAATACTTTTGTGTACATATATATATATATATATATATATATATATATATATATATATATATATATATATATATTGTAGTGTTGCTTGATTATATGTATGAATGAAGAAGTTTGATTAATTTGTTGGATTGTTCGTGTTGATGGTTACGTTCTTGGTGGTGTACGAGAATGAGAGAACCGATACTAGTACATACACTAGTTTTGAGTGTGATGCATATGCAAATATTTAATTGTATGGTACTACAATGAATATTTTCTGCATGCACTCAAATCCCACCTCTCATCTCTCATCTCTCATCTCATCTTGATCAAAGGCTAAAAATTTCAGCCATGCAAAATATCTCCAAAACCATGAGCTAGAGAAGCTTGTTTAGAGAAACCACCATGCCACCTCATCCCCCCCTACTACCCCCTAGGCCGACCAACCCCCCTTGCACCCCTCACTCCTCTATTTTCATTATTAAATCCCTCCCTTTCACTTTCATTCAGTTCTGAAATTTTCAGGAAAAAAAGAGAGAAGGAAAGAGTGAAAGAAGGCAAGAAAAAGAGGAAAATCAAGAGCTTTGGAGGAGGAATCAATGATGAAGGCCAAGCTATTCTCTTCTTCTCAAAATACACTCAAGGGTGGGGAGTTCTCTAAACTTGTTCTTGTTCTTCTTGTTTGAATTCTTGCATGAAATGAGTAATTTTAGTATGAGGATGATTGATTAGTAGTATGTTTAGAATCTGAAACTGAAACAGAAAAATATGATCTGCATGCTAAGTTCTCGAATTTTCAGAGAGCAAAATAAATAGAATTTTATCATGAAATTTTTACAGAATGATCTTATGTATGTCTAGAAGCTACGTGATTTATTTTGGATTTTTATGATATCATTTGGTATTTTAATAAAATCTATTTTAATGAATGGGTCGTAAGGCAGAGACTGGTTCTATCTATTGTAGAACCTGAACTTGTGGGAATTTTTAGAATTAATTGATACATGATCTATCTCTGAAATTTTTACCATGATATCATGCATGAATCTAGACTCTACAGAAAATATTGAATTATTTGGACGACATTTGATGCATGTTCAAAATTAATTAAGTAGGAGTGAGTATTCATGATAGTGACTGGAGAACAGTAGAACTTTTATACATGATTGGAATAGGTAGAACTCATTGAATACTTGGAATCTGGATGTGATCTTTTGTGCATGTTATACATGATTGTGGTAGGGTAAAAATGGCTTGGGGCCCAACCAGGGCCCAATACAACCCTCACTCAAAAATGGTAAAAACAGCAGTCTAGTTCGGCTTCGAGCCACTGCAGGGTCGGCGCCGAACCTCCAGTTCACCCCCACAGAACTGGTCTCCTCGTATCCGACGAGCCTCAGTGGTCCTCGGCCTCCAATCCGTGACAGCCCTACGGGCCGTCCCCCCGTCCTGGCAAGGCATGAGGATGACCTGTCACAGCCTAGGCCCTCCGATTCTCCCAGAGGCACAGGAGACCCATGATCAGCCATGTCAGCTCCAAATACCACTTAGGGCGTTGACACGTCAGCCCTATACCACTCTGGGCATTGCCACGTCCTCCCTAAACCCCTTGGGCCTCCTGCCACGTCAGGCCCATGGGCTTTCGGGTTCAGACCCGACCCCCAAGCGGATCCAAACCCGGTTGGAATTCTCTATAAATACTAGACCCTCACCCACCTTTTCAGGTAACCAATCTTTTGCCACTTAAAATCACCTAGTTATTGCTACTCTCTCACAGAGACTGACTAGATCGTCGGAGGGTCCGCCACTGGGATAAACCCCGGTGTTTCAGGGCCGTCTGCAGGTACACAAGACCTCGGATCCGAACCCTCTGATCCTAGCCGAGGCATCCACCCCACTCCGAGCCCGTCGCAGGAGCCGCCAGGTCACTCCGAGGGTCATCTGACAAGCAGCTTTCTCCTTCAATACAAATCGATTCCGAACTCACACCTGGTGCATCCACACGTCTCCCAGAAACAAACCGCATCAGGTTGGCGCCGTCTGTGGGAAGACTGCTTCAGAAGCCGACCCGAGCCCGACCATCAAGGGACCTCGACAGCCGAACTTTCATGGCCTCCAAGGGCAAGGGGGCTGCTTCCTCCGTCAACCGACGGGACTCGCCCCCACCAACTGCTAACGCTGGGCCACACATTTCAAAACACGGGGCTCCCCATCAGGGGTCCCAAAGGAGCGTCACCCGTCAAGTCCAGCCCGACCTACGGGGGGTAATCGTCAACCGATAGATTAGCCGCAGCAGGGGAAGGGCCGCTTCCAACCCGGCCCCGAACCATCCAAGACCGCCACCTGAGGGACGGAGGCCAGCACTCAGCCGCATCGGAAGGCAAACTTCAGACCGACCAAACAGGGTCGAGGGAGCCCCCGTCACTCACAAGGAGTTCCAAGACTTCCGGAGAGAAATTCTTGGGGCCCTCCGACGGGCCCCCAGGGAGGAAGCCCTCTACTCCCAAACCAGGTCGGATGCCGAGGCCATCGTGTCGCGCCCGTCAACAATCCAGCCAGAGGACGATGGCGTACTCCTAAGGCGCCTCCAAGAAATGGAGGATCGCCTCGATCATATAGGAGACGGCGACCAACGAGCGGCTCAGGGGTACAAACCTGTCCGTCCTCCCTTCTCCGCCCCCATCCTCCAAGCGGAAATACCCAGGAATTTCCGGCCACCTCAATTCGAGACCTACGACGGCGAGGGAGATCCTGCTGATCACATGGAGGGTTTCAAAACCCTCATGATGATTCACAGCGCCTCGGATCCCCTGTAGTGCCGAGCCTTCCCTGCCACCCTTCGGGGTCCGGCTCGTGAATGGTTCTCGAAGCTCACCCCCGGCTCCATTTACTCCTTCGACCAACTAGAGGACAATTTTCTTGCCCACTTTGTCACCAGCCGGAAGGCCGAAAAGACCAGCGCCTCTTTACTTGGGCTCAGGCAGATAGAGGGGGAATCACTCAGAGTGTTCGTCCGGAGGTTTACCGCAGAGGCAAGGTCGGTCTCCTCCCTTGATCCAGGCATCGCCTCCGCGGCATTTCAGCACAACGTCCGTCACGGACAGCCGAAGGCTTCTCTGGCGAAGAAACCCCCCGTCGACTTTCCCGACCTCCTCAACAGGGTCGAGAAATACATTAGGGCAGAAGAGGCCCTTAACCCCGAAGATGCCAGGGAGGCCACCGGGAAGGGAAAACGGAAGGCCGAAGAAGTCGAACCATCAAAGAAGGCTCCGAGGGACGCGGGGACCATGAAGAAGGTCCCGCCGGTCCCCCGCTTCGAGAGGTACACTCCCTTGACACATAGCGTATCCGCCATCCTCTTTGAAATCGAAGACAAAGGCCTCGTCCGACTACCTCCCCGACCTAATAACAACAAAAATCAAGATCAGCGCTTCTACTGCCGCTTCCACAGAGATCGTGGGCACGAAACCGACCAATGCCGGGCCCTGAAAGACGAAATTGAGGAACTCATCTCACGAGGGTTCCTCCGAGAATTCACCCGAGAAGGCCGACGGGATCAGCGAGATGCTAGGAACCGGAGACTTTCGCCTCCGAACCCTACTTCGAACCACGTCCAGGGTCAGGATCTCGAATCCGAGGGAACCGCGGATACGCCATTCATCTTGCATTGTGTCCACGGGGGGCCGATGGGAGGAGAATCAAATACATCCCGAAAAGCCTTCATCCAAGAGGCGAATGCTGTCCAAAACAACCCCTCGTCCAAGCTACAACCAAGGCCAGTCTCCTTCTCAGGAGAGGACCTCGAAGGCGTTCACCTACCCCACTGCGACGCCCTCGTCATTAGCCTCCACATGGCTAACTGTGAGGTTCGCCGAATCCTCGTCGACAACGGCAGCTCAGTAAATATTCTTTTCCTCAAAGCCTTCGAGAGCCTCAAGTTACCCAGAGGGAAGCTCAAGCCCGCCGGATACACGTTGCATGAATTCTCCGGTGCCCCTGTCGTAATAGAAGAGATTGTTACCCTCGACGTCACCGCAGGATCGGCTCCTGTCAAGAGGACCGAATCCATGGATTTCATGATTGTCAACATCAAGGCAGCTTACAACGCCATTCTCGGCCGACCCGGACTGAGCTCCCTCTAAGCAGTACCTTCGGCCTACCATCTGAAACTTAAATTTCCCACCCCCCGAGGGGTCGGCATCGTCCGAGGTAGCCACGAAGCAGCGCGGTCGTGCTATATAACCGCCGTCGGAGGGGGTGTATTCCCCCTCGACGCCGCTGAACTCGAACCCGAGAGGGATGGCCCAGCTCCCGAGCCTGTCAACGAACTAGAAGAGGTCCTGTTCGATGCCGAGGATGAATCAAAATGGTTCCGGGTGAGCCGCTCGCTCACCCAGAACTTGAAAACAGGCATCATCTCCTGCATCTGTCGCAACGTTGATCTCTTCGCTTGGAAGCCCTCCGACATGCCCGGGATCTCCGAAGACTTGATTATGCATCGGTTGAGCGTCATCCCTGACTCTAAGCCGGTCGTCCAAAAGAGGCGCAAAGTCGCCCCGGAGAGGCAACAAATTGTGAAGACAGAAGTGGACAAACTCTTGTCCGCTCGATTCATTCAGGAAGTCAGCTACCCCGAGTGGTTGGCCAATGTCGTCATGGTAAAGAAGGCAACAGGGGGTTGGCGGATCTGCATCGACTTCACGGATCTTAATAAAGCATGTCCGAAAGATCCTTTCTCCTCCCCCGCATCGACGCTTTGATCGACGCAACCTCGGGGCATGAGCTACTGTCCTTCATGGACGCATTCACGGGGTACAATCAGATCCGAATGTTTCCACCAGACATCTCCAAAACCTCGTTCGTCACCGACCAGGGTCTTTATTGTTACCGCGTTATGCCCTTCGGGCTGAAAAACGCCGGAGCCACGTACCAGCGTGCTCGTCAACAGAATCTTCAAAGACCTGATCGGCCGCAACGTGGAATTCTACGTCGACGACATGCTCGTCAAGAGCCGGGCTGGGCCGGACCACGTCGCCGACCTCGAAGAAGCCTTCGGTCCTCCGACGTCACAACATGAGACTCAACCCGGCTAAATGCGCCTTCGGCGTCTCCACTGGGAAATTCCTAGGGTTCATCGTCAGCCAATGCGGCATTGAGGCAAACCCCGAGAAGATCCAAGCCATTATTGACATGTCCCCCCTCGGAATGTCAAGGAGGTTCAGAGGCTTACGGGCTGGTTGGCGGCAATCGGCCGTTTCCTCTCCAAGTCAGGGAGAAGTCTCTCCCCTTATTCAAGGCCTTACGCGAAAAAGGGGGCTTCGAGTGGGGTACCCATCAACAAGAAGCCTTCGAACAGCTGAAGAAATACCTCGCCAACCCGCCTCTCCTTAGCAAGCCCGAGCCAGGCGAGCCGCTTTGGCTATACCTGTCCGCCTCGGATAGCGCCCTCAGTGGCGTCCTCATCCGAGAAGAGGAAGGGGTTCAAAGACCATTGTATTATGTGAGCAAAGTACTACTCCCAGCCGAGACGAGGTACGCAAAGATAGAGAAGGTGGCCTATGCCTTAGTCATGGCAGCCCGGAAGCTTCGTCCTTACTTCCAGGCCCACTCCGTCCAAGTGCTGACCGACCAGCCACTAAAGACTGTCCTTCACAAGCCCAAAAACTCCGGCCACTTAGTCAAGTGGTCAATTGAGCTGAGTCAGTTCGACATCAGCTATCAGCCAAGGATGGCCATTAAAGGACAGACCCTCGCCGAATTTATAACTGAGTGTACCGTCTCCGAGCAGCCCAGCATCGAGGGTTCGGATCCGACCTGGGAGGTCTTTGTCGACGGCTCATCATGCGAAACAGGGAGCAGGGCTGGCATCATCCTTCATGGCCCCGACCAATTCCTACTTCAATACTCCCTCCGCCTCAACTTTCCGGCCTCCAACAACGAGGCAGAGTACGAGGCCATGATCGCCAGATTGACCCTCGCCCACCGAGCCGGAGCCAAGCAAATCCGGGCCTTTAGCGATTCTCAGCTCGTGGTCAATCAGATCACCGGAGAATACGAAGCCCGCGATGATCGCATGATGAGATATTTGGCGGCAGTCCGACGACTCCTGGCGTCCTTCAGCTGCGCCACAGTTATCAGAGTCCCCAGGGAACAGAACGCTCAAGCAGACGTGTTGTCCAAACTCGCCTCTTCCTCCTTCGAGGGTCTCGATCAGACGGTGCTCATAGAAATCCTCCTAAAGCCAAGTATCAATGACCCAGAGCCGGAGGCGATGTGTGTGCAAGATGATACCAGCCCAGACGACTGGACCACTCCCATCCGAAGATTCTTAATCAGTGCCGAGCTCCCTAAAGACAGGGCCGAGGCCAGACGAGTCAGAGTCCGAGCTGAAAGGTTTGTCATGATTGATGACATTCTCTTCAAATGCTCATACACCTTGGCCGACGGCAAACCATACCTCCGCTGTCTCACCAGCGACGAGGCCAGCTACGCCCTCAAAGACCTACACGAGGGGATCGACGGATGCCACATAGGGAGTAGGACACTTGCACGAAAGGCCCTGAATCAGGGGTACTATTGGCCGACCATGCTCCAGGACTCACAAGACTTAGTCAAAAGGTGCGGCCCCTACCAAAGGTTCTCCCCTATCAAAAGGCTTCCTCAAGCCAATCTACGATCCCTGGCGAGCCCTGCACCATTCGCTATGTGGGGTATGGACCTTGTGGGGCCCTTCCCCCCAGCAGTAGGACAAAAGAAATTCCTGATAGTCGTCATCGACTACTTCACCAAATGGCTCGAAGCCGAGCCTCTGTCCAGCATCACCGAGCGCCAAGTACAACAATTCTTTTGGAAGAACATCATTTGCCGGTTCGGAATCCCCCGGGTCCTCGTTACAGACAACGGAACCCAATTCCAGGGTCAGAATTTCCAAACTTTCTGCGCGGACATCGGTATCCAGCAACGCTTCTCCGCTATTTGCCACCCTCAGTCCAAAGGCCAAGCGGAAAACGCGAACAGGCAAATCCTCGACGGCCTCAAGAAGCGCCTCGATAGTTCCCCCAAAGGGCTTTGGGTCGAAGAACTTCCAAGTGTGCTATGAGCGTACCGAACCACCAAGAGGATCCCCACGGGAGAGACGCCGTTCGCCTTGACCTACGGAACGGAGGCAGTCATCCCCATCGAGGTCGGCCTGCCTTCTCCCCGTATCATGGCCTTCGACGAAGCTGACAATTCATCCGGCTTAAGGGCCAACCTGGACCTCATCGCCGAAGTCAGAGAGAAATCCTCAATCCGGAGAAGCATCTACCAACAACGGATCGAGAAGTTTTACAACAAGAAGGTCCGCCCCACTAACATCAAGGCGGGAGACCTCGTGCTACGAAAACTGTCTGTCTCTGATCCAACCAAGAAGAGGAAATTGGCCCCCAACTGGGAAGGCCCATACCGTATAGTCGAGGCTGTACGCCCTGGTACGTACCGACTGGCGAATATGGACGGCCGGCTCATCAGCCGACCCTGGAACGCCGAGCACCTAATGAAGTTCCTGGAAGAGCGAACATAGTTTCTAACTTGGCTAATGTATATAAAATCTTTTGTAAGCTTTCATGTGTAAAGGGCGGCTTCGACGACCCTCCGTATCTAGTATGAAAGAAATCTCTTTTTTGTCAAACTCCAAATGCCTCGGCAGATCCGACTTAACACCGAACAATGGGATCGGCACCCGAGTCCTCACTCCGGTATCGTCCCAACGTCTCGGTAGGTCCAATCCAGCTTCAGGCCAGGGACTCTTCCTAAGGCCCCGCGTTGATCCCTCACGGATCGACAGAGCCGAACCACGCCTCCGCCGTCATTCACCGCACTTCTAAACAGAGCAAAGGAGGAAAAGAATTCTTTATTCATACTCCTTTATTTGGTTCTGAGAAAACAAACAAAGATCGTTACAGGACCACTCCACTCATCTCAAACTGAAGGAAGCCACCATCTTAGGGCCCCTCGGGTCCGACGAAGGGCGGGACCACTCCAACCGAGCGGCTAGGAGCCCTCTCCTTGTCATGACGGTCCTTGGGCTCAACCACGGTCGACACTCCAGCCACGGAGCTCTGGGCATCAACTGGTCGCATGCGCTCTAGCAGCAGCAGCGCAGAGGGAACCCCCTCCGCTCGCCAACCCACGGAGGAAGATGTCGGGACACCCAGCATTGTCTTGTAGCGGTGTATCTCCATCTCCTTCTCCACTATGACATCGCGAAGTAACCTCTCAGAAGAGGGCCTCTGTACCGAGGCATTCGACATGGTATATCCCAGTCCGACACCTCCGAGGTCCCGGTCCACCATCGCCCTCCTCAGCCGGCTCGCCTCCTCACTTAAGGCTTCAGACTTATTCCGATAATAGTTAAAAGCCGCATCAGTGTCACGAGCCCCCTTTCGGTAGCGAACCAACGTGGCCTCCAGGGCCTCAACTTTTCTCCAGAGCCACGCCACGTCGGAACGACGGGGGTCCACCTCGGAAAGGGGAGCCGCAACCTACAAGAAAACCAGCCAACTTAAAACACATAAGCAAGGAGGGTCGGAAACACCCGAAGTCAAAACACTTGGCCGGTCAAAAATCTTTTTTAAATTGAGTTGCTTCTTACAAAAATGTGGTGGCCAGTCCGCGGAAGGCAAATACAATCGAGAGAAGGAAAACGAAAGACAAAAATTATACAACTTATTTTCCCACCTCAGCATCAGCAGGCAGGTCCACAGGGGGGTCGGCTGACGGGTCAAGAGCAGGCCCTTCTTCGCCAGGGGTCTTCGGTGTCCCCTCGACCTCCATGTGATACTCGAAGTTGGACAGGTCAAGGGTCGAGTAGAAGTGCCTCACGTGGCTGAGGGCCTTCGCATAACACTCGTCTTGAGCCTTGATCACCAGGAGCTGACCCGTCTCTGTCAGCTCTTCCCTCTCCTTGGCAAACTCCTTCTCCTGAGCCACCATCTTCTTCGCCCATTCCTCCTTCTCCTTGTCGAAGGCCGTCTTCATCTCTTGCTCCCTCTTATGAGAGCCTTTGAGCTCTATCTTCATCTCCTTCGTCTCCTGCTCGGCCTTGTCCGCCCGGTCGCGCTCCCGCTTCAAAGCGGCCTCGTAAAGGCCCCTCACGTGGGCCCCCTGCACGGTCGCCTGCAGTCACCGAGCACAACTAAGGAAGCCTCCTCCTCAACGTAATTACAGGAAAAGAGAGGTCGACAGACTTACTAGCACATTGGCCTGTGCGAGGCGAGTATACGCCTCATCCAGGGTCTCGGTCTTCATCTCCGAACGATCCCGGGGGGTCGCCAACTCACTCGCCACCTCGACGGCTTGCCGCCCTCGGGTCAGACAGTCTCCCTCGCGGATCGACCAACTCGGCACCCACGGTCGCCGAAGCCTCTCCTCTACCTCCGGATCCACCAGAGGGCCCTTCCCCTTATCGAGATCGGTGACCTTGCCCTAGTCCGGACCGCCCTGAACCGCCGCGTCCTTGACCGTCTCCGATCGAGTCCTTTTTGCCCTCGGCTGAACAGGGTCCTCGAAAACCACCTGGGACGACCCCCTCGTCTTCATCGCCCCCACCTTCTTCTCGGCCTCCTCCTTCTTCATGGCGAGCCTCTTCGCCTTGATCGACTCAGGATCCATATATGCAAAAAGATCCAGTAAGGATAATGAGCACAGAGGAACAACAAAGCCAAAAGAAAGAAACAACTACATACACAGATCGGCCGGGCTGAGTCCAACGCTCGCCAGGTGACCCTCGGTCACCTTCGCCCAGTTGATACTATACGACAGACGGAGGCACTCAACAAACCCCCACTCCTCGGCCATCAGGTCCCTCGGCCTCGGCGTTTTATAGCTCGGCTTGGAGTGGTTCCATCGAGTGGGAATGTCCCAAGGTTCCTCACTCTGGATCACCAGATATTTCTTCTTCCAACCCTTGATGGAGTCCGGATGACCGTGGACGACCTTCCCCTTGCTCCGGGGCGAAATGTAGTAGACACCCTCAGCCGCCGAGCTGATCATCAACATCGCTCGGAAGACATTCAGCCGTAGAGGTACCCTCTGCTCCTCGCACATCAACATGAAGCAGATGATCTGCTTCCAAGAGTTGGGCCCGTACTGCATCGGCGCCAAGGACGCCCAGTTCAGCACCTCGCGAACAAACGGGTGAACTGGTAGCCTCAGGCCAGAGATGAAGGCATCCACGGGGAAGACGCAATGCCAATCCGGCAGGGGGTCGGTCGGTCGAAGAGTAGAGCTCGGCAACATGAGCTCGTAACTGGACCCTATGTGATACGCCAGCCGCAAATCCTCCAAGTCACCCGCCTCCAGAACGGTCGGAAATGTGTCCATTATCACCCTCTTCCGGCTCGGCGACGACGGTGGACCCCAAACACCTCCTTATCAGAAAGATCGTCAGGGTACCGACGGAACGGCTTAGGCTGTACGGGAGACCCTATCATCAAGTTACGATAAACAGGCGCCTGGCTCGAGCCCCCAATCTTCGACCCCTTCTTCTTCGGAGCCCTCTTCTTCTTGGCTCGTTCCGGCGAGGGGGTAGATAATCGCCCCAGACCTGTCGGCATGGAACTCGAGCCCACACCCTGACCTCCTATCTGAGCCCCTTCGGCTTCACCCCCTTTGGGGCCACCCTCCTCTTCGGAAACCAACCCTAGAATCTGGACTTCGGCAGAACTACCGCCCCCCTCCTCAGAATCGCTACTCCCCATAACAAAAAGCCTCCGAGACCGTAGCGGCTTCACATTATACACTAGCTGCTCCTCGCCTACAGACTCCCCCTCGAGATCAGACTCCTCCCGCGAAGTCGATTTGGAGGCGGGTTTCACGCCCCCCCCAGACGTCGACGCTGACGAGCCAGACTGAGCCCTGTCCATCTGTGCCTAAACTAAACAAACTTACCAACTAATCTGGGGTCGCTTCGGAAGAACGAGCCTGGTACAGCAAACGGTAGGGACAAGCACTGAAGTGTTGGAAGATTTTTTGAAAGAGAAAGAAGCGAGTAAGAAGTGGGCGATAGGAGGAGAGGGGGGAACATTTATAGAGGATAAAAACGACTCCTCGATTTCCGCAATTACTGTTCACCGATTGACGTGTAACGGCCTCCTGGAAAATCGCACCACGTCCTCGAAACGTGGGCTGCTGACGTCATCCAGTGCCAGGCTGGCAGCCAGACACAGAGGTCGGGTCAGATGAAGTGCTCGGCGGAAAAATTTCCTTTTTTAAAGATTTAAGGCTACAGGGCTCGGTCGGCTCCCCTCTCACCCGCGAACAACTTGGGGCTTACAGCCTCGGCAGCCGAAACCCCAAATTGTTCCCGGGTGGTAGGAAAGCCACCATCGCCTGCGCCCCGGGCTCCAGGGCTCGGTCGGCTCCTCTCTCACCCGCGAACAGCTCGGGGTTTACGGCCTCGTCAGCCGAAACCCCGAATTGTTCGAGGGTGGGAGGAAAGCCACCATCACCTAGAACCCTAACAGAAAGCGGATCGACCCGCATATCCGAGGCTCTTCAGCCTCAGGTCCAGAATACGGTGTGTACCCCTCCCGTCCTGATCTCTCTCGGGCCAAACAACCGTGTGAGGGCCATCTGACCCGAAAAAGGATACGGACGGCAGAGTCACCACCGATTCGAGGCTCCTTGGCGCTACAAAATTTTTCAAAAAAAAAGATGTCCACCGAAGCAGACACCTCTGGTGGCCATTGGACCACCCTTGCTGTGATCAAACCCGCTGGGGGGGAGAGGTATTTATAGCCTCCCCCATGGACCAGCCGTTATGACATTGGGAAAGCCAGTCGACGGAAGCCCATGCACCACCTGCATTTATTAGGCGGCGCCATTTAATGCCCCTAGGAAATTGGAACATCGCACGGATCCCGGAGCGCCTTCAATGCTCTGCAAAGACGACGGACCACTCTGCTCAAACCTTCTCAGGAAGAAACACCGGCTCGCCATCACCCTTGCCGACACATAATCCCTCGTCATCTCGAGGTTCGGTCGAGCACCAGGGTACCCTTCTCAGGAAGAAACAACGACTCGCCATCACCCTTGCCGACACGTAATCCCTCGTTATCTCGAGGTTCGGTCGAGCACCAGGGCACTCTTCTCAGGAAGAAACACCGGCTCGCCATCACCCTTGCCGACACATAATCCCTCATCATCTCGAGGTTCGGTCGAGCACCAGGGTACTCTTCTCAGGAAGAAACAACGGCTCGCCATCACCCTTGCCGACTCGTAATCCCTCGTCATCTCGAGGTTCGGTCGAGCACCAGGGCACTCTTCTCAGGAAGAAACACCGGCTCGCCATCACCCTTGCCGACACATAATCCCTCGTCATCTCGAGGTTCGGTCGAGCACCAGGGTACTCTTCTTAGGAAGAAACAATGGCTCGCCATCACCCTTGCCGACACATAATCCCTCGTCATCTAGAGGTTCGGTCGAGCACCAGGGCACTCTTCTCAGGAAGAAACACCGGCTCGCCATCACCCTTGCCGACACATAATCCCTCGTCATCTCGAGGTTCGGTCGAGCACCAGGGTACTCTTCTCAGGAAGAAACAACGGCTCGCCATCACCCTTGCCGACACATAATTCCTCGTCATCTCGAGGTTCGGTCGAGCACCAGGGCACTATTCTCAGGAAGAAACACCGGCTCGACATCACCCTTGCCGACACATAATTCCTCGTCATCTCGAGGTTCGGTCGAGCACCAGGGTACTCTTCTCAGGAAGAAACAACGGCTCGCCATCACCCTTGCCGACACGTAATTCCTCGTCATCTCGAGGTTCGGTCGAGCACCAGGGCATTCTTCTCAGGAAGAAACACCGGCTCGCCATCACCCTTGCCGACCCATAATCCCTCGCCAGCTCGAGGTTAGGTCTGGCACCAGGGTAATCTTCTCAGGAAGTCTCAAACAGATCACCACCACCCTTGCCGACCCATAGACCCTCGCCGGCTCGAGGATCGCTCTAACATCAGGACAACCCCCTCATGAAGGCCCAGTAGTTCGCCATCCCATTTCTATAATCGTAAACACTCCTCCACGGCTAGCTCCTGCACCCCCGCAGGAGTGGGGGGCTTGTGTGGTAGGGTAAAAATGGCTTGGGGCCCAACCAGGGCCCAATACAACTCCCACTCAAAAATGGTAAAAATAGCAGTTTAGTTCGGCTTCGAGCCACTGTAGGGTCGACGCCGAACCTCCAGTTCACCCCCACAGAACTGGTCTCCTCGTATCCGACGAGCCTCAGTGGTCCTCGGCCTCCGATCCGTGACAGCCCCACGGGCCGTCCCCCCGTCCTGGCAAGGCATGAGGATGACCTGTCACAGCCTAGGCCCTCCGATTCTCCCAGAGGCACAGGAGACCCATGATCAGCCATGTCAGCTCCAAATACCACTTAGGGCGTTGACACGTCAGCCCTATACCACTCTGTTCATTGCCACGTCCTCCCTAAACCCCTTGGGCCTCCTGCCACGTCAGGCCCATGGGCTTTCGGGTTCAGACCCGGCCCCCAAGCGGATCCAAACCCGGTTGGAATTCTCTATAAATACTAGACCCTCACCCACCTTTTCAGGTAACCAATCTTTTGCCACTTAAAATCACCTAGTTATTGCTACTCTCTCACAAGACTGACTAGATCGTCGGAGGGTCCGCCACCGGGATAAACCCCAGTATTTCAGGTCCGTCTGCAGGTACACAAGACCTCGGATCCGAACCCTCTGATCCGAGCCGAGGCATCCACCCCACTCCGAGCCCGTCGCAGGAGCCGCCAGGTCACTCCGAGGGTCATCTGACAAGCAGCTTTCTCCTTCAATACAAATCGAGTCCGAACTCACACCTGGTGCATCCACACGTCTCCCAGAAACAAACCGCATCAATGATGATGTCTAGTTTCTGGATATGCAAATTTGATGACCTTTGGTTATGCATGTGAATTTTTATGAATATTTAAGTGAGTACTGTGCATAACTTAGTCAGTATTGAAACCCTGATAAGATGGTACTTTATGGCTCTGTAAGAGCAGAATTTGAGGAAGTGTACAGCTAGGGAGTTGTAGTAGACATCATGAGCTTTCCAGAAAGCCTTATGTCAAGAAAATCCTGTAAGTAGAGTAAAAGATATGATTTTTGCAAGTTGGAACAGAACCCAGATTTCGAGTGATAGGCTTTATTGAGTAGTGCATTATATATGTGATGCGATTTGTTTCTGGGAGACGTGTGGATGCACCAGGTGTGAGTTCGGACTCGATTTGTATTGAAGGAGAAAGCTGCTTGACAGACGACCCTCGGAGTGACCTGGCGGCTCCTGCGAGGGGCTCGGAGTGGGGTGGATGCCTCGGCGCGGATCAGAGGGTTCGGATCTGAGGTCTTGTGTACCTGCAGACGGCCCTGAAACACCGGGGTTTATCCCGGTGGCGGACCCTCCGACGATCTAGTCAGTCTCTGTGAGAGAGTAGCAATAACTAGGTGATTTTAAGTGGCAAAAGATTGGTTACCTAAAAAGGTGGGTGAGGGTCTAGTATTTATAGAGAATTCCAACCGGGTTTGGATCCGCTTGGGGGCCGGGTCTGAACCCGAAAGCCCATGGGCCTGACGTGGCAGGAGGCCCAAGGGGTTTAGGGAGGACATGGCAATGCCCAGAGTGGTATAGGGCTGACGTGTTAACGCCCTAAGTGGTATTTGGAGCTGACATGGCTGATCATGGGTCTCCTGTGCCTCTGGGAGAATTGGAGGGCCTAGGCTGTGACAGGTCATCCTCATGCCTTGCCAGGACGGGGGGACGGCCCGTGGGGCTGTCACGGATCGGAGGCCGAGGAGCACTGAGGCTCGTCGGATACAAGGAGACCAGTTCTGTGGGGGTGAACTGGAGGTTCAGCGCCGACCCTGCAGTGGCTCGAAGCCGAACTAGACTGCTGTTTTTTCCATTTTTGAGTGAGAGTTGTATTGGGCCCTGGTTGGGCCCCAAGCCATTTTTACCCTACCATACAAGCCCCCCACTCTTGCGGGGGTGCGGGAGCTAGCCGTGGAGGAGTGTTTACGGTTGTAGAAATGGGATGGCGAACCACTGGGCCATCAGGAGGGGGTTGTCCTGATGTTAGAGCGATCCTCGAGCCGGCGAGGGTCTATGGGTCGGCAAGGGTGGTGGTGATCTGTTTGAGACTTCCTGAGAAGATTACCCTGGTGCCATACCTAACCTCGAGCTGGCGAGGGATTATGTGTCGGCAAGGGTGATGGCGAGCCGGTGTTTCTTCCTGAGAAGAGTGCCCTGGTGCTCGACCGAACCTCGAGATGACGAGGGATTATGTGTCGGCAAGGGTGATGGCGAGCCGTTGTTTCTTCCTGAGAAGAGTACCCTGGTGCTCGACCGAACCTCGAGATGACGAGGGATTATGTTTCGGCAAGGGTGATGGCGAGCCGGTGTTTCTTCCTGAGAAGAGTGCCCTGGTGCTCGACCGAACCTCGAGATGACGAGGGATTACGAGTCGGCAAGGGTGATGGCGAGCCGTTGTTTCTTCCTGAGAAGAGTACCCTGGTGCTCGACCGAACCTCGAGATGACGAGGGATTATGTGTCGGCAAGGGTGATGGCGAGCCGGTGTTTCTTCCTGAGAAGAGTGCCCTGGTGCTCGACCGAACCTCGAGATAACGAGGGATTACGTGTCGGCAAGGGTGTTGGCGAGCCGTTGTTTCTTCCTGAGAAGAGTACCCTGGTGCTCGACCGAACCTCGAGATGACGAGGGATTATGTGTCGGCAAGGGTGATGGAGAGCCGGTGTTTCTTCCTGAGAAGGTTTGAGCAGAGTGGTCTGTCGTCTTTGCGGAGCATTGAAGGCGCTCCGGGATCCGTGCGATGTTCCAATTTCCTAGGGGCATTAAATGGCGCCGCCTAATAAATGCAGGTGGCGCATGGGCTTCCGTCGACTGGCTTTCCCAATGTCATAACGGCTGGTCCATGGGGGAGGCTATAAATACCTCTCCCCCCAGCGGGTTTGATCACAGCAAGGGTGGTCCAATGGCCACCAGAGGTGTCTGCTTCGGCGGACGTCTCTTTTTTTGAAAAAAATTGTAGCGCCAAGGAGCCTCGAATCGGTGGTGACTCTGCCGTCCGGATCCTTTTTCGGGTCAGATGGCCCTCACATGGTTGTTTGGCCCGAGAGAGATCAGGACGGGAGGAGTACCCACCGTATTCTGGACCTGAGGCTGAAGAGCCTCGGATATGCGGGTCGATCCGCTTTCTGTTAGGGTTCTAGGTGATGGTGGCTTTCCTCCCACCCTCGAACAATTCGGGGTTTCGGCTGACGAGGCCATAAACCCCGAGCTGTTCGCAGGTGAGAGAGGAGCCGACCGAGCCCTGGAGCCCGGGGTGCAGGCGATGGTGGCTTTCCTACCACCCGGGAACAATTTGGGGTTTCGGCTGCCGAGGCTGTAATCCCCAAGTTGTTCGCGGGTGAGAGGGGAGCCGACCGAGCCCTGTAGCCTTAAATCTTTAAAAAAGGAAATTTTTCCGCTGAGCACTTCATCCGACCCGACCCCTGTGTCTGGCTGCCAGCCTGGCACTGGATGACGTCAGCAGCCCACGTTTCGAGGACGTGGCGCGGTTTTTCAGGCGGCCGTTACACGTCAATCGGTGAACAGTAATTGCGGAAATCGAGGAGTCGTTTTTATCCTCTATAAATGTTCCCCCCTCTCCTCCTATCGCCCACTTCTTACTCGCTTCTTTCTCTTTCAAAAAATCTTCCAACACTTCAGCGCTCGTCCCTACCGTTTGCTGTACCAGGCTCGTTCTTCCGAAGCGACCCCAGGTTAGTTGGTAAGTTTGTTTAGTTTAGGCACAGATGGACAGGGCTCAGTCTGGCTCGTCAGCGTCGACGTCTGGGGGGGACGTGAAACCCGCCTCCAAATCGACTTCGCGGGAGGAGTCTGATCTCGAGGGGGAGTCTGTAGGCGAGGAGCAGCCAGTGTATAATGTGAAGCCGCTACGGTCTCGGAGGATTTTTGTTGTGGAGAGTAGCGATTCTGAGGAGGGGGCGGTAGTTCCGCCGAAGTCCAGATTCTAGGGTTGGTTTCCGAAGAGGAGGGTGGCCCCAAAGGGGGTGAAGCCGAAGGGGCTCAGATAGGAGGTCAGGATGTGGGCTCGAGTTCCATGCCGACAGGTCTGGGGCGATTATCTACCCCCTCGCCAGAACGAGCCAAGAAGAAGAGGGCTCCGAAGAAGAAGGGGTCGAAGATTGGGGGCTCGAGCCAGGCGCCTGTTTATCGTAACTTAATGACAGGGTCGCCTGTACAGCCTAAGCCGTTCCGTCAGTACCCTGACGATCTTTCTGATAAGGAGGTGTTTGGGGTCCAACCGTCGTCGCCGAGCCGGAAGAGGGTGATAATGGACACATTTCCGACCGTTCTGGAGGCGGGTGACTTGGAGGCTTTGCGGCTGGCGTATCACATAGGGTCCAGTTATGAGCTCATGTTGCCGAGCTCTACTCTTCGACCGACCGACCCCCTGCCGGATTGGTATTGCGTCTTCCCCGTGGATGCCCTCATCTCCGGCCTGAGGCTGCTAGTTCACCCGTTTGTTCGCGAGGTGCTGAACTGGGCGTCCTTGGCACCGATGCAGTACGGGCCCAACTCTTGGAAGCAGATCATCTGCTTCGTGTTGATGTGCGAGGAGCAGAGGGTACCTCTACGGCTGAATGTCTTCCGAGCTCGGCGGCTGAGGGTGTCTACTACATTTCGCCCCGGAGCAAGGGGAAGGTCGTCCACGGTCATCCGGACTCCATCAAGGGTTGGAAGAAGAAATATCTGGTGATCCGGAGTGAGGAACATTGGGACATTCCCACTCGATGGAACCACTCCAAGCCGAGCTATAAAATGCCGAGGCCGAGGGACCGGACGGCTGAGGAGTGGGGGTTTGTTGAGCGCCTTCGTCTGTCGTATAGTATCAACTGGGCGAAGGTGACCGAGGGTCACCTGGCGAGCGTTGGACTGAGCCCGGCCGATCTGTGTATGTAGTTGTTTCTTTCTTTTGGCTTTGTTGTTCCTCTGTGCTCATTGTCCTTACTGGATCTTTTTGCAGATATGGATCCTGAGTCGATCAAGGCGAAGAGGCTCGCCATGAAGAAGGAGGAGGCCGAGAAGAAGGTGGGGGCGATGAAGACGAGGGGGTCGTCCCAGGTGGTTTTCGAGGCCCCTGTTCAGCCGAGGGCAAAAAGGACTCGCTCGGAGACGGTCAAGGACGCGGCAGTTCAGGGCGGTCCGGACCAGGGCAAGGTCACCGATCTCGATAAGGGGAAGGGCCCTCTGGTGGATCCGGAGGTAGAGGAGAGGCTTCGGCGACCGTGGGTGCCGAGTTGGTCGATCCGCGAGGGAGACTGTCTGACCCGAGGGCAGCAAGCCGTCGAGGTGGCGAGTATGTTGGCGACCCCCCGGGATCGTTCGGAGATGAAGATCGAGACCCTGGATGAGGCGTATACTCGCCTCTCACAGGCCAATGTGCTGGTAAGTCTGTCGACCTCTCTTGTCCTGTAATTACGTTGTGGAGGAGGCTTCCTTAGTTGTGCTCGGTGACTGCAGGCGACCGTGCAGGGGCCTACGTGAGGGACCTTTACGAGGCCGCTTTGAAGCGGGAGCGCGACCGGGCGGACAAGGCCGAGCAAGAGACAAAGGAGATGAAGATAGAGCTCGAAGGCTTTCAGAAGAGGGAGCAAGAGATGAAGACGACCTTCGACAAGGAGAAGGAGGAATGGGCGAAGAAGATGGTGGCTCAGGAGAAGGAGTTTGCCAAGGAGAGGGAAGAGCTGACAGAGACGGGTCAGCTCCTGGTGATCAAGGCTCAAGACGAGTGTTATGCGAAGGCCCTCAGCCACGTGAGGGACTTCTACCCGACCCTTGACCTGTCCAACTTCGAGTATGACATGGAGGTCGAGGGGACACCGAAGACCCCTGGCGAAGAAGGGCCTGCTCTTGACCCGTCAGCCGACCCCCCTGTGGACCCGCCTGCTGATGCTGAGGTGGGAAAATAAGTTGTATAATTTTTGTCTTTCTTTTTCCTTCTCTCATATTTGCCTTTCGCGGACTGGCCACCGCATTTTTGTAAGAAGCGACTCAATTTAAAAACGATTTTTGACCGGCCAAGTGTTTTGACTTCGGGTGTTTCCGACCCTCCTTGCTTATGTGTTTTGAGTTGGCTGGTTTTCTTGTAGGTTGCGGCTCCCCTTCCCGAGGTGGACCCCCGTCGTTCCGACGTGGCGTGGCTCCGGAGCAAAGTTGAGGCCCTGGAGGCCACGTTGGTTCGCTACCCAAAGGGGGCTCGTGACACTGATGCGGCTTTTAACTATTATCGGAATAAGTCTGAAGCCTTAAGTGAGGAGGCGAGCCGGCTGAGGAGGGCGATGGTGGACCGGGACCTCAGAGGTGTCGGACTGGGATATACCATGTCGAATGCCTCAGTACAGAGGCCCTCTTCTGAGAGGTTACTTCGCGATGTCATAGTGGAGAAGGAGATGGAGATACACCGCTACAAGACGATGCTGGGTATCCCGACATCTTCCTCCGTGGGTCGGCGAGCGGAGGGGGTTCCCTCTGCGCTGCTGCTGCTGGAGCGCATGCGACCAGTTGATGCCCAGAGCTCCGTGGCTGGAGTGTCGACCGTGGCTAAGCCCAAGGACCGTCATGACGAGGAGAGGGCTCCTAGCTGCTCGGTTGGAGTGGTCCCGCCCTTCGTCGGACCCGAGGGGCCCTAAGATGGTGGCTTCCTTCAGTTTGAGATGAGTGGAGTGGTCCTGTAACGGTCTTTGTTTGTTTTCTCAGAACCAAATAAAGGAGTATGAATAAAGAATTCTTTTCCTCCTTTGCTCTGTTTAGAAGTGCGGTGAATGACGGCGGAGGCGTGGTTCGGCTCTGTCGATCCGTGAGGGATCAACGCGGGGCCTTAGGAAGAGTCCCTGGCCTGAAGCTGGATTGGACCTACCAAGATGTTGGGGACGATACCGGAGTGAGGACTCGGGTGCCGATCCCATTGTTCGGTGTTAAGTTGGATCTGCCGAGGCATTTGGAGTTTGACAAAAAAGAGATTTCTTTCATACTAGATAGGGAGGGTCGTCGAAGCCGCCCTTTACACATGAAAGCTTACAAAAGATTTTATATACATTAGCCAAGTTAGAAACTATGTTCGCTCTTCCAGAAACTTCATTAGGTGCTCGGCGTTCCAGGGTCGGCTGATGAGCCGGCCGTCCATATCCACCAGTCGGTACGTACCAGGGCGTACAGCCTCGACTATACGGTATGGGCCTTCCCAGTTGGGGGCCAATTTCCTTTTCTTGGTTGGATCAGAGACGGACAGTTTTCGTAGCACGAGGTCTCTCGCCTTGATGTTAGTGGGGCGGACCTTCTTGTTGTAAAACTTCTCGATCCGTTGTTGGTAGATGCTTCTCCGGATTGAGGATTTCTCTCTGACTTCGGCGACGAGGTCCAGGTTAGCCCTTAAGCCGGATGAATTGTCAGCTTCGTCGAAGGCCATGATACGGGGAGAAGGCAGGCCGACCTCGACGGGGATGACTGCCTCCGTTCTGTAGGTCAAGGCGAACGGCGTCTCTCCCGTGGGGATCCTCTTGGTGGTTCGGTACGCCCATAGCACACTTGGCAGTTCTTCGACCCAAAGCCCTTTGGGGGAACTGTCGAGGCGCTTCTTGAGGCCGTCGAGGATTTGCCTGTTCGCATTTTCCGCTTGGCCGTTGGACTGAGGGTGGCAAATAGCGGAGAAGCATTGCTGGATACCGATGTCCGCGCAGAAAGTTTGGAAGTTCTGACCCTAGAATTGGGTTCCGTTGTCTGTAACGAGGACCCGGGGGATTCCGAACCGGCAAATGATGTTCTTCCAAAAGAATTGTTGTACTTGGCGCTCGGTGATGCTGGACAGAGGCTCGGCTTCGAGCCATTTGGTGAAGTAGTCGATGGCGACTATCAGGAATTTCTTTTGTCCTACTGCTGGGGGGAAGGGCCCCACAAGGTCCATACCCCACATGGCGAACGGCGCAGGGCTCGCCAGGGATTGGAGATTGGCTTGAGGAAGCCTTTTGATAGGGGAGAACCTTTGGCAGGGGCCGCACCTTTTGACTAAGTCTTGTGAGTCCTGGAGCATGGTCGGCCAATAGTACCCCTGATTCAGGGCCTTTCGAGCAAGTGTCCTGCTCCCCATGTGGCATCCGCCGATCCCCTCGTGTAGGTCTTTGAGGGCGTAGCTGGCCTTGCCGCTGGTGAGACAGCGGAGGTATGGTTTGCCGTCGGCCAAGGTGTATGAGCGTTTGAAGAGGATGTCATCAATCATGACAAACCTTTCAGCTCGGACTCTGACTCGTCTGGCCTTGGCCCTGTCTTTAGGGAGCTCGGCACTGATTAAGAATCTTCGGATGGGAGTGGTCCAGTCGTCTGGGCTGGTATCATCTTGCACACACATCGCCTCCGGCTCTGGGTCATTGATACTTGGCTTTAGGAGGATTTCTATGAGCACCGTCTGATCGAGACCCTCGAAGGAGGAAGAGGCGAGTTTGGACAACGCGTCTGCTTGAGTGTTCTGTTCCCTAGGGACTTTGATAATTGTGGCGCAGCTGAAGGACGCCAGGAGTCGTTGGACTGCCGCCAAATATCTCATCATGCGATCATCGCAGGCTTCGTATTCTCCGGTGATCTGATTGACCACGAGCTGAGAATCGCTGAAGGCCCGGATTTGCTTGGCTCCGGCTCGGTGGGCGAGGGTCAATCCGGCGATCATGGCCTCGTACTCTGCCTCGTTGTTGGAGGCCGGAAAGTTGAGGCGGAGGGAGTATTGAAGTAGGAATTGGTCGGGGCCATGAAGGATGATGCCAGCCCCGCTCCCTGTTTCGCATGATGAGCCGTCGACAAAGACCTCCCAGGTCAGATCCGAACCCTCGATGCTGGGCTGCTCGGAGATGGTGCACTCAGTTATAAATTCGGCGAGGGCCTGTTCTTTAATGGCCACCCTTGGCTGATAGCTGATGTCGAACTGACTCAGCTCAATTGACCACTTGACTAAGCGGCCGGAGTTTTCGGGCTTGTGAAGGACAGTCTTTAGTGGCTGGTCGGTCAGCACTTGGACGGAGTGGGCCTGGAAGTAAGGACGAAGCTTCCGGGCTGCCATGACTAAGGCATAGGCCACCTTCTCTATCTTTGCGTACCTCGTCTCGGCTGGGAGTAGTACTTTGCTCACATAATACAATGGTCTTTGAACCCCTTCCTCTTCTCGGATGAGGACGGCGCTGAGGGCGCTATCCGAGGCGGACAGGTAGAGCCAAAGCGGCTCGCCTGGCTCGGGCTTGCTGAGGAGAGGCGGGTTGGCGAGGTATTTCTTCAGCTGTTCGAAGGCTTCTTGTTGATGGGTACCCCACTCGAAGCCCCCTTTTTCCGCGTAAGGCCTTGAAGAAGGGGAGAGAGTTCTCCCCTGACTTGAAGAGGAAACGGCCGATTGCCACCAACCGGCCCGTAAGCCTCTGAACCTCCTTGACATTCCGAGGGGGGGACATGCCAATAATGGCTTGGATCTTCTCGGGGTTTGCCTCAATACCGCGTTGGCTGACGATGAACCCTAGGAATTTCCCAGTGGAGACGCCGAAGGCGCATTTAGCCGGGTTGAGTCTCATGTTGTGACGTCGGAGAACACCGAAGGCTTCTTCGAGGTCGGCGACGTGGTCCGGCCCGGCCCGGCTCTTGACGAGCATGTCATCGACGTAGACTTCCACGTTGCGGCCAATCAAGTCTTTGAAGATTCTGTTGACGAGTCGCTGGTACGTGGCTCCGACGTTTTTCAGCCCGAAGGGCATAACGCGGTAACAATAAAGACCCTGGCCGGTGACGAACGAGGTTTTGAAGATGTCTGGTGGAAACATCCATGAAGGACAGTAGCTCATGCCCCGAGGTTGCGTCGATCAAAGCGTCGATGCGGGGGAGGGGAAAAGGATCTTTCGGACATGCTTTATTAAGATCCGTGAAGTCGATGCAGATCCGCCAACCCCCTGTTGCCTTCTTTACCATGACGACATTGGCCAACCACTCGGGGTAGCTGACTTCCTGAATGAATCGAGCGGACAAGAGTTTGTCCACTTCTGTCTTCACAATTTGTTGCCTCTCCGAGGCGACTTTGCGCCTCTTTTGGACGACCGGCTTAGAGTCAGGGATGACGCTCAGCCGATGCATAATCAAGTCTTCGGAGATCCCGGGCATGTCGGAGGGCTTCCAAGCGAAGAGATCAACGTTGCGACGGATGCAGGCGATGATGCCTGTTTTCAAGTCCTGGGTGAGCGAGCGGCTCACCCGGAACCATTTTGATTCATCCTCGGCGTCGAACAGGACCTCTTCTAGTTCGTCGACAGGCTCGGGAGCTGGGCCATCCCTCTCGGGTTCGAGTTCAGCGGCGTCGAGGGGGAATACACCCCTTCCGACGGCGGTTATATAGCACGACCGCGCTGCTTCGTGGCTACCTCAGACGATGCCGACCCTTCGGGGGGTGGGAAATTTAAGTTTCAGATGGTAGGCCGAAGGTACCGCTTGGAGGGAGCTCCGTCCGGGTCGGCCGAGAATGGCGTTGTAAGCTGCCTTGATGTTGACAATCATGAAATCCATGGATTCGGTCCTCTTGACAGGAGCCGATCCTGCGGTGACGTCGAGGGTAACAATCCCTTCTATTACGACAGGGGCGCCGGAGAATTCATGCAACGTGTATCCGGCGGGCTTGAGCTTCCTTCTGGGTAACTTCAGGCTCTCGAAGGCTTTGAGGAAAAGAATATTTACTGAGCTGCCGTTGTCGACGAGGATTCGGCGAACCTCACAGTTAGCCATGTGGAGGCTAATGACGAGGACGTCGTAGTGGGGTAGGTGAACGCCTTCGAGGTCCTCTCCTGAGAAGAAGACTGGCCTTGGTTGTAGCTTGGACGATGGGTTGTTTTGGACAGCATTCGCCTCTTGGATGAAGGCTTTTCGGGATGTATTTGATTCTCCTCCCATCGGCCCCCCGTGGACACAGTGCAAGATGAATGGCGTATCCGCGGTTCCCTCGGACTCGAGATCCTGACCCTGGACGTGGTTCGAAGTAGGGTTCGGAGGCGAAAGTCTCCGGTTCCTAGCGTCTCGCCGATCCCGTCGGCCTTCTCGGGTGAATTCTCGGAGGAACCCTCGTGAGATGAGTTCCTCAATTTCGTCTTTTAGGGCCCGACATTGGTCGGTTTCGTGCCCACGATCTCTGTGGAAGCGGCAGTAGAAGCGCTGATCTTGATTTTTGTTGTTATTAGGTCGGGGAGGTAGTCGGACGAGGCCTTTGTCTTCGATTTCTAAGAGGATGGCGGATACGCTATGTGTCAAGGGAGTGTACCTCTCGAAGCGGGGGACCGGCGGGACCTTCTTCATGGCCCCCGCGTCCCTCGGAGCCTTCTTTGATGGTTCGACTTCTTCGGCCTTCCGTTTTCCCTTCCCGGTGGCCTCCCTGGCATCTTCGGGGTTAAGGGCCTCTTCTGCCCTAATGTATTTCTCGACCCTGTTGAGGAGGTCGGGAAAGTCGGCAGGGGGTTTCTTCGCCAGAGAAGCCTTCAGCTGTCTGTGACGGACGTTGTGCCGAAATGCCGCGGAGGCGACGCCTGGATCAAGGGAGGAAACCGACCTTGCCTCTGCAGTAAACCTCCAGACGAACACTCTGAGTGATTCCTCCTCTATCTGCCTGAGCCCAAGTAAAGAGGCGCTGGTCTTTTCGGCTTTCCGGCTGGTGACAAAGTGGGCAAGAAAATTGCCCTCTAGTTGGTCGAAGGAGTAAATGGAGCCGGGGGTGAGCTTCGAGAACCATTCACGAGCCGGACCCCGAAGGGTGGCAGGGAAGGCTCGGCACAACAGGGGATCCGAGGCACTGTGAATCATCATGAGGGTTTTGAAACCCTCCATGTGATCAGCAGGATCTCCCTCGCCGTCGTAGGTCTCGAATTGAGGTGGCCGGAAATTCCTGGGTATTTCCGCTTGGAGGATGGGGGCGGAGAAGGGAGGACGGACAGGTCTGTACCCCTGAGCCGCTCGTTGGTCGCCGTCTCCTATATGATCGAGGCGATCCTCCATTTCTTGGTGGCGCCTTAGGAGTACGCCATCGTCCTCTGGCTGGATTGTTGACGGGCGCGACACACTGGCCTCGGCATCCGACCTGGTTTGGGAGTGGAGGGCTTCCTCCCTGGGGGCCCGTCGGAGGGCCCCGAGAATTTCTCTCCGGAAGTCTTGGAACTCCTTGTGAGTGACGGGGGATCCCTCGACCCTGTTTGGTCGGTCTGAAGGTTGCCTTCCGATGCAGCTGAGTGCTGGCCTCCGTCCCTCGGGCGGCGGTCTTGGATGGTTCGGGGCCGGGTTGGAAGCGGCCCTTCCCCTGCTGCGGCTAATCTGTCGGTTGACGATTACCCCCCGTAGGTCGGGCTGGACTTGACGGGTGACGCTCCTTTGGGACCCCTGATGGGGAGCCCCGTGTTTTGAAATGTGTGGCCCAGCGTTACCAGTTGGTGGGGGCGAGTCCCGTCGGTTGACGGAGGAAGCAGCCCCCTTGCCCTTGGAGGCCATGAAAGTTCGGCTGTCGAGGTCCCTTGATGGTCGGGCTCGGGTCGGCTTCTGAAGCAGTCTTTCCACAGACGGCACCAACCTGATGCGGTTTGTTTCTGGGAAACGTGTGGATGCACCAGGTGTGAGTTCGGACTCGATTTGTATTGAAGGAGAAAGCTGCTTGTCAGACGACCCTCGGAGTGACCTGGCGGCTCCTGCGACGGGCTCGGAGTGGGGTGGATGCCTCGGCTCGGATCAGAGGGTTCGGATCCGAGGTCTTGTGTACCTGCAGATGGCCCTGAAACACCGGGGTTTATCCCGGTGGCGGACCCTCCGACGATCTAGTCAGTCTCTGTGAGAGAGTAGCAATAACTAGGTGATTTTAAGTGGCAAAAGATTGGTTACCTGAAAAGGTGGGTGAGAGTCTAGTATTTATAGAGAATTCCAACCGGGTTTGGATCCGCTTGGGGGTCAGGTCTGAACCCGAAAGCCCATGGGCCTGACGTGGCAGGAGGCCCAAGGGGTTTAGGGAGGACGTGGCAATGCCCAGATTGGTATAGGGCTGACGTGTCAACGCCCTAAGTGGTATTTGGAGCTGACATGGCTGATCATGGGTCTCCTGTGCCTCTGGGAGAATCGGAGGGCCTAGGCTGTGACAGGTCATCCTCATGCCTTGTCAGGACGGGGGGACGGCCCGTGGGGCTGTCACGGATCGGAGGCCGAGGACCACTGAGGCTCGTCGGATACGAGGAGACCAGTTCTGTGGGGGTGAACTGGAGGTTCGGCGCCGACCCTGCAGTGGCTCGAAGCCGAACTAGACTGCTGTTTTACCATTTTTGAGTGAGAGTTGTATTAGGCCCTGGTTGGGCCCCAAGCCATTTTTACCCTACCACAATATGGTTCTGTATACCTGAGAGAGATGACTGTTTTATAGTATTCAAATGGAACAATTTGGATTGGTGATCAACCAGAAAGTTGTAGAGGACATTCACATATTTTTATAGAACATGGATTTGTATCATTCCGATGAGCGAGTAGATTTTTATGCTATCGGTAAGGTGCAGCCAGTGTACATGAAGTACACAGGCTAAGGGTTGTGAGGCTATTTTGAGCCACTAGATGATTGAACCAGAGGTGATGATCAACTAGAGAATTGTATCCTAGGTTCTTAGCTTTCCAGAATGGGCTAGAACACCCAAATCTGAGTTTTATTGTGGGAGTTATGACCTTTCTAAGTTTCAGACAGAAACACCATAGTTTGGATTAGTCGTGGTTTTTGGCTAAGTGTTGGAAGTACCTTTCCCCTCTTGTAAATAAGAGTTAATAACTTGTTATTGGGGATAATTGGTGATTATTATTGGTCTTGTTTTGTTTGACTCCTGATAAGGATTTTTGTGACTTGAGTTAGTCACTAGGGTAGGGTGATACCCTACGTTTATCGACTCTAAGATTAGAACTTCTGCCGAGGTGTTGGACGTCCGATCATTGTCGTCAAATTGTATTCATGCCAGTTAAGGGTGAATGCGGGCCGTGGTGATTGACGAATCCCAGCTAGGGGAAGTGGCGAGCTAGAATTGTGTCGCCAGGGTGGCGATTCGATAGGCAGAACTTTGAAAGCAACTTTTATTTACTTGAATAATTAGAGTGATGTATTAGGTGTATGAACATTGCATTAGTACTAGCAGACCATAGTCGGGTGTTGTACTTCTCCTGTCGTAGGAATACGGATTTGGTTCTCAGGTTTTGAGTTCATGGATCTCGTATCTCAATCTGTTAATTCCCAATGAGCCGGGGTATGGAATGGAGAGAGAAACTCTTGTCGGGTATGGGGATTTGACCCTCGAGGTCGTTGTGTTCCTATGCACGTGGGTTCTGTTTTTATAAATAAATTATCTTGAACTCATGGGTACATGGTTTTGTACCGGAAGGTTTTTCACAGCTTTTTGAGTGAGGTCCGTGCGCGGGTATTAAGTGGCAAATACATCAACCACTGTAGTGACTGCAGTAACAGACGAGACCAAATAACTGCAACCTCCTCAGGCACGGTAAATCTATTGGGAACAGGATGAGTACAAGAGTAGGATGCTTGGCAAGGGATTGAACCCTACAATTAGGAGAAGCAAACTCTTTGAAAAGTATGTAGTATGGGATGCACACGTTTCTATTGAGGTTGATTTTGGGGAAGTATGTAGTATGGGATGCATACATTCCCAAATGAATTGCATTAGAGTAGGAGCATATCGTATGCATTCCTTGTTTTTTGCATTAGATTAGTCCATGTCATGCATTGATCTGGAATATATGTAGTATGGGATGCATGCGTATCCGGAGTCCCAAAGTCTTACTTGCATTAGAATAAGGCATGTGACTGGTGCATTTAATTGTTAGACCATGGCATACAAGAACACTAGAAAATTAGGATGCACGTTTATTTTTCCATTCAAGATGGTTTGTGGTTTCCAGTTTGGAGATTATTGTTTCTTATCAGTATTGGATCAGTAGAATTACTGACGCTCCCCACCTTTTAGGTACCGATCCAACCTTTCGAGCAGGTACAGAACAGAGTCGCGCAGCGGAAGACTCAAGCTGAGAGGCAAGTCCTAGTGAAGCAGATTGACCAGTCAGCGGAGTTCGACGGTGATCAGTCGGCTGCCACTCCGGGAGACAACTGATAGTTTTACAAGATGAGTTGGTAAATATTTTGTAATAAGATGTAATGAGTTAATGTAATTTGTATTCCTGTTCAAGATCAAAATATTGTTTGTAATCGATGATGTAATGATCTTATTTGGCAATAAAAAGTTTTTAAATTTTCATGTTATTATTGTGTTGAGATGCATTTGAAGGTAAAGATTCTGGTTGCATCACGGATGTCCGGTAACGAGGATTCGGGCATTACAAAAGTAGCATTCATGAGTAGCTGCTATAATAGTTGATGTATCAGTTTATTTTTGTATCTGTTTTTATGTGCGATGTGCACTTTAGTTTGAATGGGTTAGGTGGCAGGTAGGATTAGTGCGCTAAGCACGTGCCTTGTATCAATTGTTGTCTTGTAGCGTAACCGCCATAACTCACCCAATAAATCTCCAGTTGTAATAAACTTTCAGGAATCAATAAAATCAAGAAGTTTCTTCCCCAAATTCCCAATCTCCTAACTCTAGTTCTCAAGCTTCTCATTGATGCCGAGATCGAGATCTAACTGGAATCCCATTCCTGACAACGTGGTATCAGAGCAGACTTTCACCGACGGCGACTCGCGAGATGTCGGAGGAACGTCGACGATGAAGGAGGGGATTCGATGGTTGAAGTGACAGATGAATTCAATGGAGAAGCAGCTTGATTACCTCAATGAAAAATTTGATGCGATGTCGACCAAAATGGAAGAGAAATTTGAGGCGATGTCGATAAGAATGGATGCGATGATGTTGTCAGTGCAACAGCAAAATCCTCAACTGCCCACTCCACCTCTATTTCTGAACACTCCTCCTCAGATTCTTCTGCACTATCAATGTCCATCAAATTCTCAGAACATTCGGCAGTTAATTCTACAATCGACTCCTCAATCGAATCCTCATCTGAATCCATCGACTGAGATAACTAACCCTAACCTCATCTATGTTAATTTGAAAGGGCGTGGTGATGGTGGAAGTATGCTTAGAGCCCCAAGTTAGATGAAGTTTCCAATTTTTAAAGAGCTAGATCCAACGGAATGGATATGTGGAGTCGAACAATTCTTGAAATTTTATGAGATTCCTGATTCACATAAACCGAAATATGCTCTGTTGGGTTTAAGTGAGAGAGCAATCCAGTGGTTTTATAGGAATATTAAACTCTGCATTCATGACATCTCGCGGCCAGCGTTCTTGGAATAGTTGATTGATCAATTTGGCCATACTGAAATTGAATATTATGGGAGAGTTGTCGGAATTGAGTCAAACGGAGGAGTGCAAACTTCTTGAGAAGAATGACCTTCATGAAGAAAAATTTGTTGTTGGTAATGTAGAGAGTGTTGGGGTGGTTGAATCTGTGGTTAAGGTAGAGAAACTAGAGGAAGTTCAGCCTAAAAAGGCCACTATAAGTGGCAGCACTACCACCAAGTTACTCAAAGTTGAAGAGCCTGCAAAAGGAGTAAAAATAGCTCGAACAGCATCTGTTGATCAGCTGCCAAGTGTTTGTGACAATGCTTCAAAGGTAAATCTACCTTATCTTCAGCATCTATTGTGTGTTCGACGAAATGTCAAGAAGACAAAATTGGAAGTTCTAATACCTAATCATGACAAAATAGCTCAATGGATGACCCCCTCCTATGCAAGAAAATGTTGTTCAATTAAATTTCTTGAAGCCTTAGCAGTGTGACACATTTGTGTACAAGAATGCAAAGAAAAAGATTGAGAAAGGTGTTTCTTTCCCTACTTGTACATCAGTGAACAATGTCATTTGCCATTCTTCTCCACTTGACAGAGATGAGTCCGTTTCGGAAGAAAATGATGTTGTAAAGATAGATATGGGGTGTCATATCAATGTTTTTATTGTTGTGGTGGCTCACACTCATGTTCTTCAGAGACCATGCAAGTACTATCCGTACAGTCACTGTGGGTTTGGGAAGGTGACAATGGTTGCCTATTCATTGCTAGGTTGCTGGGTCTGGATCTCTTGCTGATAAAAAGGGAGTGAAGAGGGCATCTGTGACCTATTGCATTACCTATATCTTGAGTTGTATCACTGAACACTCTTCCGAATACAAGATCTTGATGGTTGGACGTATTGGGAGGAATTGTGACTTCACTTCTAGTTGCTGCATTTGAGACATGGCTTTTTTAGAGAATAAGAGCATCTGTAGTCGTTTGCCAAATATCGATAAAATGGATATTTGGCAAACGAACGTGCGGCACTCGTTTGCCAAATATCCATTTTATCGATAAATCGCTACAGTCGATTGCTATAAATGAGAATCGATATAGCTTTTATCGATAATTGAGGGACGGCATTCGAAGTGCCGTCCCACGAAAAAAAATAATTTTTTATTCGTCGGACGGCACTTCGTTTGAAAAAATAATTAATTTATCGCATTAATTATCGCCAAAAAGGTGGTCGCTCCCGAAATTCTTGGACGGCACTTGAAGTGCCGTCCGGAGGTTTTTGTATTTTTTAATTTTTTTTGCAATTTTTGAAAATATTTTTGCAATTTTTAAATTTTTTTTGCAATTTCTGAAATGTTTTCATAATTTTTTGAAAATTTTTTGTAATTAATGAATTGTTTTTTTAATTTCCAAAAAATGGAAGATGAAAAAAGTTTCCCACTGGGCTCTTGGACGGCACTTCATGTGCCTTCCGTCCCACCAGCTTTGAATTTTTTTTTTTTTTTTCCTTCTCCGACGGCACTTCATGTGCCGTCCGTCTTTAAAATTTATTATTTTTTTCTTCATGTGCGCTCCGATGGCACTTCAAGTGCCGTCCGTCCTCTCCGACGGCACATGATGCACTTCATGTGCCGTCTTAGCTAAAAAATAGCTTTGCACGAGTGCAGCAAAAGTTGGATTCCTATTTCCATTTATCCATATATGGATATTTTACATTCAACGACTACAAATGCTCTAACAAGAAAGGTTTTCAACCACAGAAAGCAGTTTTAGAATTTGAAAGGGCATCTGAGACACTGCAGCGAGATGAGGAAGAAGTCCACAGACCAAAGTTGCTCTCTTTAGTATTGACACACCATGCTCAGTGCATTCTTCAAGCAAGTTTTGGGAATAACTCTGATAATGAAGTTGAAATTACTAAACTAGAAGATATTCTCAAAAAGCTGAAGGATTCAATGCAAGAAGATGTCAAATAGGCAGCTATTTGGAACACACTCGGTTTGATTCTTCCTAGTACTGGTCGTCTGCAGATTGTAATTTCAGTTTTTCATCTCTTGGTGCTTGTTCCCAACTAATTTGACCCTCTTGCAAATCTTGGAATTGTGTGCCTTTAAAGTGTCAGTTGGGAACTTTCAGATAAATACTTTCAAGAACCGATTATGAAGGATCAAAAACATCCTGCTGCGAAGTTCAATTACATTGCTTTCCTTATATGTAAGTATGAATCTATTATTCCAGGTGGTAATGCAGAAAAAGGAGTGTATGCACAACAAGTTGAAGCTGTTAGTGTTGCTACACAATGTTTACTAGCTGCAGTGAAAGTTGATTCTAAAGATGGCCCATTATGGGTGAACTTTGCCAATGCCTATCGTGTGGTTGGGATCATAGAAATCCAAAGAAGTGCTTGGAGCAGGTAGGAAATTTGAAACCCAACCGAATGCTTGCTTGGTATGCTATTGCTGTCAATTGAATGAAAGTTGCTGAGAGATGGCAATATTCTTTAGAACAAATTTTGTGGGCTTCACATGAATGGGGTCAATCCTAAATGCCATTGATATCCTAGTTAGCAGTAAGGAATGTCAGAGTTGCAGCAAGCTACTGATATCCTACATTGAATGGCATGAGAAGAAAGCCACTTATGCTGAGTTCGGCAGGGAGCCCCTACTTTAGAGCTTGGGACAAGCTCAATCTAAGGGGGTGGAGTTGTCGGGGACGCCGGAGTGATGCCAGAGTGAAGTTGCAGTCATCAAAGTAGTCGGAGCATTCATGAGTAGCTGTTGTAATAGTTGATGTATCAGTTTAGTTTTGTATATATTTTTTACGTGCGATGTTCACTTTAGTTTGAATGGGTTAGGTGGCGGGTAGGATTAGTGCGCTAAGCACGTGCCTTGTATTAGCATAATCGCCACAACTCACCCTATAAATCTCAAGTTGTAATAAACTTTCAGGAATCAATAAAAATCAAGAAGTTTCTTCCCCAAATTCCCAATCTCCTAACCCTAGTTCTCAAGTTTCTCATTGATGCCAAGATAGATATCTAACCGGAATCCCATTCCTGGCAAAGACCTCGATCCCTCTCATTTATTTCCTGGTTTTTAAAAAAATCTCAAATAAATTTCTTAGGTTTTGCAGTTCTTCAAATTAGGTATAGGAAATAGTGTATTTCCTGTTATTAATCGGACACTACAATTCTAAGATATCACTATACCGATTGGTGTGTATCTGAGTTTGGCCAGAGGCTTTTTGAGGTGTATGAAGTGGGAACATGTAGAAACCAGAGTTTGAATACTAATAGGGTTTTCTTGCTTCTTTTCGTTTGAACATGTAAATACAAATTCTAGGGTGAGAGCTTTCAAATCCATCAAGAAAACTGAATAGCCATGGCGAGTGAGTGTCATGGCGGTTGCTTAAACTAGTCTCAGGAGTCCAACATCGGAATTTTGTAGAATACATGATTCTCATTTTCTGCGCAGAATAGTCAATATACAATTGCTCATGAGGATTTGAACATCTTCACTTATTAGCCTAATTGGGGTGGTTGTTTCTCAGGATTTTTCTTCAAAAACTCCATAAATCTCTCTCTCACTCTCTCTATATATATACTAGTATTATACAAGTGCGTTACACGTGGAAAAAATGGGGAGGAGAGAATGAAAAGGACAAAAAAAAATCTAGTATTATACACGTGCGTTGCACGTGGGAAAAATGGGGAGAGGGAATGAAAAGGATAAAAAAAAATCTACCAACACGTGTGTTGCACGTGTTGACAAAATGACATATTTACAAATGACACTAAGCCCTTCTCCCATTATAATATTATATATATAGCCCTTCTCCCATTATAATATTATATATATATATATATATATATATATATATATATATATATATAGGGAAAGTTTCCGTTGAGCACTGGGCTAGTGCTCAGCGATGTGCGCACTAGAGATAGGCCGTCCGATCTGCATTTTTAATCATAATTCAGATCTAATGGCGCAAACTCGCTCCCGCTCTTCTCACACTTACGGAGGGGTAATTTAGTCAATTACCCCTACCCTCTCTTTCTTCTCTGCCCTTACAGATCAGATGCTTTTCGATCTTCCCTTTTTTCCCAAATCCCTAATCTCTCTCTCTAGCTCTCTCGCGCGATCGATCTCCAAATCATCTCCTCCCTTCTCTTCATCGATTTGTGATAGGCCGTCCGATCTGCCTTTTTAATCATAATTCAGATCTAATGGCGCAAACTCGCTCCCGCTCTTCTCACACTTACGGAGGGGTAATTTAGTCAATTACCCCTACCCTCTCTTTCTTCTCTGCCCTTACAGATCAGATGCTTTTCGATCTTCCTCTTTTTCCCAAATCCCTAATCTCTTTCTCTAGCTCTCTCGTGCGATCGATCTCCAAATCATCTCCTCCCTCCTCTTCATCGATTTGTCGACAAAATATCCATCTCCTCCCTCTCCAACGCTCTCTTTTCCCCTTCTTGGTCATCTTCAACAGGCGAGTTTAAAACCCTAGCCCCAAAATCGATCGGAACCCACAACCCAAATCGTCCTCTCCTCCTCTTGACGCGATTCACCTCTTCACGCTCATCCGGACTCATCTCTTCCTCCTCCATTCCCCCATCGTTATTGAAGGTTGCAATTTTTTTTTTGATATTGTAGAAAAATACCAATTTTTCTTAACTCAGTTTCAAAATTAATTTGTTATTGTTGAAAAAAATATCCGAAATAGATGATCTTGATTATATTTTCAAATTTGTTACAGCTATGGAGTTAGGTGAAGGTTGCTCACAATTGGGTGACAATTTTTTGTATGTTGAAGAAGGTGAATTTACCCCCACTATTGAGGATCATCTAATCCCAAAGATAGGTATGATATTTGAGACCCTTGAGCTAGTAGAAAAATACTATGATAGCTATACGTAAAGGAGGTCATAAATTGAAGGATGGTGAGGTAGTGGAAAAAACCTTTTTATGTAATAAAGTGGGGGTGTCAAAAAGCAAGAATAATGAAATTAGAATAGGTACTACATCCAGAACATCTTGCAATGCATTGGTTCGTGTGAGATTAAACAAAGAAACAAATTCATGGTCTGTTTATTCTTTCCATGAGGTACACAATCATGCATTCACCACACCCAGTAGAAGGCATTTGTTGCCGCGTAACTGTGTAGTGTCAAGTTCAGATAAAGTCATAATGGAGCAACTTGCGGGTGCAAATATTCCCACATGCAAACAAATGCTTTTTTTTTAAGGTTCAAGTGGGGGATACGATAGGGTTAGATTTACTCTAAGAGACGCTAGAAACCATAAAAGAGATTTGAGGGAGTCATTAAAAGGTCATGATGGTCAAATGTTTGTAGACTTTTTTAAATGGCAAAAGGAAAAAGATCCTTCTTTCTTTTATGCATTCGAGCAAGATGAGTCTGGTAGATTGTCTCATTGTTTTTGGGTTAATGGAATTGCACGTTTGAATTATGAGGTATTTGGTGATGTAGTTTCTTTTGATGCTACACATAGTACTAACCGTTATGGTATGCTATTTGTTCCATTTGTTGGGATTAACCATCATTGGCAGTCTCTTTTTCTTGGTTGTGGTTTCATCCCAAATGAGACGGCTTCATCTTTTGTGTGGTTATCCAAACATGGCTAGGAGTCATGAAAAAAGCTCCCGTTGGCATTGTAACGAACCAAGACCAGGGTATTGGTGCTGCAATTCAACAAATTTTTCCTCATATTCGCCATAGATATTGCATCTGGTATATTTTAGATAAGATTCCTTCCGAGGTGCCTCAATTGGTTCAAAACTCTAAGTTCATGGATGCTTTTAAAGAAAACATTTGGAATTCGTATGACTGTGTCTCTTTTGAAGAACAATGGAAGGCTTTGGTTGTGGAATTTGGGGCTGAAAACAACAAATGGTTGAATGATATTTTTCATATTCGTGATAAATGGGCCCCCGTATACCATAGGTCTCATTTTTGGGCGGGTATGTCTAGTAGCCAAAGAAGCGAGGGAATGAATTCCTTTTCAAAAAAGCACACACAAAAGAAGTATTCACTTCATGAGTTTGCTTTGATATTTGAAAGAGTTATTGGTAGGCAAAGAGAAGAAGAAGTTAAAAAGAACAGCCGTACACTAGATCGGAAACCCAAATTGAAGACCGGGTGGTATATGGAGGAACAAATGGCCCAAGTATACACTTTAGCAATGTTTTTAAAGTTCCAAAAAAAATTTAAGGCAAGCCTACTGTATAATGTGAATTTATTGGAAGGTGACGTGAATACTGCTAACACTTATTACACAGTGACATTCATTGGTAGGTCGGAAAAAGAGACCATGATTACTTATTCCAAAGAGACTCAATATGGGTGTTGTTCATGCTTTATGTTCGAATTGGTTGGACTCCCTTGTAGGCATCTCTTGACCTTCTTAAATATTCAAATTGTAATGAACTTCCCAAACAATATATGATGAGAAGATGGAACCGTGAGGTAATTATAAGAAGCTACACCCCCACAAATTTTGGTAGAGAAGATGGCAATAATAGCGAGAATTTTGCGTCCCGCTATTGTGAGTTAAATAACTTGTCCAAGCAACAAGTTGAAATCGGACTGTCTTGCGATGAAGGGTATGTGTTCATGCGTGAAGCTATGATCAAGTCACTTGAAGGCTTCAATATAATAGCTCCCGAAGGGTGTAGTGCTGGGGCTAAAGGGTAGTGGAACACGGGTACATGGGAAGGAAATAGTCTTCTCTCAAGTCTCGGTGGAAGAACCTCGTCAATGTAATACGAAGGGAAGACCAAGTGGGAAAAGGTTGAAACCGATGTGGGAGAAATTAAGAGGCAAACCTAGGAAGTGCAATTGTTGCAGTTTGCGTGGGCAAGGCCATGATGCGCGAACTTGCCCAAAGAAAAATGAAAGGTATTTAATGCTATTTGTGTAATTATGAAAATTGTCAATTAAGTGTGCATTTTCTTATTAATTATTATATAGTTCGCTCGATAATAACTTTTCTTTGGTTTTTTTCCTTTTGAGTGGCACGAGTGCATTCGCCGAATATGATGTGGATTCATCTACTGACAATAGTTCTGCGGATTCTCACGATAGTGTCAACTGAGGGAAGTATTTCATTCACAATCAATTTGGTAAATATGATACCCTACTGCTATTTTTGGGTACGGAATGAATTGATAGGCAGTGATGAATTTATTGTCTTCTTCACCTACTAAGTGAAATCAATGTGTGAGTTTCTCTTAGGTCAGGTTGTTAGTGGGGTGCTGCACTTGAAATTTAGTACAATACCCTTGTCCTTAGGCTTTCATTTGGCTAATACTTGAAATTTCAGTTGGCTGATCCTTATGTTTTTTTACAATTGGGTAGTTACAGATGCTATGTATGCAATTGTATTTTCAGTTGTACTGAATATACAATTGAATATGCTTGATTTTGGCTTTGAGGTTGAAGTTTTCTGATAGAAAGATACAATATTTTGAATATGAAGTTTGGTACTCAGTGACTTGCCTTACTGTATAGCCTTATTGAGACTGTTTGGCTGATCCTTTCTTACAATTGGGTAGTACAAGTTTCTGGTTTATTTTTTTTGGCTGATACTTGCTCATTTCAACAGTTGGAGTCAACAATTTTTTTTTTGGCTTCAACTGGTTGAAATTTGGGCTTGATTTTGTGCCCAAATTTGGTGCTCAAACTCGCTAGAGAGAGAGATTAGGGATTTGGGAAAAGGGGGAAGATCAAAAAGCATCTGATCTGTAAGTGCAGAGAAGAAAGAGAGGGTAGGGTAATTGACTAAATGTTCTGAAATTTGGGCACATCGCTGAGCACTAGCCTAGTGCTCAACGGAAACTTTCCCTATATGGTTTCAACTGGTTCAAATTTGGGCTTGATTTTGTGTCGAAATTTGGCCTGATGTTCATTTTTTGGGGTCACTGAACCAATGTTAGCTTTTCAGTGGCTCAGAGAAGACAATTTTTGCATACATTAGCTGATACTAGGAATTTCTGTGGCTTGATCTTTGACACTTGAGTACAACCTTCGTTTTGGCTAATAGTTGGTTACACATTGGTTGATAGTTCGGCTGATAGTTTTGGCTAATAGTACGCTATGGCTAATAGTTTCCTTTGGGTGATTAAGATTCTTTAGAAATGGGGATGCATTTAATTGAAATTGTGGTACAACATGTAGGGGATTGTGATTATTACAGCTATTTGGGCGTGGCAGTCCAACTGCAGCCAAATGTGACTACACCAACACAGCCTCAAGTACTGACAATCAATTTTTTAAATGCATTCACTCCTGGAGATGATGTGCTCATTTGAGGACAATGTCTATGAATTAAAGTCATTTCTGAGCCTACTTAAATTCATTTCATGAACACAATCATCCTGTAATTTAAAATTACTTTATGTTATCTAATAAATCAGTAGGAAATTCATCTAACATTATGTTTATTTTTCCAGTCAGTTATCAAAAAAACTCAAATGAAGACATGCAGAAGTAGATAAATAAGCCAAGATAGGTCAGAAACCAAAAGCTGAAGCAGAGTGTAGAAAAGTTGAGGTAATGTGGCACATAATTACTACTCTTTTAATTTGTTCATTGTTTCAGTTATGAAAGGTCAGTATCATTTTATAGAAAATTCAAGTATTATCTCATGTGACTGTCAGTATATAATCTGAGACCTTAGAATATCCCAAGTATTATCTATAGTGTTCATGTTCTTTATGTTATTTTATCTGATTAGTGTGGACCTTTGAGGTAAGGTGTTACGCTTCAACACCATTAAAATTTCTTAGATCTTAGTAGTTTGGCCATTGACCATATCTAACTGATTTAGGGTTTTCTTTTGTTTCAGGTAAAGTTCTCAAAGATGAGAACAGAAATGGAGGAAAAGCTGATGAAAACAATCCAAGGGATAAGAGTAGTTTTCATGTGTCTTGATTTTTTACAGAGAGAAAAAGAGAGGCTTTACTCTTTGTACTCATATGATAGAATCTGAAGTATTTATAGTATGAATGAGTTGCTAGTTTAGTTGGTGGTTACTTCACGCTGCATATATTGTTCTTAACTTCAACATCAAATTATTAAATTTTCCAATAATATTTCTGAACTCGTCAAGTTTTGATGACCTCGCTGTGTTTTGCTATGATTTATACTGATACTGGGAATGCATTCTGTTGAGCTCTTAGCCGTTATCTATAATATATCAAGATTTTTTCAGATATATTTGTTGTTATTATTTTGGTGTGAGCTGAGAACAAGCAAAAACTGAACATGAAGTTCAAAATGTGTAACCTCAGAAATCATCATATAGAAAGTATTCAACAGAGAGCAAATCTTTGAGAATATACAGGACAAACGGAGAGCAAACCTCAGAACCAACATATAGCAAAGAAAGATTGGAGAATATACACACATTTAAGTTGTTCCAATTTTTGAAGCTAAGACACACAATTAGCAATTCAATTATGATCAAATGTTGCTGCTTGTTCTTATTCTGAAGCTACTCCTTCTCCTTGTAGTTTTCTTTATGTCAAAATTCTAATTCTGCTGCTTGTTCTTTAGGTTGAAACTACTCCCTCAACCTAAAAACCGAAACCACTCACAAAATTCTAATTTTTGTCAATCATTTACTATTAGATACATAGCCTATTTCACTAATGCAACAGCTGAAACAAAATTGATAAGTTTCTTATATTCAGAACAAAAATGCCTACGAATCCATTAGACAACAATCATGCTTAACAAACAACGATGAGAAATAAAGTCAATAACAAGCAACCCAATCAACAATGAATAAAACCCATGTTCTCAGTCAAAAATAACTACTACTGGAACAAAACCCAAGTTCTCAGTTCAAAATAAGTAAGCTCAGAACAACAGAAGTTCAAAAGATGTTGTCATCAAGCATTACATAATAAACTACAAGTTCAAAATTCAAACATTACATAATAAACTATAAGTGCAAAATATGTTGTCCCAAGTAATATTCAAGCATTACATAGACTGAAGAATACTAGGAAGAGATGTTCTCAACTTACAAAATTACATAGACTCAAGCACAACATACAAGGTCCACAAAATCAAACAACTACAAAATACAATTTTCTCAACTTCGTAACCCTTCAGACACCACCACCATAGTCAATACTGCTTGAAGAACGCCAGGAACAATAAAAGAGACACCAACACCCCACAAAGGAATCCGACAACTCCATAAACCTGGGCACCAGCCCTGTAACCACTCTTGTGCACACCATCACAATCTATCCACCTCAACAAAGACTGGATCGAAATCTCATCATGCAATTCCTTGATGGTTGCATCTTTATCCTCCTCTGTCCCATAATTCTCTACCCAACAAAAAAATTTGTAACCATTGAGAAAATTGGGACAATTGTAATATGCTTTACCTTGATTCTTCCCCGAGGAAAAATATTTTACCCTCGTTTGTATTCGGCAAAAACATTTAGGACCTACAATTCTCTGACCAGAATTGGCTCGGGAAGACCTAGAGCTACAGCTGTAATGATTGTGGATTTGGTTGGAAGAGTAGTTTGATGCCATCCTACAAGATGTTGTAAGGTTTAAGCCAATAAACTTACAAAAAAACACATGATGTTAACTTATTCCGAAATATACAATAGGTGACTTCTTATTCTAACAAATATTATAAATCGGCAACTTTACTACTATAATATTACAGATTAGAGTGCACCTCGTGATTACAGAAAATGTAAAATGAGAGCTACAGGTTCAACTTGCACTTGCATCCAACTACACACACAATAAAACATAACTAAAATATAGAACTACAAAACACAGCATTAAATCCAATTACTTCTAGGGTAATTCAGGAGGTTTCAATGCGTTCCAATTCAAGTATCAGTTTTTTCACAATTTACAAGATACAACTGACATATACTTGAATAAAAGGATGTATATTTTGCCTGATCTACACTATCCCATACAAAATAGGAGCAATTGTTTGTGTCGTTTCCAAAGTTCTGAACAACACAACCCAACTTCATTAGTTTTCTTTCTTGTTCATCTTCTACCTGTAAATACTAATTAAGTTTATTGCAATACACTATGTTCAATGAGTAATGCTTCATCCACTACCAATTTCACTACCATTTTGTTCACTACCTTAGGTGGCATACTTTTGTTGGAGAGTTCTCCCACCTACTCTATCTTCTCCTACCTATTGGAGTGTGCCACCTAAGGTAGTGAACAAAATGGTAGTGAATTTGGTAGTGGATGTAGCATTACTCATGTTCAATTAACTGAGGTCTCTCTCCGTGTCTTTCAAAAAAAATTTTTTTTCAACAATACCAACAATTTCGGATATTTTTTTCAACAATAACAAATTATTTTTGAAACTGAGTTAAGAAAAATTGGTTTTTTTCTACAATATCAAAAAAAAATTGTTACCTTCAATAACGATGGGGGAATGGAGGAGGAAGAGATGAGTTCGGATGAGCGTGAAGAGGTGAATCGCATCAAGAGGAGGAGAGGACGATTTGGGTTGTGGGTTCCGATCAATTTTAGGGCTAGGGTTTTAAACTCGCCTGTCGAAGATGAGCAAGAAGGGGAAAGGGGAGCGTTGGAGAGGGAGGAGATGGAGATTTTGTCGACAAATCGATGAAGAGGAGGGAGGAGATGATTTGGAGATCGATCACGCGAGAGAGCTAGAAAGAGAGATTAGGGATTTGGGAAAAAGGGGAAGATCGAAAAGCATCTGATCTGTAAGGGCAGAGAAGAAAGATAGGGTAGGGGTAATTGACTAAATTACCCCTCCGTAAGTGTGAGAAGAGCGGGAGCGAGTTTGCGCCATTAGATCTGAATCATGATTAAAAATGCAGATCGGACGGCCTATCTCCAGTGCGCACATCGCTGAGCACTAGCCCAGTGCTCAACGGAAACTTTCCCTATATATATATATATATATATATATATATATATATATATATATATAGAGAGAGAGAGAGAATTAATCTATTATGAGATGGTGAGCTCAACTCCTTATCATGAGCTGAAGTTCTCGGCCCTTCGATTGCATTCGATCGCGATCCGAGGGCTGAGATTGATCCTCCCATCTCATGTAGTGAGAGCTGATATGTTAAGGGGCAAAATAGTCATTTCGCTAACTCTCTTTCTTCCTCAACTCTCTCCCATTCTGTTTCTCTCTTCGACAATTCCTGAGGCAATTCCTCTCTTCGATTCTTCAGATCTTATAAACCCTAGCCTTTTCATTCGCTCACGGTTCCTCTCTTCAATTCGAAGAGTGAGCTCTGATTCGAAGCTATGAGCTGAGAACCCATTAAAATAGTAGCTCCACCTCTCTTTCTCTCAACCCTAACCCCCAAATCGAAGCTGAGAACCGATTTCGAACCCTAGCCCCCAAATCGAAGCTCCACCTCTCTTTCTCTCAACGCACTGGAAACCCCTTATTTGGAAACCCTAGCTGTGTTTGCCCTAAATTGTTGCCTCTAAATCGAAAGTCGATTCTCAGCAATGGTCTCCTATAGAAATGTGATGCATGATTCTCCAATACAAGAAGTGTTTGATTCTTAGTGTCAATGTCTTTAAATTTGTAGAAACTGTCTTCTGTTGTGTGTGTTGGTAGAGGCGATGATGACACGCACTCTTCTACTAGCATTACTTTGAATTATTATGCCTCCCCCCCTCCCTTTACAAATTTTTGATTGAGTTTAGATTATGTCATTGGTCTTGATCTATGCAATGAAGACCCTGTTGGTTAATTTTTGGGTCTATAGCAATTACAATTGCAGTTTGCTGGCATTGGTTGAGGTCGTTTGCATTTTTTAGGTTTATATTAATTGCAGGAAGTGTCTCTCCTATATGAGTGATTACATTATGAGATGGTGAGAAGAGATCCTTATCGTGAGCAAAAGATCTCAGCAAATGTTCATGTTGAATCTTGGCTGATTCACGATACATTTTGGCTAATTGTATCTTGGCTGATTGTATCTCGATTGAATCTCGGCTGATAGAAATATTTTTCTTGTTGTAAATCTTGACTGATTGAAGCATTTTCATGTTGTAACTTGGCTGATTGAAGCATTTTCATGTTGTAACTTGGCTGCTACAAATATTTTTAGGTTGTATCTTGGCTGATTATGAGATGGTGAGCTCGACTCGTTATCGTGAGCTGAAGTTCCCTACCCTTCGATCGCTTTCGATTGCGATCCGAGGGCTGAGATTTGATCCGCCCATCTCATTCTGTGAAAGCTAATATGTTGAGAGCAAAATAGTCATTTCGCTAACTCTTGTGTCTTGGCTGATTCACAATTTATTTATGTTATTTATGAGCATTCTAAGTTGGCATTTTGAGGGAGGGGGGGTTTGAAACTAGTTGGCATGGCATAATAAGGCAGCCCTAGAGAAATAAGTATGCTTTATTTATGAAGGCACAGTGAAAAAGAAGTGTGGTTTGAGCCTACAACTACTTCAAATCATATTTTTGTTGATTAGTGCTACTTAGCAGTTTGTAGTAGCAATTTAGTTCATGAATTCATGTTCAAGATTTTGCTTCTAATTTTTTTCTGGCGCAGCAGTAGCAGTTCAAGCAGGCAACAGAAGCAACTGAAGAAAGAAGTGTATTTTTTAGCTCATTGTAATATTTTTATGTTGTATAGTTGAGCTGATTGAACCATGTTTTTGTTGTATCTTGGCTGTAAAGCTCTTTTATTATGTTGTTTATGAGCTGATTAAGAGATGTTTATGTTGTATTTTGGTTTATTGAGCTTTTTTTTATGTTGTTTATGAGCTGATTGTACGCTTTTCTTCTTTTTCATTTGAGGTGAAAATGAAGAGAACCAATAAAGATATTTAGATGTCACTCGACTTATGTTGTATAAAGATCATTTTCATGTTGTTGAGCTCTTTATAAGTTAAAATTGGTTTAAATAAAGCATATAATTTGTAATGTGTAGATGTTTTTTGGAGAAGAAAAATGTAGTCCCTCTGATAAAAAACAGTTCAAACAACTCGTCAACTACATAAAAAACAGCTGAATCTACCAATATACAACATAAACATCTATCAATTTCTCATACAAAACATAAAAAATGAGCTGATCCATTGAAGATACAACATCATTCTTCCTTCAATCAACTCAAAAATAACATAAAAATGAGCTTAATCAGCTATGATACAACATGAACATGCTTCAATCAGCCAAGATACAAAACTAAAAAATTGTGAATCAGCCAAGTTACAACATGAAAATGCTTTAATCAGCCAAGCTACAACATTAAAAAATTGTGAATCAGCCAAGATACAACATGACAATGCTTCAATCAGCCAAGATACAACATCAAAATATTGTGGATCAACCAAGATACAACATATACATGCTTCAATTAGCCAAGATACAACATGAAAATTTTATTTGAATCAGCCAAGTTACAACATGAAGATACTTCAATCAGCCAAGATACTTTATAAAAAAAATTCTATCAGCCAAGATTCAGCCAAGATACAATCAGCCAGAATACAATCAGCCAAGATACAATCAGCCAAAATACAATCAGCCAAGATACAATCAGCCAAGATACAATCAGCCAAAATACAATCAGCCAAGATACAATCAGCTAAAATGTATCGTGAATCAGCCAAGATACAATCAGCCAAAATGCTTCAATCAGCCAACATGAACATGCTTCAGATAAAACATTTCGTATCAGCCAAGATACATTAAAAAAAAATCCGCATACATGAAAAAAAAATCAAAATAATAATGAATCAGCCAAGATACATGAAAATGCTTCAATCAGCCAAAATTCCGAATCATGCCTGCTTGAGATGCTAATGCTTCTCTTGAAAAAAATTAAAAGAAAAATGTTAAACATGCATTCATGAACTAAAATATTACTACAAACTGCCAAGTCGTACTAATCAACAAAAACATTATTTGAAGTAATCGTAGGCTCAGAACACACTTGTATTTCGGTGTTTGTTGTAAATCAAGCAAACTTATTTCCCTAGGGCTGCATTACTATGCCATGCCAACTAGTTTCAACCGTGCCCCCCCCCCCCCCCCCCCCACCAACAAAATGCCAACTTGGAATGCTCAGAAACAAAATTATTCAGAGCTCAATCAGCCATGAAACAACATAAACTGAGCATCAAAATAATCATAAACATAGTTGTTTGAGAGATGTTTATGTCATATCTTGGTTGATTGAAAGATGTTTATGTGTTGTTTAAAATTATAATGAATCAGCCAAGATACTAAATGAAAATGCTTCAATCAGTCAAGATACAACATTCCGAATCAGCCAAGATACATGAAAATGGTTCAGATACATGAAAAAAATTATGAATCATGCCTGCTTCAGATACAACATTCCGAATCAGCCAAGATACATCAATAGTGCTTGTAAAATTAAAGGGGGAGTGGGGGAAGACAAACCAAAAGTAGTGCTTGTAAAATTGTACTTGTCATCATGACCTACATCAACACACAACAAAAGGAAGGAAAAAGAAATATTTGAAGGCATTGATACTTCCTGTACTGGAAAATTATGCATCTCTTTTATATCCATCATCAATTTGCCTGCAAACAGCCACGATTTAACAATTATTTTAACAAATGTGTTATTTGGAATTATAGAACAATAATTAAAGATATGGGGGAAAATATATATCATGTAAAACACATACCTACAAAATCCACACAACTAAAATAATAAAGATCATGCAATATTTGGAGCCTCTTCTGTTATGGGTTCCATTCTTGAAAAAGTTGTAGAAGCTTGTGACTCATTCAAATTAGAACTAAACGAATAATTAGTACAAATTAAAGGTAAGATTATATTATATATAATAAAAATTGAAATAAAGTATGTAAGAGAATACCAACCTTTCCTTCAAAGGGCAAGTGTGGTTGTCATGATTAACAAGCTTTCTGTATAAACGACACTTCCTTAATGGCTTCGCGGCTTTCTCCAAGGCTTTCTTCTTCCCCCCTTTAATTCGCTTCCCACTACCTTTGGTCTTTGCAATATCCGGTACATGAATATTTACTATTTTAGGTAATGAAGTGTGAGACCCCGTATTTCCGTATAATAGTATATGAAAGGAATAGTATATAGTATATATATATATATATATATAAGAAGTAGTAGAAAGAAAGAAAGAAATAATGGAAAGAAAGAAGATGACGTGGCATGGATGGAAAGAAAGAAAGTGAAAGGTATTAAATGTGGGACTATAGAAGGATCCTATAGGCTTGGATGGTGTGATGGGCTTAGAAGATGATCTATGGGCTAGATGGAATAAATGAATGAAGAAAGAATGCATGAGTGGAATGGGTGTGCTTTGACCCCGGGTTGACCATGGGAAGATATGTCCCATATCGGCTATGAAATAGGAGAGAAATAGAGATATATTAGGAAGCCTATGAAGAAGGGTTACCCAACTGTCCGGACACCCTTTTGAGGCAGCCTGTGGTTGGCGTGGCTAGAATTTAGTTAATTGTGTGCGTACGGACTGAGTGCGGGGCGTTACAGATGGTATCAGAGCCAACTTTCGACATCGAATGTAGGACTTGTATATAGGAAGTGCGTGGGACGCAATATGTATATATGAGATGCGTAAGACCCTGGGAGGGCAGCGATTAGGAGACAAGTCTACATTCGACTAGAAAGGCGATCCTGTGCTAGATTGCACGTCCCGTATTCAGCGAGGACACTGAATTCTTAAGAGGGGGTGAATGTGAGACCCCGTATTTCCGTATAATAGTATATGAAAGGAATAGTATATAGTATATATATATATATATAAGAAGTAGTAGAAAGAAAGAAAGAAATAATGGAAAGAAAGAAGATGACGTGGCATGGATGGAAAGAAAGAAAGTGAAAGGTATTAAATGTGGGACTATAGAAGGATCCTATAGGCTTGGATGGTGTGATGGGCTTAGAAGATGATCTATGGGCTAGATGGAATAAATGAATGAAGAAAGAATGCATGAGTGGAATGGGTGTGCTTTGACCCCGGGTTGACCATGGGAAGATATGTCCCATATCGGCTATGAAATAGGAGAGAAATAGAGATATATTAGGAAGCCTATGAAGAAGGGTTACCCAACTGTCCAGACACCCTTTTGAGGCAGCCTGTGGTGGGCGTGGCTAGAATTTAATTAATTGTGTACGTACGGACTGAGTGCGGGGCGTTACATGAAGTGCTTCTTGCTTGTTGTAAATCTTGGTGGGGCATAGCTTGTTGCAATTCTGCATTAGCACCAACTACTAATGTTTTGGCCATGTGGCACATCTCTTTGGATGAGCGAAGGATTACCTGCTATTTCAATATTTATCAAATAATAATATCATAAAAAATGATTCAAACGACAATAAAATTCATAAAATCAAGGATTACCTGCAATTTGCATATTAGCGTTCATAACTTCATTCCATCTCATCCCAAACTCTTTCGGCGTCTCTGAATCCCAAATGCAACTATGGAATGGAATGCTAAAATAACTATTATGGCCCGGACCACCAAGCTTATCGGGAAATTTTTTAAGAATGTGCTACATACATAGCCTGTGGCTAGAACCAAGAAAACACATTCAGATTGCATTTTCCATTGTAGGATCTTGCTTTGTATTAATAACTTTAGGTAGAGACCCACACATTGTTTCACCCTATTTTTCAAACAACCAACTTTATGAAGGTTGCACCAAAATTTACAGATTGACCATGGTGATTAACTCCAGTAAATGGAACAAAAACAAATTTGTACTCATTTGTGTCATATAAAGTATCAAAAATTAACACATTATCAAAATACTTATATGCTTTCCTGCCAATAGCATAAGACAAAACACATTGGTTAATTTGTTGTCTTCATCCACCTTATAATGAAAACAAAATGAAGGATTCATCTCTTTTTTCTTTTACAAGTGCTCCATCAATAGATCCGCATCATAAGCTCTCCTCCCATCCTTGTCTCTTTGCAACAAATTTCTAATGTCCTTTTCAATACAATTATTATTACTGAAACCCTCATTTTCTATCTCCATGAAGGACATAAACTCCGAAGTTCTTATGTTAGCCTCTTTAAACGAACTAAGTAAACTTTTTTGTGTTGCGGAAATAGTTCTATTACGTCTTAAGAATTGTTGCTTTCTAGGTATAACACTCTTCTCTAGTCACAGCCCTTCTCCTTCTCTTTATCACATTTGAAGAAGATAATTCTTCAATATTGGCAACATTCACTCCAACTGTATCTATCGGCTTACCTTGCTTTGAGCATACAAATTGTTGTGAATACCTCTCCTTTGTAGACTTGTCTACCATTGTAGCAGACTTGCGAACAGAAAAACCAGCTAACTTTGCATATTTTTTATATAATTCATATCCTTCCTCTAAATTTTCAAATACTAAACCAACAATTGGTTTAGAAGCTTCATCAACGTCTCTCCACCCGTTATGAACATCTTGTCGTAGTAACTCTTCATTTTCAAACTCCATTCAACATATAAAAATGAGATAATAAACATAAAAAATAAGCTACAACTTAAAAAACTAAAAAAACTAAACTATGTTGGAAGTGCATACTCACCCAATTGGATAACCAATAATGATACTTATAGATTCATATCTACCTGTGTGGTCCAACTGTCCAAGTGAAATCGATCTGTTGCAGTTGAAGAAAATAATACAAAGACAAATAAAAGATGAAAGCGTGACACAAGCCTAAATGCATGATCAAAATGTAACTATGAAATGGATTGTTTTTTCAGGAAACCCTTTCTCCTAAACTTATCAAACACTTCATTTTCTTTTCTCATCAAAATGTAGGCCATGCATGTCATCGTGTACTAATTTTATTGTCTAAACCTAATAAAGGAATCAAGCCTGTAAAGAAAAAAAACAGTTGATGGGTATATCAATTCAATGGCTGGTAACTTAACTAAATTTATTTTATGAAAACCAGCTGCTCTAGTAGCACATTGTTTGGGGGTTATTTGAGTTTGTATGACTAATATTTTTCTTGCCATTCAGTTGTGTTTAAAGAAGCTAGCTAAATTATCGGTTCTAAAAATCCCTTCACGCAAATATTTACATATACTAGTATCTGTAAACTCCTTCATACATGAATGACGCCGTATACAAGTAATATTATCTTTAAAGTAGAACAAATAACATTCCCAATCAGTATTTATTACATACCTCATTCTACATTAAGATAAAATGTACATGATTCTTTTGGTAGATCATACACAATCGATGCCCTCCTATTTTCTAATCCATGCTACCATAACAGAATCTATTTTCTAAACCCTGCTAGCCAGATTATGATGTTTTTCAGCTAATTTCCTATTCATACATATATTCCGAAATAAAAACCCCAAATAAACATGAACAATTATAAAGTCAAAAAAATTAATTTTGAGATTACCTATAGGGTTTCGATTACCTGATAGGGCTGCAGTAGTTTGCAAGAAGGGCTAACCTGATAGCGTTTCGATTTAGGGGCAAACGATTTAGGGCAAACGCAGCTAGGGTTTCCAAATAAGGGGTTTCCAGTGCGTTGAGAGAAAGAGAGGTGGAGCTTCGATTTGAGGGCTAGGGTTCGAAATCGGTTCTCAGCTTCGATTTGGGGGTTAGGGTTGAGTGAAATAGAGGTGGAGCTACTATTTTAATGGGTTCTCAGCTCGTAGCCTCGAATCAAAGCTCACTCTTCGAATCGAAGAGAGGAATCGCAAGCGAATCGAAGAGGTTAGGGTTTATGAGATCTGAAGAATCGAAGAGAGGAATTGCCTCAGGAATCGTCGAAGAGAGAGACAGAACGGGAGAGATGAGAGAACGGGAGAGAGTTGAGGAAGAAACAGAGTTGGCAAAATGACTATTTTGCCCCTTAACATATTAGCTCTCACTACATGAGATGGGTGGATCAAATCTCAGCCCTCGGATCACGATCGAACGCAATCGAAAGGCTGAGAACTTCAGCGCACGATAAGGAGTTGAGCTTACCATCTCATAATAGACTAACTCTGTATATATGTATATGTGTGTGTGTGTGTGTGTGTGTGTGTGTGTGTGGGCGCGCGCGCCATATGATAGCTTGAATGATATTTCTTGTCTTTGGTTGAATTAAGTAAGAATTAGGTTATAGTTAAAGCAATTTAGACTTTCATGGCAGTTATTTTGGTAGATCATTATAAAAGGAAGTGATTTTAATCAGATTCATTAGTTCCTGAAAGGCTGAAACAGAGTGCCATTTTCATACATACTAGAAGTAGGTTGATTTTTGTTAAGCAGAGTTAAAATTTGCTGAGAGTTTTCTTTTTCAAGTGATGTGTATTTACTGTAAAGTAAAGTAGTTCGGAGATACTTGGTACCTTGGTGGTTTTACTTAGGGATGGAAACTGGGCCGGGTTGACCCGTGACCCGCCTGCGACCCGCATGCTCTAACCCGGCCCGCAATATGGCGGTTCGGGTCCGGGTCGAACCCGCGAGTCTAAGCGGGTCAACCAGGGTTGTCGAAATTAAATAGCCGACCCGTTGAACCCGGCCCGCTCGACCCGGTGAAATGATTCAACCCGCCCACCAACCCGCGGGTCGACCCACGGGTTTCGAACCGTTTGACCTGTATGGGCCAAGCGTTCGACCCGCGGGTCCAACGGATGAATTCACAGACAGCCAACTGCTGTTTTAGCCGTTTATTTTCTCCTATAAATACCCCCTTAAATCACTCTAAAAGTTTCACACCATATTTTCTTACTCTATCTACTACTACTACTCAATTCAATCTAAATTCTTTGAATTTTTTTTCAACAAAGAAGCTCTCTTTCTATCTATATACGAGTCCGGACTTCTAATTCTACTTCTACTTCTACTTTTATTTTCACTCTCATTCTATATACGAGTATCCACGAAGTACGGCAGCAAAATTTCACAACCCTCTTATTGTCTTTATATTTTTTTTGTAGTTAAAATTTTTTGTATCATATTTGTTTGTTGGTTTTTTGATCTTCTCTCTCACAACCCCCCTCCTATTATTTTTTAGATTTTTTTTTAAACTTATCTTGCCTAGATTGATTTTAATTTTTTCACATACACTACTACATCAATATTTCTAGATCTCGAGGTAGTGGCCGTAGCCAAAGTGGATAAGATTATAGCGGCACTTCTCGTAGGCCTCCTATTGTCCCACAAATTGAGCCCGCCGAAGAGTACCCTATGGCCGGACACATTGGTACACACGATGTGTTCCCACAAGAAATAGACATAGAAGAGGAAACATAAACACAATCGACCGAAACAACACAATCGAGTATTAGTAAGAAAACTAGAGGGGAAACAAGTGATTGACACAAATTTTATGACTATATTCCGGACGAAGAAAATCCCGGTGTAGGTATAATCATTTGTAAAACTTGTTCAAAGTCATACAAATGGAAGAAGGGTGAGGGGATGGGTATAATAAAACGACACATCCAAAATATACACAAAGAACTTCTTGTAGACCTACCCGGCCAACAAAAAATCCACCCTAGGACTGGTGTAGTTGATAGCCACTCTTATGATCCCGAACTTTTCGTCAGGAAATGACCGAACTAGTAATTAAGGAAATGTTACCATTTTTCTATTCCGAGAGTAGGCACTTAGAAACTTTTAATCAAACCGCATTAAACCAGCATTTTAAAAGAATCCCTAGGAATACTTTGAAGTCGGATTGTTTTAAAATGTACAATGAAATGAGAGAATGTTTGATTGCCATTTTATGGAGTTTAACTTATAGAGTTTCTTTAACTTCCGATTGTTGGAAGGGTTACAACAATATTCCAATGATGGAAATTACTTGTCATTGGATCAACAGTAATTGGATTCTTCAAAAAAAAGATCATATCACTTGTCATGTTGCCCTATCCCCATAGTGGTACTGAAATTGCAAATCGTATTTTAGAAATTTGTGATATTTTTCATATTCGTGATAAAATTATGTGTATTAGTTTTGATAATGCATCTAACAATAATGCATCGATTAGTATATTACAAACCGCATTAAACTCTCCATGTGACGATATTTTTCATATTAAATGTGCATGTCATATTTTAAATTTATGTGTCAAGTGCATTAAAAATAGCCGACCCATATATAGAAAATATTAGAAATTCTATACATTTTATTACATTAAGTGGCACTATATTTCAAAAATGAAAAGCATGGTGTAAGCTTAAAAATGTACATTTTAGAAAATTTCCAAAGGATATTAAACACCGATGGAACTCTACTTTTGATTTGCTATATGTTGTTACAGGATATAATGCATGTATAAATGATTTTTGTATGGCAAAAAATATGCCAAATTTTCAAATGACTCCCGAAGCTTGATTTTATACTGAATCTTTGTTAAATTTTTTAGAACAAATTAAAACCGCAACTTTAAAATTTTCAAAATTTTATGAATCTAGTTCTAGTAGCATTTTTATTTCAATAGTTACTATGATGCAAACTTTCAAAGAAATGATCAATGATGCTTTTATTGGTCATATTGTGAAACCTGCATACACCAAAATTTTGAAGTATTGTATTCCTCCTCATATGTTGTATTGTATTGCTACTATGATGGATCCTTGAATCAAATTAGAAGGTACGAATAGTTTGATTGAAATGTTTTTTACTTTACTTGGGGAAGATGAAACTGAAATTGATTGCGGAAAATTTTTAGCTAACTTTGAAACGACATTAAATAACTTGTATGATTTTTATGATAGAAGTTTTACATCTAATAGTACAAGTACTTTAGTTACTTCTTCTGCTGCTACTTCTAAAGGTAAGGGTAAGAGTAAATTAGATGATGCTACATTTAATTTACTTGCAAAAATTCAATCAAAAAAAGCTAGGACTAATCAACCAAATGAATTACATTGGTATAACCAACAAGATTCTGAAAGTTTTACTTCTTCACTTGATATTTTACAATGGTGGAAAGACCATGTACATACTTTTAGTATTCTTAAATATATGGCTAAAGATCTACTAACTCATCCTGTCTCTACAGTTGCTTCAGAAAGTGTATTTTCTACAAGTGGCCGGGTTCTAACCGATTACAGGAATCGCTTGAAGCCCTAATCGTTGGAGATGCTCGTCTGAACGGCAGACTGGATGAAGACTGAAGATTGGACTCAAGAAAAAGGGGTCGACACGTCTACAAGTGGAAGCAACTCGTCGGAAGAACAACAACAACAACAATAGCAACCAACATGAAGAATTGAAGACCAACAACAACAATAACAAATTGAAAAAAATTGTAAATGTATAAAAAATTGTATAAAAATCTTTGTTTCTTATAAAAAAGTTGGATAATTGAAGAAAGTTGAAATTGTGTACAAGAAATTTGTTATTGTATATAACTAATTAAATCTTTGTTTCTTATAAAAATTGGGAAACTTGTATAAGTTGAAATCATATTAATAATATTTCCTTTTTTTTTTGGCAATTTCACTCTTTGATTCTTATTATTATTATTTCAATTTTTTAATTAAAATTACTTTTTTTAAGTTTAAAAAAATGTTAATACATGGACAAACCCGCGACCCGACCCGACCCGGGTTGGACCCGAATGGATTCGCGGGTTGGGTGGGTCGATATTTTGCTAATCCAACCCGGCTCGATTAACACTGTGACCCGACCCGAACCTGCCCTATTTGGGTTCCAACCCGGACGGGTTCGACCCGACCCAGCCCGGTTGACCCGTTTGCCAACCCTAGTTTTACTCTAAACTGTGTAGGGGTTTTATGGGCACGAGGCATAACACCATTCCTTTTATTCAAAGAAAAGGTGGAATATAGCTACAATGTTTCATTACTTAGGAATTAACAAAATAAACCAAAAGTACCGGGCTATAGTACAAACTACGAGCAGAAAATAAAATATGAAGCAACTTGATCCGTACAGACAACAAGAGATCCCTCCAACAAACCCTGGAGGGTGGGCCTACAAACCTTTAGTGTTCACCACTATCGTGGAGGCCCTATCACTGCATCTCCACTAAAACTGTAATGGACACCATCTTGGGGCCAATCACAGAGCTCAGCCCATTATAATATTTGTACGTCAGTTTAGTTTCGTGCCCCGCTTCCACAGCAGGTGCACACCCATTAGAAACAAGTCAGGCAGGATTTTGACAACCGCCAAATCCAGCTTTCTCCTCCTCTCCTCCCACAATCGCGCAAGCATCACACTCACCCCAACCAAAACCACAGTCAAAGAGAGAGCCATGAGAAGAATACATTCGCTTCTCTCACGCTCTTGCTCTCTCCAGTGATTTCTCACATACACTGACATACACCAACATAGAGTAGTGAGTAGCAACATCTTCACTCACCCACTCACTCACTCACACTCTCTCTCAAGCAAAAAATCTAAAACAAATCACAATTAACTGAAGCATCACCTTATTATAATTAAATCGAGTAGGCGACGAGATCGAAATCAAAGAAAGAAAGAGGAACGAAGTGGAGATTGGGGCGTCGGAGAGGTAAGGTTTCAACAAAATCGAAGAGGAACGAAATCAGAGGTAGGGTTTTCGGAGAGATAGGGTTTGGCGAATTTAGGGCGCGAGTAATTTAGGGTAAGTGAAAAGGAGAGAGGGAAGTGGAGAATTTAGGGCGCGTGATGGGGGGTTTCTGCCGGTGTTTTCCAACGTCGGGGAATGACGAAATGCTGGCACTTTTTAATAAACGCTGGGGAATTCCCCAGCGAAATACCCCAAACACTGGGGAATTTTCACCAGATATTCCGTTACCTTTTGTAGTGTTTGTTTCTCAATGATGGCTATGCTGCAAATACACGTTAAAATCAAAACCAAGAAACTTTAGCTCAAAGGTCTGTGCAATTTGGAGGATGGTTGGAAAAATGAAGAAAATAAGAGAATAAAATTATGACTAAGAGTAGAGAGGAGAACACGATGAGCTTAGTAATAAAGAGAAGAGAAACAATTGCTCCTCGTATGTGCTTACACGACAGAAAGGGAATTTTGGTCATTTAATAGTTCGCAATTAACTGGGGCAAGGAAGAGGAGCGTTTTAAGTTACAAAAATAAATGTCGTTTTAAGGAAAAGGTGGAGTATGGATACTATGTTTCATTAATAAGGAGTTAATAAAACAAACTCAGAGTACTGAACCAAGTACAGAGTCCTACAATACATACAAAGAAAACATAAATCCTCCCCAGCATGGGGGGTGGGACAAAAGAAAGATCAAAACATATAGGCATCCATCAAAAGTACAACAAAGCATCTCCCCCTAACAAAACCCTGAGGTGGTGGGGATCGATCAGCAGTAAAGGGCCAGAAGAACAGAACAAGCTCGTCCCTCAGTCAAGCGTCGGCCCGATCTCAACTTCATCATCGTCGTACTCCTCCACCTGGAAGACACTGGAAATCTTCCGTCGAGGAACTATTGCAGCAACAATAGCCCAAAAAGAAATAAGAGGCATAATGTGAATCAAATTACCAGAAATACTATTACTAGTCCCACGAAGGTAACAATTATTCCTATCTAGCCAAAGGACCCAGGTTGTAGTAGCGATAGCGATAAACCAGGCTTCTTTCATAGAACGTCTCTCAGTAGTGAACTTTGAGCCTACCCACAGATTCTCATACATACTAGGGTACTCGTTAGTACCCAAGGCGCTGAGTTCCTCAACGAGGACCGCTTTGCTCCTGGGACATTCCAGAATTAGATGGTCTCGAGTCTTGGAGATAGCTTTGCAGAACCCACAGATAGAATCAATGTTCAGTTGACGTTTTAGCCAGGTTCTCTCTAGTCAGAATTGCATCGTTCAGAACCAACCATAAGAAGATTTTATTTTCAACGGAGTTTTTGCCTTCCAAATAATATCCGACCATTTCGGGCGACAACCCCTGAAGTGAATGCGGTTATAAAGGGAGTGAACAGTGAAGGTGCTATTCTTTTCGAGTCCCCAAGTTTTCCTATCTGGCCCCTGAGAGTATCTAATTCCCGAGCTGGCATTATGGGCCTGCAGCTCCATGAACCTGAGTTGAGAGCCCGAGTCCAATGTCTGTTTAAAGGCCAGTTTCCAGGATCTTCTTCTTCAGGTTGCGGCCACTGTGCAGTGCGGTTGTGATGCTCGATCATACAAATCAGGAAACAACTCTCTAAGTGTGTGATCACCACACCACTTATCCCACCAGAATCAAGTACGTCTGCCATTTCCAATATAATACGTCACACAGCTATTGAAAGGTTCATAGGCTTTAGCAACTCATCTCCAGAACCAGGAGACGTGTGGACCCATCCTGAAGCCCAGATTCCTTGACCCATTCCCATGTAGGTATGCCTGAACAAAATCCTACCACCCCACTCCGTTAGGGTGAAAGATTTTCCACCACCACTTACCCAGTAGCACGAGATTCATATCTCGAAGGTCAATAATACCTAGACCTCCGTGCATCTTCTTCATGCAAGCTTTTCCCATCTGATGAGGTGATAACCGCCTCTATCAGAGCTTGCACCCTTCCATAAAAACTGCTTTCGGATGCGATCAATTCTCTAGATTACCCATCGTGACATTTCAAAAAAGGACAGATAATAGGTTGTTAGGTTCGAGAGGACTGCATTGATAAGGGTGAATCTCCCTCCCAGGAACAAAGCTTTACCTTTCCAACCTGCTAGACGGTTCTCCACCCGACCAATGATGGATAACCAATCAGCCTTCTTGAGCTTTCCCGGTCTCAGCGGGAGCCCCGGGTACTTAATGGGAAAATTCTCGATGGAACAGTTTAGGATCATGGCATGTTCTTGTGCCTCCTCTGGGGTTAAGGCAATGGGGATAAGGGTACTTTTGTGGAAGTTAACCCTCAGACCGTACCAAACTTCAAAACTATAAAGAATTCCTTTGAAAGAGGTAGTCTCCCCGATGTTGCCATTCCAAACAGAAGAGTATCATCTACATATTGGAGGATCGAACACCCTTGATGATTGACTCCACTTGCCACCGGCGAGATCCATCCTGCCCTTCTGCAATTAGCCATCATAGACTGCAAAACGTCTGTCACAATGGTAAAGAGAAGAGGGGAGAGGGGATCTCCTTGTTTAAGGCCCCATTTGCACGAAAAAGGTTGACCCGCTACCCCATTCACCATGATAGCAGTCCTGCTGATGGTGAGACACGTGTGGATCCATCTGATCCACCTATCCGTAAACCCTCTTCCAGCCAGCGCTTCCAAGAGACATTCCCAATCAACAGAGTCATAAGCCTTCTCGAAGTCCAGCTTTAGGAGGTAGCTCTTAGCATTCGACATGTGGCAATGACGGATAGTTTCTTCAACAGTGGCCATACAATCTTGGATACACTGTCCTTTAATGAACCCTATTTTCTCGCAATTAATGAGTCTATCCATCACCTTTCTCAATCTATTAGAGAGCATCTTGGTAATAATCTTGACTGAGCAGTTAAGAAGGCTAATAGGGCGGAAGTCTCCCACCTACTGGGACTCTTCTTTCTTAGGGACCAGCACAACCTCAGCATAATTAATTCTACCTTATTTAAGCTTATGATCAAAGAAGTCAACGAACAAATTTACAAAATCATCTTTGATTTCCTCCCAAAAAATATGGTAGAGGAGGATTCGGAATCCATCCGGACTGGAGCTTTCTCCTTTCCAAGTTGCGTCATAACCTCCCAAATCTCCCTTACCGAAAAGGGAGCTTCTAGGGATCGAAGATCTGGTCAGAGTCGACTGCAGGAACACGCCAGAAGTCATGGTCAAGGGGGACTCCCAAATCTGTCTTCCATCCAAATGGGTACTTGAAGTGGGATTGGAATGCCACTCTGATATCATCGTCTCCTTGTAACATTCTAGAATCAGTATGGATAAAAAAATGAGGTTAGATCTACATCGGGCACTGGCAACACGATGAAAGAAGGCTGTATTCGCGTCTCCCTCTTTGAGCCACAAAGTTCTGGACCGTTGTTGCCATTTGAATTCCTCTAGCCTATAAAGTTGAGCAATGTCTTCTCTAAGTTGAAACAACCTATTCTGCTCCTCTTACAATAGGGCTCTAGTTTCTTCAACCTTTTCAAGCTCCTCAATACCTTCCAGAAGGGAATATTTTGCTCTTCAGATCAACGCAAATCTGGTCCGGTTCCACTTCCTTAGCTTGGCCGCAGTCTTCTAATTTTTTCACACCAGATTGCCGTCACTTCTGTCCCTCTAGTAGGGCGGGCCCAGCTCACGTAGACCATGTGATGGAAGCCTTGGATTTCCAACCATGCTTTCTCAAACCTAAACTTGGGAGGTTTCCTGGGTTGCACTTCATTGGTAGAGAGGATAATAGGAACGTGGTCCGATGTGGGTTTAGGGGGAGACTTAGGCTTAGCCCAGGAGAGTGGAAACTTGGTCTCCCAATCAGAGGAAACCAAGACCCTATCTAGTTTAGCCAGAATAGGCGATGATTGCATGTTTGACCAGGTGAAAAGTCTATCAGTGATGGAAATGTCAACCAGTTCGAGATCCGCAATAACCGTGTTAAACGCTTCCCTATCGGAATCACTGGAACCTCTACCTCTGTGCTCAGAGGCGAACCTGGTGATGTTGAAATCACCCCCCACCACCTAGGGGTGCGGCCAGTGTGTGTGAATTGCTTGTAATTCAGTCCAGAAAGCCATCCTGGAAGCAACAGTGTATGGACCATACACCACCGTGATTGTGTGGGCCCACAAATCGGTTTTACGTTGGATCAGAACTGATAAAGAGAACTGCCCGTGGAACTAATCCAGAAAGTTAAAAATCTCTGAATTAAAACCTAGAGCTATACCCCCAGAAGCACCATCAGAGGGGCGAATTTTCCAATTAGAAATTTCATTCCCCCCCCCCCAGTCTACTGAGTCTAGTAATATGCGCCAGTTTGGTCTTTTGCAGACCAATGATGCTGGCTTTTGATTTAGCGATGACATCCCTAATCATTTCCCGCTTACCCCGCCTACCCAGGCCTCTAACGTTCCAAAAGAGGAAATCTATTAACTAGAATCTAACGTGGGGTCATGACTCGGTTTGGAAACCGAGCTCGACATAAGATTAACTCTATCACTCTCCCATCCCCTAATCTTATTAAGAAGAAAAGCGTTCCGATCAATATCGCCAACCGCTAAACCACAGGTTTTGACGAGACTAAACATCTCAGAATCAGTCATGAAATTAAAAATAGAGGTTAGGATGGAATGCGTACCTCCATCACTAGTCTTAGAAGATTTAGTGGCTGCGGCAATTTGAAGGTAATCTTCCAAGGACTCCTCAATAGCCATCTTAGCAACTTTCTGACCTCTAAACCATTTGTCGGAGCAAGCAGAGATAGGGGCAGTCGGTTGCGAGGTAGGGAAAGTGGAGGGGGAAGTTTCTAGGGAAATATCCAGGAAATCATCAGCAATCTCCTCTGAATCCATAGACTCCTCTTCAAAGTAGACATAATCATCTTCGAGGTTTAACCTAGCATCTCGATCGTTTACATCAATGTGGCTTCCAAACTCAGAATTGGGATCCCCAGTAGCATCACAAGAGACACGAGCAGAAACAGGGTATGAGATAATGTTTGAGGGGCTTGGACTGTTGGGCCTATTTAAATTGTGCGACAAAGTATTCGTGGGCTTCTCCAAAGAGCAGCCCAAAGCGACGGTGGGCCCCTCGATGGGCCCAAATCTAAAGCAGGCACAAAGGCCCGACCTCCCGTGCTACACTCGTGAGTAAGGGATGTGTCACCCCAGTATAGGTAGGCGGAGCGGTCGAGGATAGTGGTGGAGAAAACGATGAATGATGATCAGTTATCGAGGGAGCGATGCTTTTGAGCTCTGTTTCCTTCACCAAAGGGCCATCCCTATTCTCCTGTTCATCTTTCAAAAAGGCATTTCTTTTCTCTTTTGGAACCAACTCATTGGTTTCGATCGAGTCTCCGCTCGTCTTCTTCCCCAAAATGGTTATCCCTTGCTTTAGCTCCCGTCCCAAAGCTTCAACCTTTTTCCCTTTTGGAGAACGAGTTTGTCTATTGGAAATCTTGGGGATCATACCACTTCAACACTGGTTCGTTTGCCCCATCCAACTGCTCCACTCGCAACTTCTCTTCACAAACTGCTAGGAGTTGACTTCCTTTTTAAGCTTTCTGTTTGCTCAAATTTCCAAGGGAAGGTAGTGGGCTGCCACCTCTGCCATTTTTGGTTCTGGTTGTAGATCCACTTTTTGCAGTCCATCCTGACCATTGGAATTTTTGGTCAAGCCTCGATCTTGACCGTCAATAATCGGTGGAGATTTTTGCGGTTCTAAGATCGCCGTCGCACGGCCCTGGCCCACCTCCATGCCCCTTGCAGCTCTGATGACTTCACGGTGCGCAAGTTCAATTTCATGAGCTCCATCTAAAGTGAGGTCTCACTCCGGTGAGACCACATGCTTGTAGGAGCGACCGTCTCTGAGTGAGGGGGAAAGGGATGAGATAGTATGGAGCTCTGCCTCCAACTTCGCTTGCTTGTCAAGAACAAAACGGATGAGGTATGATTCCTTAAATGAGAATACTTTAGCAAAGCGAGGCATTAGGGTGATATCGGGGCTTCGGATTAGGATTATGGCGGATACAATCACCGAACGACACACCGTCTTGTCGTCGATATCTTCGATGGTTCCAAACTCCAAGATGATCTCTTGCAGTGCTTCTTTTTTCCAAAATTGTAGTGGAACATTATGGATCCAAATCCAAAACTGCTCACCTTGGGCAGCTCTGCTCCAAATCTAGGTGACCAAGGGAAGAATTCCATCTTAAAATGGCCAAAATCCACTGTACCCAAGTCGGAGACCTCAATCATCTTCTCCGGCGAGGGGAAGGATACCAAGAATTGAAGGTGGCACATCTTTTTTGCTACCCAGTCCATGTGAGCCCTCATCGACCACTTCAGGTTCAGAGCATGAAGGAGGTGGTTCTCCGATGGACTCCCTGATCTTACTTTAGCTATAACCCACCATTGGCAGAGCCATTTCTCTTCGTGTTTGATGATCTCTAGGCTGTTTGCAAGCCGGATGAGTGTCGGATTATCAGGTGATCTGCCTCTTCTAACTGGTCGTTCATTATCATTATTAGAGGTAATGACGTTTGTACAAACGTATGATATATGCCCCCATTTCATACACTTGAGGCATCAGACCTCTTTCGTACAATCTTTCTAATAATGCCCCAAATCTCCACAGTTGAAACACGGCATCGGTTTGCATTTCCCTTTCCTTTGCTTCTTTCTATTTTCTGTCTGAGTTGGGGGGGAGATACTGTGTCTTTTCCTTGCTTTACTGGTGACTTCCACACATGGCTCAGTCTCAATGAGATCTCCATTCGAACTAGGAGCCATCTCCACTCTAGCTTCGTTTTGTGGACCCCCTTCTTGGGCCTGCTTGACGATGGACATAAGTGGAGCTTGAGCCTCCCATTTCTGTGGTGGAGGAGAATGGGGAGGGTTGAGTGATGATTGTTGGGGGTTGTGGTGGTGTTTGGAGGCAGGGGGGATGGAGTTGGGCAGGAGTTGAAGGGCAGGAGTTTTAGGAACTTTAGCCTCCCATTTCGGTGGTGGTGGAGACTAGGGAGGTTGTGTGATGGATGTTGGAGTTTGTGGTGGTGGATGGAGGTAGTGGTTGTGGTGGTGTTGGGAGGGGGGAGTGGCCTTTGTGCAAGGAGTGGTTGGGAGAGCGGGGGGTTTGGTTCTAGTGATGCTTTAGCGGGTGATGCTGATGCTGGTGATGAGAAGAATGGTGGTTTTGATGGAGGTAAGGCCTTTGAGGGTGAGACTGTAGGTGGTGCAACCGATGGCCATGGTATCGTTGATCACTCCTCTCTCCATGGAAGTGGCGAAGGTCTTTGGGGTGGTATCTCTATCCCCCGCACGTGCACACCGTAGTGCGCATCAACGTCAGCTTGGGCGAGAGTACAGTCATCATTACCCTGCATCGCCTCTGCTCAGAAGACGGGACCATAGAGGGGATCCTCCTACTGGCTCTTTCGAGCGTACGAAAATAAATGTTGGTTTGTTGATTATTTTGAAAGATAAAGGCTTTTATTGATTTTTACCTCATATTTAATTACCTCCGACATCTCACCTATTTACCGACAAAAGACAACAAAAACTTCACAACCATGAAAAGATATTAAGCTAATATTGTTCTCTCACTTCTTTTAGCTCTTTTTCTGTAACTTTTATATTTTATTAATTAAAGTATCTTTCATGTTTATATATATTGTTTATTTTCGCATAAACAAATGTTAGCAATATGGTGATAGTCTCATAAAGTGTAATGACATAGAAAAGTTATGACATTCTTTTCTTGTTTTTATATTTTGAATAACTTTCTTTTGGATGGTAATACATAAATACGCATACTTTGCACATGAATGTATCATATATATACTAGGTTTGTCTGTTGACATGTGCCTACGGCATGTCTTGGGAACGGTGCACCTGATTTGATTATATAAAATAGGTTTAGAGGTTCAGCAAATTAATTGAAGTAGAAAACATATTATATGAGGAAGCATCATATCTACCTTTAAGCTCAACCATCGCCTTCTTCATCATTAGCTTGAACTTACCTGGAATGCATATAGTTTGTTAGAAACGCTACATAAAGTTTTTTTAACTTCAACATCACTTTTAGATGCTTGTAATAGTTATGCAAAGATATGATCATATAGATTTTATAGAGCTTACTCTAATCTCATAACCACTATGAGCATGTCTAAATACAATGGTAACCCAAGTGCAAGTGTGAAGGTATCTACGATACCAATAATCTAAATATTTGTTTGTCTAAGACTTAGTTTGCAATTAAAATATATCTTTTTATTATTTCAACCAAAATGTAATACATGAAGTTCTCAAAACTTTAATCCAAGCTAATCATTTCTATTATCTCCACTTTGTCTCCCCATTACCTTTATAAAATAAAATTAAAATGGATCAATAAAAAATTTACTTTAGCTGTCTTTCTTGAGTGGAGAATTTGCACCCTTCACTGGTAAACTCCAGTAATCGCAATCCTATATATCCAAACATACACTAAAAGTTCTTATAGGTTATGTCATCCATGGTTTCTAATAACCAGTGAAAGAAACACTTCACGATAGTATGTTCTCCTGTAGTAAAGAAATTAACGTTACATGTTTGCCAGCCTCAAATAATCCATCTCTCACTTGCGTACACCTTAAATCAAAATCAATAAAAAACTCATCAAATAAATCACTAAATTAAAAAAATTTGAACCCAAAAATAAAACAATCATACCTTTCTGAACTTAGATCTCAAAATTCGAGTCTGCAAAAAACTGAGTAATTCCCTACACACACAAAATTAAAAATTAGAATGAGAATTCGGTAATGAGATGAAATTAGAGTCACCGCATCGCATGTAGAGGCTCTCGATTCGGTGGAGGGGAGTCGCTGATACGGAGTCGCTTAATATTCGAACTCGATTTGATGAAGGGGAGTCACCGATACGAAATCAGCAGCAGATCAGATATCGACAACGACCTCTTGATTAGGGTTCGATACTGGATTGGGATTTGGATTTCTCGCGCTTGAGAGGACGATGGAGGCTTCGCCAATAGAATAGAAGCGAAGATTTAAGAAAATGATTTTAGGAATTTGGAGTTAGCAGCTTAAAAACCCTAGGGGGAGCAAGAGACAGAAATTGGAACTCTCTGATTTGGGGAATAGAGAGAGCAAATTGACCTAGATAGGATATATATGTATATATATATATATATATATATATATATATATATATAAAGAGAGAGAGAGAAATAATTAAATAAATAAAGGAAACCCAAAAATAAAACAATCATACCTCTCTGAACTTAGATCCCATGCACATACAAAATTCGAGTCAGCAAAAAACTGAGTAATCTCCTGCACACACAAAATTAAAAATTAGAATGAGAATTTGGTTAATGAGATGAAATTAGAGTCGCCGCATTTCATGTAGAGACTCTCGATTCAGTGGAGGGGATTCGCTGATACGGAGTCGCTTAATATTCACACTCAATTTGGTGAAAGGGAGTCACCGATACGGAATTAGCAGCGGATCAGATATCGACGACGACCACTTGATTGGGGTTCGACACTGGATTGAGATTTGGATTTGCTTTGAGATTCGTGCTTAAAAGGACGATGGAGGCTTCGCCAATAGAATAGAAGCGAAGATTTTAAAAAATGGTTTTAGGAATTTGGAGTTAGCGGCTTAAAAACTCTAGGGGGAGAATGTCTTTTGGGAACTTAGATATGGACCATTGATTTCCTTACTATTGAAGGAGAGCCACTTGATAGCTCAGGGAATGTCTTTTGGGAGCTTAGATATGGACCATTGATTTTCTTACTATTGAAGGAGAGCCATTTGATAGCTTTTCTTTGTGTTTTATTATTATTATTATTATTATTATTATTATTATTATTATTATTATTATATATATATATATATATATATATATATATATATATATATATATATATATATATATATATATATAATTTAATTAGATATAATCATATAATTGTGTTTTTGCTAATAAATATTATGATTTGTTATGAGAAATATTAAATCATATAAATTTTTTTATGTGATTTACATATGACAAACGATTCAAAAAATTATAATATTTGATCATTTGAACACGTATAAATTTAAAAGTTGGCCAAAAAGCAATATGATATAAATGTTCAATACTGATTGTGAAAGTGTTCTTCCTACCCTTTATTTCTTTTTCTATACAACGTAACAGGAGTTATAGTACAACAAAAGAGATTTAGATCTACAAAAGTAAAACATAGATTGGGTCCTATGTTTAATTTAAAAAGATAATCGAGTTAATTTCATTGTTGGTTTTTGTCCGGGATCTATAGCGATTCATTATTCACTTTTTTCTTGCCTTTTTTCTTTTCTGATCTCTACGGTATCTGTTGTCGCAGTCCTGATTGGGTATCCTCCTTCTTTCTCCCTTTTCTGGTCTTGGGCCATGGACTCTTTCAGCCCGTCTTAAGTTGAGGTTGTTACAAAAAATAGGCCCTTTAAATATTTTCGCTCTCGTTGCCCTCCCCTCTTCCCTATTCCCCCTTCCTCTTGTAGGTCCGACCCTCATCTAGTTTGTTTCAGGTGCCTCTTTCTTGGACATTTTAAAAGAGTGTGCGTGAATAAAATGAAGTGAATCTTCTATGACAAGCTTGGTCACTCGCACAGTCGATGTTTTTCCCTTCAAAAACTCCTTGGATTTCCCAGAGGCTATCCCTTACCAGCCAAACTTCTCTCCTTTCTTAACTACCCCCTCTTAAAGCGCAAGCTTTATGCATGCTCAACGAGGAAGATTAGGGTGGAGTCTGGAAAGGATTTTGACTCCTCTGCAGTTGTTCCTTATCCATTTATGAACTCCACTACTTCCTCCTCTGCTTTCGGCGATTCTCTTGCTACTCTTCAGTCTCCTAATATTACTGACCTATTTAAGGATCGATCGGTTTATACGAAACTTGTTTCCTTTCCGCGGTTGGGCTCATATCGGGCTCGTCCCCATTCCAAAGCTGCGGTGCCTACGTTGAGTATGAATCTAGATAAGATTGTTGTTTTGTTTAAACCCTTAGTCTCTTGTCATTCTTGGTTTCGAAGTGTGATGGGGCACGTTCGTCAACGCCTCGTTTTAGATTCTCAGGTCCCTCCTACTAATGCCATTGATTATTTTAAGGCACCTTCTTTATTTTATTATTTTTCTTGTTCGATGACGATTTCTTCTCCCAACCACTCTACGTTCTCTTTTCATTTTCCTGGCTGCATCTTCTCGATTTATCAATATTTAGGGGTTCAATCATGTCTCAATTACCTCCTGATGGAGGTTAGGCATATCCTGCATTCTTTCCCCGTCAAGCGTTCACCAATTCTTGATGACTCTTCCTTTTCCCGGTATTCCTATCATACTAATTCCATTCCAATATCACCATCATGCGCTTCCAGTGTTCTCTTACCCTCTTCTTGCCTCAACAAAGACGAGGCTAGCAGGACTGACCTTGCCGTGATTTCTCTCCCTTTGGTGGCAGTCGATCCTCCCACCGCTAAGCGTAAATACAATAACAAACTCTTTAATAATTTGCAGATTCGCATCAGTGCACGTCTTTTAGCTAAGAAAGCAGCTACTGGGTCGGGTCATCATCTTGTGCACAGTTGATTCTTGGCATTTTTCTGTCCTCCTCTGTGTTGGCAGTCGGGTTAGTCTTTTTGGAGCTGCTTGGTTTTCATGAGCTTCACTCCTCCTATCTTCTTATTATCTTCTCTCTTTCTTGTTTGAGTTGATTGTTATCTTCTCTCACGGTTATTCCCTTAGCATTGCACTATCTTTATTTGCTACTTTGTTTCGATTTTCTTGCATTTTCTCTCTTTTCTTTGTTGTGCGGGTTGTGATTTGTGACCTCGTTTGGGGCTATTTTGCCTCCTGTCACATTGTTCTATCTCATGGTTTTGTTCCACATTTTCGCTCATGTCATAGAGTTTTGTATGCTCCTGGATCTGTCTTGATGATTGTTGCAGTTCCTTTTGCCTTGCGGATGTTTGCCTTAGTGGAATTAATCCCTCCTCTTGGGTGCGGCAGGGTTGGTTGCTCCTTAGTTGCTTTGTACTCCTGGCTGAGTGCTTGGTCTCCCTTTTAGGTGTTTTTCTACTTTTGTGTTGCAGATTGCTTATTTGCGTGCTACTCCCCAGATTTTTGTATACATTGTTGTAATTTTCTTTCTGTTTTACACCTTGTAAACTACTTGTATATATCTCTGTATCTCTACTTTTTTATATATATATTTGTTGGCTGGAGCCATTTGGCTTTATCCGGATTACCAAAAAAAAAATTATGTAAAGACACTGACATCTCTCTTCTCCCCAAATATCCTTTCTATTGTCGAACCTGTTAGAAAATTAGTATTTTATAGACCATTTGCAAACCAGTTTTTAAGCAATTTTTTGAGTAAGATTCTCCATAAATTAGTGAGAGATCTTGATGGATTCATATTCTCCTTCGTGAGTATATCAAAATCATATATTTATTTACTCAAAATGGTTATCAGGTGAATGAGAAATTGTCTCCCAAAGTGAGGCATTTTAATCTTTGAAAATGAGTTGAGGGATTTTAGTCCCACATCGGAAAAAACAAAGGAAATAGAAGAGGTTATATAATAACCTCTTTCTTGGCATTGTAAAATAGCAAGCCGAGAGACTCTCTCTCGCGCGTGCAATGGGGATGCAACATGCGACTTGTGTGTGCCAGCACGTCCTGCAGACACAAATACCGGACCGACGTGAACCCACCTCGTGCAGAGCCATGTTTTGCTACAATTTTTTTTACCTCAATCTGTAACGGCCAAACTAAATGCAAAAACGGAGTTGTCTGACATTCATTCAAGCTTTAAGCTTTAGTAACGATTTTGCTGCCATTATAATGATGCATTTAAGCTCATGTCTGATGTTACTAGTGGTGCAGTCAAATGAGTTGTCTGCCGTTACAAGTGGTGCAGTCAATGAATTGTCTATCTTTACGATTTTCACATTTGGCCCTATAAATGAGGCTCCTCTCCCCTGAATTAAACACCCCGAAGCTCTTCTCTTCCCAACCTCTCAGTTCTGTGCTTATTCCATTCTTCGGTCATGTGTGGTGATAGAATTTAGACGTTGTCCAGTTCGAGAGCGTGGCGTGGTACCTATATCACCTCCTCCGTCGTTGCATCTGGGAGACAGACGCCTACGCAAGTCCAGCACCCGGACGAGGCGAAATCTATTTTAAGGACATTGTATGATACACAAGCATCGACACAATTGGTTTGATTTTGCTATTTTTCATTTTCATTTCATTTTATTGGTTTTATTACTCTCCTCCCTCTTTGGTTTTTGTGTCTCTCAATCATTTGGATTTATGACAAACATTTTGTAACCAAAGTTGTAACAAAGAGAAAAAATTTCTCGAAGTTGGTTTTGTTGTAAACAAACTTTGTAACAATTCATCCCTCTCTGCCACCTCCTCCCACTACAAAACATAACGTCAATCTGACATTTTCATTGGGCTATCCCAGCGTTCATAAACGCCGATATAGGCCGTAGCGGCGTTTCTGAAAACACCGCTAGGAACACCGTTATAGCAAGCATCGAGACAGATATAGGGTATATCCTGGTGTTTTAGAAACGCCGCTATAAGATCATCTATCCCGGCATTTTAAATAAAAATGTTGTTATAGAGCATTTATAAAAAAGAGGAAAAAGTCACCTATCCCGGCATTTTTTACCAAAAACACCGGGGATGGTTATTAATTTTTATAAAAAAAATACCCTATCCTAGCATTTTTGGCCAAAAACGCCGTTATGATTTATTTTTTTGAAAAAAAAAGTACCCTATCCCAATGTTTTTGGCCAAAAACGTCGGGATAGAGTTTTGAAAAAAAAAAATATTTAGTAATTGCATGTTGGCAATAAACTTCAATCAACTTCAAGCAACACATACAAATAAACTTACCATCAATAAAGTTAAGACAGTACAATATTCATAACAATCATGAAAAAGAATATTTACAAATTCGACAGATTAAAAAATAAAAGAGACTGGTATATTCATCATGACATTCAATATATAGTAGTAAAAAAACAATGCTAAAGTTGTTATCTGTTTTGTTGTGATCTGCATGATATATAAGGTTGTAACTAAAATGATACATATTAAAATCTCTTTCGAGTGGACGCTGCAATATATCCAACTTCAAAAGTCTTCACGAGTTTATCCATTTTCTTGCTTTTGAAACTGCGAGCAATGATGAGAAGTGAAACATAATTTCTGCGATTTAGCACATAGCTCTAGTAAAGAAACAATGCTAAAACTTCTACCATTTCCTATTAATCCATAAGAACCAACAACTACACTATGGTTTGGGTAATGTTGTTCCCATAATCAACCAAATTGAATAATTATACCACCAAAAAATAAAATTATAGATTAGACAAGAAACAGAGGACTAGTTTGACCAGTTCAACTCATAAAACATCCAAATAGATAGTTTCTCAGGAATGAATAGGTTACCTGGGCGATAAGAATGCCAATTCTATTATCTGAAGTTTCCAGGTCTCCTAAAATGTCAGATAGTGATAAAGGACTAACAGTAAAACCGTCCTCTTCTTCAACCAAGTTCACACTGCACTCGCACTCATGCAAGAGTTTCTTTCTAGCAAGTTGAGTATGCCCACCTTTGCTTCTCATTTTGAAGAACTCTCTAAAGTACATAACCAAAAAAGTAATTTAATATGGCAATTCAATAGAAAACTACAGACAAATAAATAGAACATTATAAAAAAATTAAGTCTGTTAGAAATGCAGAAAGTCTGAACAAGTTTTGACCAACTGGAGGAGTCTGGAGAGCATTTACTAGTTATTCCATGATCAAGACCACAAGATATTTCATGTCTGTCCTTCAAATTCTAGTATTGACTAGAAGACCTTGTACTCTGCCACACTATTAGACATGGATGTGATTCTTTACTGAAATGATTATAATGACACAAGGTGAATGCAAATCCACTACAACAATTTTGCATTTGTGTTCTTTCCCTCACTGTTCAAGTATAATAAATATGGAAAATTATAGATGAACATCAAAGTGAAGCATTACTGAACAGAGAACTGATCAGTAGCGAACTGGTTCGCACCTGATCAGTAGCGAACTTGGCTACTGAACCGTTGGGTCTGCATTTCGATCATGGGATTGATCCAACGATCTCAATTTCTTCCGCTCATCTCTTCAAGCTTGGGGGTAGTTTAGTCAGATTTCGAACGCTCTCTCTCTGTCTCCCCGTTCGACCCTGGAAACCCTAGACTTTCGACCTCTCTCCCCCCCCCCCCCCCCCTTCGATCTTGGAAATTTGGAGGCGTGTTAGAAATTCCCTGAATCCCCCTCCGACATTCCACTTTCGACCTTCGAAAGCCTCCTTCGACGACCGCTGCTACCTCGTCTCTCTCTCCCCCTTCGACCTTCGATTTTTGGGGTGGAGAGAAGAAGGCGTTTTGAAGTCCCAAAAATCGAAACCCTAACTCCAAATCAAACCTGAAACTGAAATCGAAATCGAAATCGAAACTCTAGCTCCAAATGTCTAACTTGGATAGATACGTGTACCAACTAGTATCCCCCTAATTAAAGTTGTACATTACAAAAATAATTAATTGTCTAAAAATGTGTCTACATGACAAGTTAATTTAAAAAGTTAATTTATGGGCTTTTTTAAAAGAAAATTAGTGGGCTTTTAAAAAAGAAATACTTTATTTATTAAGTTGGGCTTAGTTTAGAAAAAGCAAATTTAGGCTCCTTAAAAGAAAAAGAATGGGCTTAAAGAATAAAAGAAGAAAAGAGAGAAAATAATTATTTGTTCATGTTATAGAAAATCATTTCATAAGAGAATGTTTATACAAAATTTTACACGTGCACAACACGTAAAATCTATAATTTCACATTCATAAAATTCAGGGTATTACACAATCAATTTCGATTTCTATTTCTACATTTTTCCCAAGTAATGCAAAAAATATTTCAATCAAACTCTTCGTACCTTCTAATTTGATACGAGGATCCATAACGGTAGCAACACAAATAAACATAGGAAAAGGATAAAAATACTCCAAAAATTTTTTGTATGCAGGTTTTACAATATCACCAACATAAGCATCATTTAACATTTCGTTAAATGTTTGCATCATAGTAACTATTGAAATAAAAATGTTACTGGAAGTAGATTCATATGATTTTGAAAATTTTAAAGTTGCGGTTTTAAAAGGTTCTAAAAATTTCAACAAAGATTCAGCATAAAACCAATTGGTGAGAGTCATTTCAAAATTTGGCATATTTTTTGCGATACAAAAATCATTTACAACTGCTTTATATTCGGTAACATGTAGTAAATCAAAAGTAGAGTTCCATCGGTATTTAACATCATTTGGAAATCTTCTAAAAGGTACATTTGAAATCCTACACCAATTTTTCCATTCTTGAAATACGCTGGGACTTAATGCAATAAAATGTACACAATTTCTAATTTTAAGTGTATATGGATCGGCTATTTTTAATGCATCTTGAACACATAAATTTAAAATATGACATGCACATCTAATATAAAAAATATTGACAGATGGAGGGTTTAATGCGGATTTTAAAGTAGTAATTGCTGCATTGTTGTTAGATACATTATCAAAACTAATACACATAACTTTATCGCGAATATGAAAAATATCACAAATTTCTAAAATACGGTTTGCTATTTCAGCGCCACTATGGGGATAGAGAAACGCGGCAAATGATATGATTCTTTTTTGAAGAATCCAATCATTGTCAATCCAATGACAAGTTATTCCCATCATTGGAATATTGTTGACACCCGTCCAACAATCCGAAGTTAAACTAACTCTACAAGTTAAACTCCATAAAATTGCAATCAAAGCATCCTTCATTTCATTGTACACTTTAAAACAATCCGATTTGCAAGTATTTCTCGAGATTCTTCTAAAATGAGGATTTAAAGCCGTTTGATTAAAATTTTCCAAGTTCCTACTCTCGGGATAGAAAAATGGTAACTCTTCTTTTATTACTAATCGGGCTATTTTCCGACAAACAAGATCCGGATCATAAGGATGGCTATCAACTAGACCGGTCCTAGGGTTGATTTTTTGTTGGCCGGGTAGGTCAACAAGAAGGTCTTTATGGTTATGTTGGATGTGTCTACTAATTGTACCGGTGCCATCACCCTTCTTAAATTTGTATGCCTTAGAACATGTTTTACAAACTTTCAAACCTATACCCGAATTTTCTTCGTCCGGGATAAAATCCTAAAATTTATGCCAATCACTACTTTCCCTTCTACTTTTCCTACCACTACAGGGTTGTATTGTTTCGGTTGGTTGTTGTTGTTCTTCTTCTTTTTCTAATTGTATGTCTCCTACAATCTCATCATGTGTACCCCATTGTTGGGTAGGAGGATCATGGTACTCTTCGGCGGGCTCACTAACTGGAACAATTGGTGGCCTACGGAAAGTGCCGGTGGAATCTTGCCCACTTTGGCTACGACCGCTACCGCGTGATCTAGACATAATGTAGTAATGTATGTAAAAAAAACTACACAATGTTGGAGCAATGGGTTATAAAAAAAAATCTAGAAAACAAGAGGGTTGAGATAGAGAAGATAAAAAAATCCGACAAAAATTATAACTACAACAAAAATTAAATAAGAAGAGAGGTATGAAATTTGATACTGTTCACCGTGGATACGTGTATATAAAAAAAATCCGTGAAAATAAGAATAGAAGTAGAAGTAGAAATAAGCGATTCCGGAATTGAAGTGTTGAGGAGAGCTTGAAGGAGAGTTAAAGATTTGATCACTTGGAGTTGGATGAGAGTTGAAGAGTTGAAGACGTTGTTGAATTTTGATTTCGATACGATCGGAATTTGATCATGTATATGCCTTCAAGAATTGCTTGTTCAATACTTCAATTGTTCACAAATTACTTAGAAATGAGTTATAATAGTAGAGAGAGTAAGAGAGATTTTTGTGAATTTTTTGATGGGGTTTTGGGGGGTATTTATAGGCTAAAAATTAAAAAAAAAATTAAAAAAAACCCCAAAAAACCAAAAAAATGGCAATTAGAGCCGTTAAGGGCTCTCTGGACAACAGTGCCCAACGGCACGTTTCGACCCGTTGGACCCGCGAGTCAACGGTCGACCCGGGGCAGGTCGAACATTTGACCCGTTCGGGTCTATCGGTTCGCAACCCGCGGGTCGACCTGCAGGTTGGCGGGTGGGTTGGGTTTTTTAAACGGGTTCGCGGGCCGGGTTGCGCAGGTTGGATCTGTTATTTTTGAGACCCGGGTCGACCCGTTATTGTTCACGGGTTCGACCCGAACCCGAACCGCCGTTTCGCAGGCCGGGTTATACGTGAGGGTTGCGGACGGGTCGGCGGTTGACCTGGCCCACTTGCCATCCCTACCCAAAAGCGCTAATAGTTGGGAAACAAGCCAAAGAACGCAAATATTTTCAAAAAGTGGCCTATGACAGCAAAAAATTATGGGGGATTCGTGTGAGAGAGAAAAAGAGAGTGAGAAATTGAGATTTGATTTTGGGGGATTTGGGATTGCGTTTTTGGGTGGAAATAAATGTTAAGAAAGATGGTTTAAACCTGAGTGCACCAAATGAACTTTATGAGAATGACTCTGGAGATGATCTGCTATAGGAAAAAAGTGAAAAGTGGCTCGAGGCGCGGGTTGCACTTTCTTTAAGAAGCTAATTGGAAGATTCTGGGGATGAATCGTTGATCACCAAATACTTCTCCCGGGATACACCGAGCTTCTGTCTATATGTTGCCAATGCTCCAATAGCAGCACGTTACAACTTGCACCACCAAAACCAAGGCAAAAACCGCTCAAAATAGATTTGAAGAAGAGAATGATTGATTGTTTTTCTGTACTCAAGTTTTTGATCTGTTTGAAATTCGAAATTTCAAAAAATTAAAAACTGAAAAATCTTTTTTTCTTGCAAGAGACCCCCAAGGCCCAGCATATATATGTGGAATGTAGGAATTGAACCCCCAACCTCATGTGAACTCAAAACTTTAACCGTTGGACCATAAGATATTGTTGTTAACAAGAGAAGTGTTTTGAATGTATACTCAATTCCAATAATAAAAAGTTGGAGGGGGGGGGGGGGAATAAAAATGTGATCTATCCCGACGTTTTTCTTAAAAACACCGATATAGCAAGGATATATACAGTGGCATGGCTAGGATTTTTATTCAGGGGGTGCAACGCTTACTATTAAAAAATAATAAATTATAACCAATACATTTATATTCCTAAAAACATCATATATTAATACCAAATGTCATAAACTATTACAATAACTAAATAGTCATTTTCTTTGACAATAAAACCCTTGGACACTTCATATTGTGTGCATCAGAGCAATGATTATTCATCAAAACCCTTGGACACTTTACTAAATGTTAGAATATTAGCCATCAGAGCAGTAATTATTCATCAAATGTAAATGAAATGCAAACTCACACTTTGTGCAGTGGATTAGTGTGTTTGACTTCAATTTTTAGAAGCTCATGGCTTCAACTCCCGTTGTCGTCAAATAAATTTTTATTTTGGTCATTTAAAAAAAAGAAATTAAAATTTCAAATAAAAGTAGAAACTAAATCCAATTTTGTTTCCGAAATTAAACAAAAAGAAATTAAAACTTCAAAAAAAAGTAATAAAAAAAATTCTGTTCCCGGAACTTGAACCAAGTTCTCTTAGAGTGAGAGTGAACCAAGTTCTCTTAGAGTGAGAGCCAATTACCCTAACTAACTAGACTACAACAGATTAGTGAAATTGAAGTGTTAAATTACCCTATTTATATACTACTCATGTAAATCCAAGGGGCGCAACCGAAAATCGAGGGGGCGCAGCCGCACCCCCTCGGGACCAGGTAGCTACGCCCCTGAATATATATCAATGTTTATGGCTAAAACGTTGGGATAGACCCCATTTATACGGGCGTTTACCCGAAACGCCGGTATAGATAGGCAAAAGTAAAAAATAATAATAATAATAATGATGATGTCATCTATGCCAACGTTTATACCCAAATACCAGGATAGATGTTACGGTTTGTAGTGTCCACCACCACCCATTCTCGTGCACCTCCACCAAAAAGCAAAATCAGCGAAGTCATTGACCCTGACCTTGCCATCTCTATAACTTCCTTCCACAGCCTTCTCCGTGTTAAAGAAATATTCTTTCATTTGTCCTAGTCATTAGGAATAATAGAGCATGTAGCAAATATAGCTCCAGTATTTTAGGAACTGCTTAGTGAGGTTACTAAGTTAGTTCTGTTGGGTTTTGTCCTGATTTTTTGGTTCAGTTTTAGTGGCTTGCATGCCACCTATTTGTTTGTTTGTTAGCCTATAAAAGGGCTATATCTGTGGTTCAATAAACATATAATTTTTATCTTCTTACTATCTTTCCTCTTATCAGTGGTATCAGAGCCAGGATTGGTGACTTGCAGCAGCAAGGATTATGGCGACGAAGAGCAATTACATGTAGCCTTCAATACCTCGCTTTGATGGTCACTACGACCATTGGAGCATGTTAATGGAGAATTTCTTGAGGTCCAAGGAGTATTGGGGCCTCATTGAAACTGGTGTTATTGAACCTGTTGATGGAGAGGTGTTGACAGCGGCACAAAGAAAGACGTTGGATGAGCTGAAGCTAAAGGATCTTAAAGCAAAGAATTATCTCTTCCAAGCGATTGATCGTCCCATCTTGGAAACAATTCTTATCAAAGAAACTTCCAAGGATATTTGGGACTCCATGAAGAAGAAGTATCAGGGCTCTGCTAGAGTGAAGCATGCACATCTTCAAGCCTTGAGAAGAGATTTTGAGACTCTACAAATGAAGGATGGGGAGCCTGTCTCTAGCTACTGTGCGAGGACTATGGAGATAAGCAACAAAATGCACTTTCATGGCGAGAAGATGAAAGATGTCACCATTGTGGAGAAGATATTGTGTTCCCTAACACCAAAGTGGGATTATGTCATTTCTTCAATTGAAGAATCGAATGACATAGATGCACTTTCCCATGATGAATTGCAAAGCTCCTTGCTGGTCCATGAACAAAAGATGAACCGAAGTTCAACTACAGAAGAGCAAGCTTTGAAGGCTTCTACCTTTACTTATTTCTCAAACTCTAGAGGAAGGGGTAGAGGTAGAGGTAGAGGAAGGGGAGACGAGGCAATAGAGATGGCAACAGACATTTCAAAGCCAATGATGATCAATTCCAAGGCAAAGGCAGAGGACGAGATCAACATTTTCACAAATCCAAGGTAGAGTGCTTTAGATGTCATAAATTTGGACATTATAGTTCTGAATGTTATGCTGGTTGCCTAATAACAACGAAAAGGAAGAGCAATCGAATTTTGCCGAAAAGAAGGAGGTGGAAACTTTGTTGATGGCTGTGCAAGCTAATCAGGAACCTGAGCTTGATGTTTGGTATGTGGATACGGGCTGCAGTAACCACATGTGTGGAAGTAAGTCTTCTTTTTCTTATTTAAATGAAGGCTTTCAATCTACTGTATGCTTTGGTGATTGTTCCACTGTAAAGGTGATGGGAAAGGGTAATATTGACATAAGAACCAAGAATGGTTTTGTAGAAACAATTTCCAATGTCCTTTATGTTCCTTACTTGAAAAGCAATTTGTTAAGTGCTGGTCAATTGCAGGAGAAGGGTTATGTAATCACTATTCAGAAGGGTGTTTGTGAGATTTATGATCCTGCTAGAGGAGCTATTGCTGTGGTGCAAATGAGTTCAAACAAATTGTTTCCATTGAAGATTGAAGGTGTGCATTCTTGTTTGGTGGCTGAAGCAAAAGATCCTTCTTGGTTGTGGCACTTTCGTTATGTCCATTTGAGCTTTGGTGGATTGAAGACCCTCCAACAGAAGAATATGGTGACAGGTCTTCCTCATATCAGTATTCCTTCTCAAGTTTGTGAAGAATGTGTTGTTGGCAAACAACATCGTTCTCAATTCCCCCAAGGGAAGTCATGGCGAGCAAAAGGTGTTTTGGAGCTAATTCATTCTGATATTTGTGGCCCGATAACACCATCTTCTAATGGAGGTAAAAGATACTTAATTACCTTCATTGATGATTACACTCGAAAAACTTGGGTTTATTTTTTGCAAAAAAAATCAGAAGCTTTTTATGCATTTGCAAGTTTCAAGGCTAGTGTAGAAAAAAAACAAGAAAGACCATTAAGACCCTCCGAACAGATCGAGGTGGAGAATATTGCTCAATTGAATTTGAAGCTTTTTCTGAAGCTCATGGCATTCGAAGAGAGCTGACAACTGCTTATACACCACAACAAAATGGTGTATCGGAGAGGAAAAACAGAACCATCCTCAATATGGTGAGAAGCTTGTTGGCAAAAGGGAGAACTCCAAAATCTTTTTGGCCTGAAGTAGTAAATTGGAGCATTCATATCTTGAACAGAAGCCCTACATTTGCTGTTCAAGATATGACACCAGAGGAGGCTTGGAGTGGAAGGAAACCAGTTGTAGATCATTTTAAAATCTTTGGCTGCATTGCTTATGCACATGTCCCGGATGAGAAAAGGAAGAAACTTAATGATAAGGGGGAAAAGTGTGTCTTTCTTGGTGTAAGTGAAACATCAAAAGCATATAAACTATTCAACCCACTGACAAAGAAAATTGTGATTAGCAGGGATGTCATTTTTGATGAAGAAAGCACTTGGGATTGGACTAGGCAGCAGCCTACTACAGTCCTTTTTGATGGAGAAATTGATGAAGAAAGGCAGCAGCCCCCGCGACAAGTTCCAACAGCTTCAGTCTACGAAAACTCACCAAATGAAGTTCCAACAGCTGTTGAAACTTTACCAATAGCAACAGAAGTTACTGATGCAGTAGGTGAAACTACTGAAGCAACACCTGCATCACGTCTTCACCGTGCTCGCAAGAGACCCAAATGAATGACAGATTATGAGGTACCCGAATTTGACCCCTCTGAAGATCCAATTACTCACTTTGCTTTTTTTTGCAGATTGTGATCCTACAACTTTTGAAAATGCTATCAAAGATTTAAAATGGCAAAAGGCGATGAATGATGAAATTGCCTCTATTGAAAAGAACAACACTTAGGAGCTTACTGACCTTCCAAAAGGTCGAAAATCCATTGGTGTTAAATGAGTTTATAAAACAAAGCTGAACAAAGATGGAGAAGTTGACAAGTACAAAGCTCGGCTTGTAGTAAAGGGGTACAAGCAAGAGTTTGGTGTTGATTACAAAGAGGTGTTTGCTCCAGTTGCAACGCTTGATACTATTCGGTTGGTATTATCTATTGTTGCTCATAATTCGTGGCCTATCTATCAATTGGATGTGAAGTCGGCATTCTTACACGATGAGCTGCAGGAAGAAGTATACATTGATCAACCTCCTGGATATGTGAAAGAAGGTAGTGCGAGCAAGGTATACAAGCTAAAAAGGCATTATATGGACTAAAACAAGCACCTAGAGCTGGGTATAGTCATATAGATGCTTACTTTGTTAAAGAAGGTTTTCTTAAATGTCCTTATGAGCACACACTCTATATCAAATTTGGAGCATATAGGAAAATGCTTATATATGTCGATGACCTTATTTATGTTGGTAATGATAGTGTCATGCTTGCTGAATTTAAAAAAGCTATGACAAATGAATTTGATATTATAGACTTAGGATTGATGCATTATTTCCTTGGCATTGAAGTAATGCAATCTCCTGCTGGTGTTCTTATTTCACAGAAAAAATATGTTCTTGAGATTTTGGACAGATTCAGGATGAAGAATAGCAATCCAGTTTGTACTCCAACTGAATGTGGCTTAAAGCTGATGAAAGATGATGGTGGGGAGAAGATTAATTCTACTCTTTACAAGCAGATAGTTGGAAGTCTGATGTATCTAACTTCAACAAGGCCTGACATCATGTATGGTGTTAGTTTAATCAGCCGCTATATGGAGAGTCCAACAGAGAACCATCTCTTAGCAGCAATAAGAATCTTTCGTTACTTGAAAGGTACATCTGACTTGGGTATTCTTTATAAAAAGGGAACAAAAGGAAATCTGTTTGGTTTTTCTGATAGTGACTGCGCTGGAGATATTGATGATAGAAAAAGCACATCCGGGTTTGCTGTTATGATGAGTTCTGGAGTTAACAACAAATTGTGACCTTGTCAACCACAGAAGCTGAATTTGTTGCAGCTGCTTCATCCTCGTGTCAAGCTATTTGGCTAAGAGGATTGCTTGAATCTCTTCAAAGTCAACAACAATGACCAACAACAATCTATTGTGATAATATGTCAGCAATCAAAATTTCAAAAAATCTAGTTTTGCATGGAAGGAGCAAGCATATTGATGTTAGATACCATTTTTTGCGTAATCTTTACAATGATGGTATAATTGATTTGGTGTTCTGCGAAAGTGAGAATCAAGTGCCGGATATAATGACTAAACCTCTCAAGCAAGCTGCATTTGTGAAGCTTAGAAGAATGCTTGGAGTATGCTCTTCAAATGATGTTGTTCAAGGGTAACAGAGTTTTTCTTTAAACTGAATTCTACAGATATCAGTTTAAGGGAGGGTGTTAAAGAAATGTTCTTTCATTTGTCCTAGTCATTAGGAATAATAGAGCATGTAGCAGATATAGCTGCAGTATTTTAGGAACTGCTTAGTGAGTTTACTAAGTCAGTTCTGTTGGGTTTTGTCCTAATTTTTTGGTTCAGTTTTAGTGGCTTGCATGCCACCTGTTTGTTTGTTAGTTAGCCTATAAAAGGGCTATATTTGTGTTTCAATAAACATATAGTTTTCATCTTCTTACTATCTTTCCTCTTATCACTCCAACCACATTCCCTTCCACTTCACAGTCGACTTAGCCGATGATACTATCATTCTGGCCAAACCTAATATCAAAACCCTCAGAAATCTGAAACTTCTTTTATATTGTTTTGAGCTAGCCTCAGGTCTCTCTATCAATTTTCATAAATCGTCGGTTGTCTGGTTGGGAGGTTCTCCCAACAGACAGAACGAAGTCTCTGAATTTTTTAATTACCCGGTCGCTTCGTTCCCTGTTACGTATTTGGGCATTCCTCTGAGGTGGGGTAAACTTCATAAATCGGATTGGTCCCCCATGATTAATAAGGTTGAGTCCAGGCTATCGGTTTGGTCTGGGAGGCAACTTTCCCGCGGTGGTAGATTAATTTTGCTCAACTCTGTTCTATCATCCATTCCTCTATACATGATGTCGTTTTATTTCCTCCCTACTTGGGTGATCAAAAGAATTGATCAGATCAGAAGCAATTTCCTCTGGTCGGGTTCTTCCATTTACAATCCCGGTTCGCATCTTTGTAACTGGAAACTCATTTGCACCTCGAAAAGCGCGGGTGGTCTGGGGGTTTTAGACCTTAGACACCAAAACCTTGCTTTACTTGGTAAATGGATTTGGAGATTCCTCAAAATTGTAGATCTCCCGTGGATCAAATGTGTCAAATCCTTTTACTTCGGTCCCAATGATTGGTGGATTTTCCCAGAACAACCGCATAGACTGGCTTCCCCTTTTTGGAGAGTGTCACGCCCCGCTTCCCAAAAATACGGAATACGAGTACATGACAAAAGCCCAGCGAATGACTAACGTCACCCATAAGCTGTTTAATCGATCAACTCAACAATATAAACAGCACAGAACAATTGCGCAGACAATAATAATCTCATGAACAATAATACTTGAATTGAAACAATACAAAATATCCAATAACAATAATAATCCAACGTCTGGAAACAAATAGCAATATTCGGGTCATAAGCCCAATACAATAAAAATAACAATAATCCAATAATTAAGTCTCCAAATAAAGCAATAATTATTTATTAAGCAGCGATGCAATCAATTCCTTCACCAATGTTGTTCTGCTAATCCATCTGGTAATTCTCCATCAACACCTGTAATTACTTCATCTAAAAAGAGAAAAATAATTGTCCTTAGAGCAAGTCATGGACAGCAAGTAGAGAAAACAGTGAACAATAGAATAACGGTATAACAATGAAACAATGGACCAATAAGAATCAATAAAATGGGACCAAATTATGATAATCGATATAATTGGCTATAAACAATGGTGCAATATTCGGTAACGGAAATCGGTAATCAATAACGGTAATATTTAGCCAATATTCGATATCAATAAGAATAATGATGAACAATATGCAATGTCGGTGACGTGTCAATCCTTATGTCTATTAATCATTTTAACACCTAACTAATGCACGTACTACTGTGTCCCATGTGTGCCGTACCACAGATCCGATGCATACAATCAATTTCGTTTTAGACTTAAGTGGAAGATTCTATAGATCATGTACACGGCACAATAACGGTATTTGCAGCATCGCTGCACACTGGTTGGCTCAATAAAAACAATACACGGTCAATTGGGGATACTGTGTCAGTAGTCCAACAATAAACCGATAACAATAACTTTGCCAACACACAATATTTTGGGAAACAAGGCCCACACTTCAGCGTACAATCACTATGTTATCAACTACTCCAGTCAATCCCTTAAACCCCGGCTTGTTAATTATTTATCAATGCAACAATACAATATGCAACCAAGACATAAAATGAACCATAATATCGATCGGGAAACAATAGGTTGATAGTATGTATAGGACGGTTAGAATAGTGACAATAACTCATTGGGAACATGCAATGCAACATACATTCATTTAATCATGCAATAATACAACCTAGGAATTATTAATCCATTTAAAAGTAGTATCTACAATTCTGGACTGTAAAACACAGCTACAGTAAAACGAGCATAACTCTTGCTACAAAACTCGGAATTCGAAAATTCTGGATGTTATTGACATCTAGACATTCGGGGCTACGTTTCATATTCAGAAAATATTTTATTCTAAGGTCATTTACTGCTTCTAAAATAGCAATCAAGTTCAGGTCAGCAAGCGTGTACAGTTTTTAGGGTATTTTTCTTGATCATAAAATTAGGTAAACATGATGGATTTCGATTCTATGGTCAACAACTTGTGTAACTAGCATTATAGGAGTTCAAACATGATAAATAAGGATTAGAACACGTTCATATATAAGTCCAACATCAATCAATCATCAAACGACATACAACCTATCGAATGTCTCTACAATAAATTATTTGTGTTGTGACTTGTATGAATAACCCTAGTAACAATTCTATATACATTCATTAAAGATCCAAACTTTAGAGTCAAATTGGCACGATGTCAAGATTATTGGGGTTAGCTCGTGTAAACCCACAATAAACCCAACGAAAAGGATAACAAAGGGAAATACGATAACAAAAAGATCTACTTGCAAGAATTTTCAATAAAACTTGAATTTGAAACGAATAGCAATTCAAGTGGACGGTGACTTGCCTGTTAGACGATGAAAACGAATACCAATTATAATAGAATATGAATTCGAAGCAACGAATCCACGAACTAGCAATTTCCCAAAGCGGCACGTGCAATATACGTGCAATTAAAGAACCCAAAGCAACAGCACACAGCACTCAACAGAGACAGCAACAATGGCAATCGGCCAAGAGAGGGAGAGCAGCACCGGCCAGGGGGCGGCGGCGCGTTGGCTGAGGGCGGCAGCGCGCTGATGGCGCGATGGCGAGGCGTCGATGGCTGGGCGGTCGGCGATCGAACAGATGGGGAAAGGGGAATCGAGATTTGGGTATGATGGGTTCTATTAAGGTCGATGGAAGGAGAAGGGGAGGTCAGGGGTGACTGTGGCGGTGTACTGGCGTCGTGTGGAGGCGGCGCCGACGGGAGGTCGGAGAAGACGACGAAGGGGGGGACGGGGGCGATTGGGTTCTGGCGTCGCCTGGGGTTTTTGGGTGTCGATCAAAACGGAAGAGGAGAGGGGGTGTACGGGGATGGTGTTTAGGGACTTGGGTGTCGAGGGGAGACGACGGGGAGTCGTCGACGGGAGTTGGGGGGTCGCCGGAGGGGAGGAGTCGCCGGAGATCGGCTGGGGAAGACGAACCAGTTAGTGGTCTGTTTGGGGAGAGAGAAAGAGGAGAGAGAACGGGAAGAGAGAGAGAGCGCGTCTAGGGTTTCGATTTGTGTGCAGAAATTAGGGTTACAGTAGCGTTGCATTTATAGGGTACAATTAGGGTACTGGGTTAATGGTTTAGGGTTCAATTAGAGATAGATCAAAATCATCATGGTTCAAATAAAAATATCCATAATTCAAATAAACAAAATCCACAATATAGATAACTCAATAAAAGAGAAAGATAGTTCATGAACGAAAATTCCAACCCAATTAGATAATTAAATAACGCAATTGAAATAATAAGAATTGGGCTTAAAACAAAATTGGAACTCGCCGAGAAAATCAGATCGGGTGTAAAATAAAATAATCCAATATATGAATTTTAAATAGATAATCATAAAATAACAATGAATTAAAATAATCAATCATACAACAAAATAATATTCGTGTTTAACAATTTTTATTGAAATTACCTAATAATAATATATTTATTTTATGCTCAAATAAAAATAGCCGATCAATAGGATTAGAAGATAAGATCAAAATACAACATTAGTCGAAATAAATAAAATTTTTGTTAAGAAAATACTTTAATACGGATCCAAAACGAATTTTAACATAAAATAAATTTACAAAAGTTCAGATTATGGAAAATACACAGAAAATACTAATTATCGGAAATGGGGGTTACAGAGAGGCATTTGGAAAGCGTCTGCGGCTTTCTTTTGTGGTTTAAGCCACGGTTGTGCCGATGGCTCCATGACTAGGTTCTGGACCGATATCTGGATCGGTCATTCTTCTTTAGCCTCCGCTTTCCCAACTATTTTCCGTTTGGCTTCCAACCCTTCGGCTTTGGTGTCTGACTACCTTAACATCAATGATGGTCGTAGGGAATGGTCGATTCCTCTAGCTGCCAATCTTCCTCCCCTTTTGGCCTCGGTTTGGGATTGTTTGTTCGATACTCTCAACAAAGCGGTGTGGTTCGACAAAGAGGAAATTTTTTGGCGTTGGAATTCGTCGAAGATATTCTCGGTCAGTTCTTTTTATCGTTTTCTTAACTTCAGAGGTATTCTTTCTCCTTTCTACGACCTAGTCTGGAAATCGTGTTCTCCTTTGAAAGTTAAAATATTGGTGTGGTTAGCCCTCAACAATAAACTTCTTACGGTTGATAATCTCAATAAGAGGAATATCGCATGGGGGCAATTATGCCCCCTGTGCGATGTGGAGCCCGAGAATGGCAATCATCTGTTTGTAGATTGCGACTACTCGCGTTCTCTTTGGAAAATTTCTGTCCTTGCTTGGGAAGCATCCAACGTTCCTCTCAGTCTGCTTGATTGCTTGACGAAGTGCCCCCCTAATCGGGCTTTTCACAATTCTTGGATCCTATCCCTTCAAATTATTCTATGGTTAATTTGGAAGGAAAGGAACAACAAATTATTTCGTCAAAGTTACTCCTCCCCTCGTTCGTTAGCAAACGAGTTCTTGTATTTATTCAAAGTATTGGATTTCCACGTTAAAATTAGAAGCTAGAGACGCTATGTTGGTTAAGCGCCTTGAGAAAGCATCAGTTTGCCTTATTAATCTCAATGCGATTTAATTTTTCCTCTCATCTGGATGGTTTTCTTTCATGGTTCTCTGATGTGCAGAGTGCTTTTCTTTATTTGCACCTATTTAACAGGCAGATCTATTTACTGCTTATTAATGTGTTGGGGTTGTTACGGTGGTGTTTTAACATCCTTCTTTTCCTTGACGTTTCATTGCTTGCAGGAGTGACGGGTTAGCAATTTCTTCCTTTTGTTTTGTTTTTTGTTCCCCGTTCTGTATAGGCTCCTCTGCTTATTGTTCAGTCAAGCGCATGACTATGGTTTCGATGCGGTTCACCAGTTTACCTCGCTCTATTTCGTTTATGTTGCTTCGGAATGGGCTATTTAGTGCTATTCTCAACTTGTATGTTCATTTCATCTACTGTTCGCTACCTATGTTTCACAGTATGTTGGTTTGGATTGGCATTGTGTTTCTTCGTTGTTGTTAACTTTCGGAGTTGTGGCGATGTTGGGTTTTTGGTTCGGGGGACTGCCATGTTCTGTTTAATCTTCTTGGCTGTCTATGGCTTTAATCTATATACTTGCCTACTGCTCTTATTTATCTGTATGGTCTGAATGCTTTGTGTTTTGGTGTACTTCATACTGCTGTTCATTTTGTTACCATCTTTTTGCTTATTGTTCTTTTGGTGGAGATTTTGGATATGGCCTGTTATTTTGTTTTCTCCATATTGTTTGCAATGTCTATTGCTGCGTTTTGTTCTGTGTTCTTCCGTCCTTGGTTCACAGGTGCGGGGTTGCTGGTGGCACTCCGTTCTCCATTCTCTGTTATTGCTGCTTCAACTGGGAGAGCATCTCGGTGGCATTCGCAGCTTGCCCGCTCGCCTCAGTCCGCCTCAGTGTGCCTCGATAGCCTGGGCATTTGGTTTTGGGTGCTGTCGTTGTTTCGAACTGTAATTTTTGTTGGTCATTGTTTATTCATCTGTATATTGCGGATCCTTGTTAGATATAGCGGCGTTAGTTTTCTTGTTTTACAGCTTGTAAGACCTTCCTATTGTAATTTGATTATTATTAATGCATGGCTGGAGTCTTTAGACTCTATCCGTTACATCAAAAAAAAATACTACTAATAATAATATTGTTGATGAAAATAAATAAAATATAAGGTGGTTATTTATTAGAGCACCGAAACTGAGGAAGCAAGGAGTGTGATTTTGTGAAAATTTTACCTACATATAAAACGCTATGGATTAGAATTAGCTCGAGTCTGACTTGGGTCCAACTTTAGTCCAATCTGACTAGAAACAGACCTAACCTTTATTAGGTCTGGTTTGGCCTGGTTTGGCCTTTAGTTGGAAACCCTCACCTCCCACCTCCTTGATGACCCCACAGCCAAGCGCCGCCCTCGACTCCGCCCGCGCCGCCGTCGAGCTGAACCATCCACCTCATCAATCGTTAATTATTCCGCCACCTTACACCTTTTCTCTCTCATCGCCATCGACATAGGTATCCCTGTCATTTCGTGCTTCTTTCAAAATCTCAAAAGATATCCTAGGCGTTGTTGATATGCTGTTATTGATTGAATGGTTCTACAATTCTAATATATTACTTTAACTATTGGAGTATAACTGCAAAATGTAGTTAGGGGTTCCGAATCGTAGGAAATGGGAATATTTAGAAATCATGGTTTGAATATTAAAGGATTTTTTTTTTTTTTTTTTTGGGTGGAAATGGAAGTGAATTCTAGTGAACCTTAAATACTGCATAAATTCAAAAATATGCCAGGATGAGAGTATCTCAAGAATCCGGGTAGCTAAGAGGGGTGAAAATGCTAAACCAACATCCCAATTATGTAGAGAACATGAGTTCTCATTTTGTGCTTTCGACATACAAATTGCTCATGAAGATTTGAACATTTTCGACATACAAAGTCGCTAGGCGGTAGTCACTAGGCGGTAGTCGGGCGGCCGATGGGTGCCTAACACCTAGGCCTTGTAAGCGGAGCTTAGGCGGCTAGGTGCTAGACAGTTTTATTTATATATTTTATCATTTTGTTTTGTTTTGTTGTTACCAATTCTTACTCTTGATATTTCTCCTTGCAATTGCAGGATGAACTTTACAAAATCGAATCGGTGTATTATTATTAGTCTTTTTCTTTTTTTATATAGTCCTATACTCATCTATTAGACTAGTATTAATCTATGACGAAGATCAGTAGTGGAGATTACCTGTTCGGCTATTCCAGTCCAAGGAGCAAATAGTGTGGGGAAAGCAGAAGGCTTGAGTCGGGGGATGGGGGAGGGTTGCGTCAGGAGAAGTTTGAGAGAGAAGAGGATGACGTAGTGTTGACGTCGGAGGTGAAGCAAGGCGGGAGGCAGTGTGTGGTCGTGTTGACGACTTGACTTTGAAGCTGAAGAGAGGAGAGAGAGGTTGTGTTGACGTCGGTTGAAGTTGAAGCGAGCTGCGACTGCAAGGAGGGAGGTGGAGGAGGAGGTTTTGACGACTGAGTGACAGAGTGAGTGAGAGCTGCGACTGCGAGAAGGGAGGCGGAGGAGGTTGTGTTGACGACTGCGAGCAACGACTGCGAGGAGGGAGGCGAAGGAGGTCGAAATTGAAACACATTGCGAGCTGCAGGCCTCCGACTGCGAGGAGGGAGGCGGAGGAGGTGATTTGGGGGTTTTAGAGAAGAGTAATTAGGGATTTAGATAATAGAATTAATTTGGGGGGTTTTTTACGGGGGATTCAGAGGAGAAAGAAGTTTTAGGGGTTTGAGTGTATTAGAGCTGGTCGGGTTGGAATAAGTCGGGTCTATTTTTTTAATAATTAAGTCCTAACCGGGTCTAGCCCGCCTAGACCCACTTACGCCTATTACGCGCTGCCTAGACCCGCTTTTAACCACCTAGAACCATTAACCGATTTTCTTAAACGCCTTGCCACTAGGCCAGGCATCGTAGGGCTGCCTAGCGCCTAGGCCGCTTTTTAGAACACTGAATTAAGGTCCCTTTTTTTGAATTAATTTTTTTTTTATGACACTTCTCGAAAATATTTGCAGAAAGAGGACAGTTGCCCAAGTATTTGCGCTCATGGACTCAACAACTAAACTCGCCGTTCCCAATGGCGAGTTTAGTTGTTCCATCCTCGTTATTGGAAAACAGCGTGTTTAGTGCTGATTTTTAGTTGAAAATTTTCAAAGAAGACTTGTTGTTCCCAACGGCGAGAACATTTATGCTAGACTCGCTGTTGGGAACATTGAGTTTATTACAAAATTTTCAAAGAAGACTCGTTGTTTCCAACGGCGAGGATATTTACACTAGACTGATGATGGGAACGGTGAGGATGTAAGAAATTTTACAAAGAATAAAACATTCTGTTGGACTTAGTGAATTTTCGAAAAAAAACTCTAGAGAATTTTTTTTTGAACTAAACTCGCTATTGCCAACAGTGAGTCTAGTGTAAATGTCATTGCCGTTGGTAACGAGTCTTTTTTGAAAATTTTGAACTAAACTCGCTGTTCCCCAACGCAAGTGTAGTATAAATATCCTTGCCGTTGGGAACAGCGAGTCTTCTTTGAAAATTTTGAACTAAAAAAAGTACTAAACACGCTGTTTTCCAATGGCGACGATGAAACAACTAAACTCGCCGTTGGGAACGGTGAGTTTAGTTGTTGAGTCCATGAGTGCAAATACTTGGCCAACTGTCCTCTTTCTGCAAATATTTTCGAAAAGTGTCCTATAAAAAAAATTAATTCGCTTTTTCTCAGGATTTTTTATTCAAAATTTCTGGAATTTCTCTCTCCACATGTGCCATACAGTAGCTTGCATGAGGTTTTCTTGTTGTTGGTTGAATTAAGTAGGATTTAGGTTTTCAGTTTAAGCGATTTAGTGTTCCATGACAGTTATTTTGATAGATCATTCGAAAAGAGTGATTTTAATCGGATTCGTTAATTCCTGAAAGGCTGAAACAGAGTTGCCTTTTTTGTACATACTACAAGTAGCTTGGTTGATCTTTGTTTTACTTTACTCCTTGTTGAAAACACTGGAGTTGTAATTTGCCGAGACATTTTTTTTTTTTTTGACCAATGTATATTTACTCAAAAGTGTAGTTTGGAGATACTGACTTAGTAAGTAGGTGGTTTACTAATTAACGGAAAAAAAGAATGGGGGTTTACTGGGGGTAAGGCATATAATACTTTGGTAACCAATATCTTCAAGCATAATAATTTTACCTAATCCATATCGTAACTTCTAACTTGTCAATTAGATGCAGTAATATTTTGAGGGAATAAGTAGTATCAGAGGACCATATATGAAATGTGTCCAACACAACATAGTTTTTAAATATAAGTGTCCATGCTTCTTAGCTTCAAACTCTTCGTATCTACCTTCTACCTAATCCAGCATGGGCTAGATTTCAGTTAATTGGCATCTTCATGTTAGTATTTAATGGATGAAAAGATTTGCTATTAGGACTTTATTGGATAGGGCGTCTTAGGTTTTTCCAGTTAATTGGCATGCACTTGCATTTGCAGTTGTCTTATTTAGATCAGCTCATCAATGTTTTTTTTTCTTTTTCCTTCTCATTTTTCCAGCTAGCAATTCATTTTTTATTATTTTTTTTTATTTTTATGGTTGATGATGATTGTAGTAATTATCAATTTTTAAATAGGATGGGAAGGATAGGAGAGCTGTTCGGTCAATCACCAAGCAGTCCTCCAGCTCTTATAGGGTTCATACTAGTTTTGAACCTTCAGGGGATCTCAACATGGAAGGTATATTCTTAAGATTGTCCATTACGATTTGCTTGAGCATGCAGCATTATCCTACGAATGAGATCAAAATAGATCTGATTTCACACAATTGTAGCTATTTATCTTTGCTTGAGCATGCTGTTTTATTATTCATAAAAGTACTCAAAATAAATAAATATTGTCTATGAAATATGTCATTGTTGTGTTATCTAGTTTCTTTGGTTTATTATTTGATCTAACAGTGGTAGTTTTAGGTTTCGAGGGCAATCACAGATTAAATACACAGCAGAAAAAATCATAAAATATCGAAACTTAGCCATGGATTCATGCGAAAACCATAAATCGTGTTTAGAAGTTTTACTTTAAAGATGGATCTGGTGTCTACAAAATATGCCAATCACAGCACTGCAAAGGTTGTGGTGCTTCTATTGTATCTACACGAATGGATCAAATCAAACTCTCCCTTACGCCGTGGTGCTAGCTGCGGGAAGGGGATGTTCCTCGCGATCTCTCTCTCACAGTTTCTGTGACGGCTAGGATTTTCTCATGTATATTTTTTACAGAAATATATTGTATATATAAGTGCAGAAAATTAACCCTAAGAGAGTGGTGAGGCGGTTGTACTCACAATCTGACCTGAGTCAGATTCGTGTGTGGACGTTCTAACTTCAGTTGACCCATTTAATCTAAGGGAGAATGACCTATTGGTACCTAAAGTTTATAGAAATTACCTACACACACCTAAAGTTTCTATAATACCCCAATAGCACCCAAACTTCTATTATTTGGACCTAAAGACCCCCGCCGTTAATTTTTCAGTTAAGTTAGTGGAATACTCCTAGAATATACCTCTTAACGGGTTTAAACCCGTTAAGAGGTATGTGAAAAGATCAAAATACCCTCCATTTTTTTTAATGACCCCCCCTCTCTCTCCTCCTCTGTTTTGAAACAGAGCGCCCCAAACCCATCTTCCTCCCTCCTCCGGCGCCACCTCGCGCAACCTCCACGTCCGTCGACGTCGCCATCCCCCTCCGCTGCCTCGCCTTCCTCCGGCCACCGCCTACATCCTAACCCATTCCCCCAACGCCTCGCCCCAACCATCACTCCGCCGCCCTGCTTGCTTCCACCGTCGACAGCACCGTTGAGTTGCTTCCAGCTTTGCTACTTCCGCTCTCCCTTCAGCCTCACCATCGAGCCACGACTCCCCGCCATCACCACCACGACTGCCTGCACCCCCTCGCTCGAAGCACACCCCGCCATTGCCGTTCGACCACCCCAAGCTCCTCTCCTCGCTGCAGCGCACCCCTCGACTATCTCTCACCGCTATCACCGTTCCAGTCGCCCCCTCGCACCACCACTGCCGTAGTCGCCAACCCAACACCGAAGCTTTCCGACCACCGCAGCCCCCGTTCATCTCCACCGTCGACTCCTCATCTCGAACGCCCCACCGCTCGACCACCTCAACTTTTGTCTCCTAGCTGTCCCTGATCCTGCCTCCTTATCGAGTTTTTGGGTTGTCGTCGAAGGGGAAATGGAAGAAACAGTGAAAGGAGAAGAAAGAAGGTGGGGGTGGGGGTGAAAAAGTAATTTCACCCCCTAATTGTTAAAATACTAACGGAATTGGACGCCAGGTACCTATAGGTCCAATTTTGAAAAGTTCAGGTGTGTTTAGGCCTTTAGGGTATTACCGTCACTTCAGGTGTGTTTAGGGTATTAGGACAAACTTTAGGTGCCTATAGGTCCTTCCCCCTTAATCTAATTAATTACCCAACCATGTCAGAAGTCCAAGTCTTACTAGGATTTTCAATTAAATTCATCTCATAAATTTAAATCTCAATTTCGATCCATTCTAAGTGTGCGGCTCTGTATGTTCCCATTACGTTGACAGTAATACTAAAATTCTATTCTAGTGTTACAAACAGTGAACGGTATCTAGCAATACATCACTACTAAAGTAACGGGAATGTCAGTGATTTGACATAACCCATCTGTGACCAATGTTACCATATAGTCTAGTCATTTTGTCTAGATAACTTAATTGACCACAAGGCATAGAGCATGTTACTCTTATATAGTTTAATCTTTGATTTCTTGATGTCCGAGTAGACTTACTAAAACAAATGAGCTCAATATCTCATATTGACTCATTTGAGCACGGCCATACATTTTGCAGTCTCACTCAATTAAGATATTTGTAGATATCGCTCATGTTATGTAGGAGAGACAAATCCTATCTAAGTCATTCATATCTCTCCGCATGATTTGTAGTATATCCAATATTCGACTTTATAATCACCTTATTACAGGCAATGTTTGACGATATTAAAATATATAACTTCTCATGTAGGGTTCCGTAGTGACTTTAAGTCAAAAGACTGCGTACACCATGGTCACTATGAGAACCGCTTATAACACTCACGTAACGATTTATGCAACGTTCTCATGGTTGATCAGTCCAGTACATTGTTACTCTAATATGTACCCATGTAAAGACTTGATATCTCATATCCATGATCCGTGAGAATGGTCATTAGTCTACGCACATACCAGTCTTTATGTATTATGGGTGTCCTAGTTCATAATAATACTTGACTAAGGATTTTTAAGAATAATGTTCTGATTTCAGCCAATAGGATCTCACCATCAAGTCATACACTTGATATCCCATGACATTGAACTCATATTCTAAGAACTTTATTCTGCTCATTTAATTCACAATAAATAAAATGCCTCAATAGGTAGGGATGGCGAACGGGTCGAACGAGCCGGGCCGGGCCTAACCCGTACGGGTTGGCACATATCTTGGGCGGGCTCGGGCCGGTTTGGCAACTTAGCCGGGTCGGACCGGGCCGGGCCCAAACTTGATTTGGGTGGCCCGCCCAACCCGTGAACCCTTTAGGGTTCAACCCGGGTCGGGTCGGGTCGACCCGTTTATATAGGTAGGTTATTTTTTTTTGTAGCTTAAAATAATAATAATAATAATAATAATACTAAGTAAGTAATAATACTAATAAACATTAAAAATCGTAATAATAATAATAAGATTGAAAGAGTGAAATTGGCAAAAAATTTTGAAATATTATTCATATGAATTTAAGTTATACAATTTTCACAATTTCTAATGAAATAATGAAGAATTCAATTTACAAATAAGTTTTATACAATAACATATTTCTTATATACAATTTTAATTGACTCCAATTTTTTTAATTTAACATAACAAGCAAAGATATAATACAATTCCTAACGTGTCGGTCGAGTTGCTATTACAAGCAAAGCAGCTATTGTTGTTGTTGTTGTTGTTCTTCCGGTGAGTTGCTCCCACTTGTGGACGTTGATAGTGCTTTCCCTTGTGTCATATCTTCAGCCTTCAGCCAGTCTTCTGTGCAAACGAGCATCTCTAATGAGTCGGGCTTCAAGCGATTCCTGTAATCAGTTAGAACCCTGCCACTTGAAGAAAAAACACTCTCAGAAGCAACTGTAGAGACAGGCGGAGTTAGTAAATCTTTAGCCATAATTGGCAGAATACTAAAAGTGTGTTCATGGTCTTTCCACCATTGTAAAATATCTAGTGGAGAAGTAGAAAGCTCAGAATCTTGTTGGTTATACCAATTTAATTCATTTGGTTGATTAGTCTTAGGTTTTTTTGATTGAATTTATTCAAGTAAATTAAATGTTCTATCACTAATTCTACTTTTACCCTTACCTTTAGAAGTATCAAAAGAAGAACTAACTACAGAAGTTGAACTACTAGAAGCAAAACGTCTATCATAATAATCATACAAGTTATTTAACGTAGATTCAAACTGAACTAAAAAAGTAGCGCAATCAATTACTAATTCTACATTTTTCCCAAGTAATGCAAAAAATATTTCTATCAAACTCTTCGTACCTTCTAATTTGATACGAGCATCCATAACGGTAGCAACACAAATCAACATAGGAGGAGGAAAATAATACTTCAAAATTTTTTTGAATGCAGGGTTTACAATCTCACCAACATTGATATCATTTAACATTTCGTTAAATGTTTGCATCATGCTAGCTAATTCAATAAAAATGCTACTAGAAGTACATTCATATGTTTTTGAAAATTTTAAAGTTGTGGTTTTAAAAGGTTCTAAAAATTTCAACAAAGATTCGGCAAAAAACCAATCGGGGAGAGTCATTTCAAAATTATGCATATTTTTTGCGATACAAAAATCATTTACAACTGCTTTATATTCGGTAACAACATTTAGTAAATCAAAAGTAGAATTCCATCAATGTCTAACATCCTTTGGAAATCTTCTAAAAGGTACATTTCTAACCCTACACCAAGCTTTTCATTCTTGTAATATGCTTGAACTTAATGCAATGAAATGTACACAATTTCTAATTTTAACTATATATGGATCGGCTATTTTTAATGTATCTTGAACACATAAATTTATAATATGACATGCACATCTAACATGAAAAATATTGTCAGATGGAGGGTTTAATACGGATTTTAAAGTACTAATTGCTACATTGTTGTTAGATGCATTATTAAAACTAATACACATAATTTTATCGCGAATATGAAAAACATCACAAATTTTTATAATACGATTTGTTATTTCAGCGCCACTATGGGGATACGGCAATGCTGCAAGTGATATGATTCTTTTTTGAAGAATCCAATCATTGTCGATCCAATGACAGGTTATTCCCATCGTTAGAATATTGTTGACACCCGTCCAACAATCCGAAGTTAAACTAACTCAACAAGTTAAACTTCATAAAATTGCAATCAAAGCGTCCTTCATTTCGATGTATATTTTAAAACAATATGCTTTGCAAGTATTTCTCGGAATTCTTCTAAAATGAGGGTTTAAGGTAGTTTGATTAAAATTTTTCAAGTCCCTACTCTCGGGATAGGAAAATGGTAAGTCTTCCTTAATGACTAATCGGGCCATTTTCCGACGAACAAGATCGGGATCATAAGGGTGGCTATCAACTAGACCGGTCCTAGGGTTGATTTTTTGTTGGCCTTGTAGGTCAGCAAGAAGGTCTTTATGGTTATATTGGATGTGTCTATTAATTGTACCGGTGCCGTCACCCCTCTTGAATTTGTATGTTTTACCACATGTTTTACAAACTTTCAAACATATACCCGGAGTATGTTCGTCCGGGATATAATCGTAAAACTTATGTTAATCACTAGTTTCACCTCTACTTTTCCTACTACTACGTGGTTGTGTGGTTTCGGTTGGTTGTTGTTGTTGTTGTTTTTCTAATTGTATGTCACCTACAACCTCGTCGTGTGTACTCCATTGTTGGGTATGAGGATCATGGTACTCTTGGACGGGCTCACTAATTAGGACAATTGGTGGCCTACGGGAAGAGGAGGAAGAATCTTGCCCGCTACGACCGCTACCGCATGATCTAGACATAATGTAGTAATGTACTAATGTATGTAAAAAAAAACACAATGTAGGAACGGTGAATTATAAAAAAAATCTAAAAAACAAGAGGGTTGAGATAGAGAAGATAAAAAAACCAAGAATAATTTTGACTACAACGCAAAAAAAAAATATAACGAGAGAGGTATGAAATTTTGATACCGTTCACCGTGGAATACGCGTATGTAAAATAAACCGTGAAAATAAGAATAGAAATAGAATTATAAAGAAGTGCTTTGCTGATTCCCGATTCCGCAATTGAAAAGTTGAGGAGAGCTTGAAGGAGATTTGAAGAGGGTTGAAGAGAGTTGAAGTCGTTCAATTTTGATTTCGATACGATCGAAAATTGATCGTGTATGCCTTGTTATAGACTTGCTTGTTGAATACTATAATTGAAGAAAAATTCCTTAGAAATGATGTATAATAGTAGAGAGAGTAAGGGAGTAAGGTGTGAATTTTTAATGGGATTTTGAGGGGTATTTATAAGCTAAAAATACCAAAAAAAACAAACAAAAACCAAAAAAAAACAAAAAAAAAGCCCAAATGACCGTTCTGGTGAACAGTGCGCCCCCCAACGGCTAACCCGCGGGTCAACGGTCGACCCGTAACGGGTTGAACGTTCGACCCGTATGGGTCCAACAGTTCGAAACCCGTGGGTCGACCCGCGGGTTGGGCTTTTTAAACCGGGTTCGCGGGCCGGGTTTAACGGGTTGGATTCGCATTATTTGCGACCCGGGTCGACCTGGTACTGTTCACCGGGTTCGACCCGAACCCGCCAAAGCGTTTCTCGGGCCGGGTTCACCGTGCGGGCCGCCGGTTGACCCGGCCCATTTGTCACCCCTATCAATAGGAAATAAATGTCATGATATAATGTAAACTAGTAATGCCAATACACAATTGACCTCTAGGGCATACATCAACTTGTAGTATATATATTCCATAACTGAATTGTTTGCAATTTCTTACTAAATGGAGTACTGCATATGAATTTCTCACATGGACTGATGTCACTAAACAGATACTGAGGCATATACTGCGCTAGGATCAATATAACTGGGAATGGGGGCCATGAAGGTTTTTTTTTGCTTTAACGGTATGTTTGGCCCAGTGTTATATAAAAGCCATAGGTTTAGTCCTCGCTTTTACAAATCTAGTTAACTTGGTGAATCCAAGTAAAACTGCGATCTTTTTATTATCTGTATCTACATTAATACCATTATTTGTTCCTTAGATATTCTAAGTTCAGTGAGTCGGTGTTGTCTGTTATCATAGTTTACACCATATTGGGGATTTTTTCTGTTCCCAATGTGCTATATTATTGTTGTGTGATCATTTAAATGAAAATGCTGAAGAAAGGCTCAACATTGAAATGGAGTGGAGTACTCAACAAAAGAAAAAGCAAGTTAAAGTTTGAAATGTTAAAAATTCAAAAAATGCCTTGCGAAATGGATTAGTAGTAGAGAATGATAGAGAGATGCATGGGTTAGGGTGACTTCCTTGTGGGTGGGCCAACAGGGGACCCTATAATGTCCGTTTAGTTTCCGGGCTCTCCTTTCTTTTGTTATCCTCTCACCCTTTAATTACAATTTCTAACTGAAGTGCATCAAGAATCCCTTCAGTATCCAAGTAATATATAGGTAGTATACAACACAAAATCTCATCCACTTCCTTGTGCCTTATTCTTCCTTGCTCCCAGTCATTTTCTTCTACGTTCTGCTATGATCCTTATATCTCTACTATGTTCTTCTCATTAAGAAAAACAGAGTAAGGAAAAGAGGGGGATAGAGAGAGAGAGTGAGAGAGAGTAAAAGGATGGGATCAAGTTCAAGAGAGTCCATTTGGAGAATACTTTGTGCCATTGGTTCCTTACTGTGTTTTGGGCTATTGGTGTCTTTCGCTTTAGAAAATGGTGGTGGAGGGAAAGCACCACCACGAACAGTAAGTTCTCAGGGGATGTCGACAATGGTGATGAGATCTAATAATCAGCTGAAATTAGGTCCTTTCCATGACATCAAGAGGAGAGTGCCAAATGGGCCTGATCCTATTCACAACAGCTACAGGTATTTGGTTGTTCGTAATCTAGTATTTTCTTTCTTTCCCTCTTGTTAGTCTCTCCTCTTCTTACCCTGTTAATTTCTCTATGAGATGAAAATAAATAGAGTCATGGTAGAATGTAGAAGGAACGAGGAATTGGATACTTGGCCTAATAGTCTACTACCATTTCTTCCTTCGTTCCTTTCATTCTTCCTTTATTATGTGCACTTGGGCTATATTGTTATGTTTGAATACCTTTGTGTGTGTGAACAATTTTTTCTCTCTTTGACTATTTCTTCACTGAGTTAAGAAATGATTGGTTCATCTATTTGTATAATTGGATTAACAACATATAAGCGAAATTAATTACAGATTGCACTTATTGGTTTTTGATCTCCTCATAAAAGCACTACTAGTATAAACTCTAAATGCTGTAGATATTATGATTGACGTTATGAATAGTTTGTTTATGTCACATGCAAAAGCATTTTTATGCTATGTGCAAGCTTACATGCTTTGTTTGGTTGCCAAAGGTTCTATTTTCGGAAGCTTTATAGGGCCCAACCATAAATCGTAAACTCCAGTATCCCTTGTGACTTTGATATGTTACAACTGTACAAAAATCAAAAGAATGGAAAAAAGAAAAGAGTGTCCCTTCACTTTTTAAGTTGCACTACCCACAGTTATCATACTTATCTTCCCAAGATCCTAGGCAAAATAGTTTTGAGACATTCAAATTAAACAAAAACGCATTGAGAACCATATGGGCCACATCTAAGTATAGCGTAGTTAAAGATCTAACAAGTTGAAGATATTCACATGACTTGTGTCTTTCTCTTCAAAGTACTATAGTATCTGACTTGCAATCTATGAACTTATTTTGATCGCAGAAGAGCAGGAAAGTCAAGCAGGCCTCAGGGGAGAGTGTAATGGCCAGGCGGCGACGATTTTCTATCGGTATTGGTATAGGATTTGAGGGATGGTGGAGTTGGTGGTGGTTATGGTGGTCATGGTGCGTGGTTTAAGGGTTTGACAGGGGGAGGGTCTCATCTTCAGTGTGACCAATTGAAGAGGGAAATTCTTAAGCACTCCTATAAGTTCAGCCATAAAAATAAAGGGTAATGCCTGCTTTTTCGAAAGTTCATTGCTTTGTGATTTGGAATTAGTTGTTATTGGGGAGTGTGTAAAGAGGAGGACAGTTAAGCTTCCCTCACGCCAAACATAGAAATTGCAGATTCCTTTTACAAAGATACCTTAAGCTCTTGCAGTCACTTCTATTTGAGAGATGAAGAGATGATTGTGAAGTTGATGGAGGGTAATGATATATATGATCTGCATGTATACGAGAAATTAATTTCATTATATGGTATTGATTTGTTTTTGTACTATAGTAGGAGAGACTAGTGCATGGAACAAAGATCAAGAAGTGTTCTAGTAACCCCTCTAGCTGGCATATGACATAAACAAGACATGCAGTATTTGTTTTTGTCTTCTTTTCACTATCTCTCAGTCTTTGGCTTTGGTTAGCTTCTTTTGTGAGATTGGTGCCTTAAGTATCCGTCCAACAACTAAAGTGCCTTTAGATTTGTTGTTTCTTTCTTTCTCTTCCCTTTACCCTACATTTATCTTTCATTAGTTATCGCTTACCGAAGAATTAAGGTATTTAGAGTTTTTATCTGGAAATTTTGTTGTATTGGACCAGCATGCATGATTCTATTTATTCCAATTTAGCAATTTAGGTATCGATAACCTGTCATGTTTTTGTATTTGAAGAGTACTATATTTTTTTATTACACGAGAGGATTGACTGAATCATGTAGGCTGCTAGTATCGGTAGTAATCATTGTTCAAGCTTACTAAAATGTTGGTTGGATTGCATCTTGCACTTTAGTACTAATTATCTGGATAACTACTGCAGGAACAATACTAATAAGAAAAGGAAAAGGGCTAGTAAAGCCAAAGTGGTATTGGCTTCTATATATCTACCAAGCTTTATCTTTTGCTTTGGTTTGTTTCTTTACATCTTTATCTGATTCTTTCTTGCTGTTTATTTTTAAGTGATCGAGGAGTCTTAAAGCACCATCGAGTCTAGTAACTAGGCTAGGTTCTTTCAGCAACCAGTTTTAGTCCTTGTGTCCTTTTTTTTCGTTTAATGGGAAAAGAAATTTTAGAAAATATGTTCTTTCTATACAAGGAAGGAGGAGAATCATGGAATTGATTTTGTGCATGTACGAATCACACTGCTCATATTATAGCAGGCTTAGCAGCCAGACCATTGGATCTCCTAAAGTAATGTATGTGCCCTCCATGAACTCCGTAGTTGTAGAGAATATCATGCAGGGTCAGGAGATCGAATGAGGTCTTTCATATGATATCGTAATCTGAAGTTGTGCATATAGTTTATTTTCCCCTAAAGAAGGGTATATAGCAACAACTATTTACATGTACTCTCAGTGTTGTGATATAATTTGAATGTGTTATCAAACACATTTCACTGGATACGCAAACATTTGATTGATCTAAAGAGAACAAGGTTTTTCATGTCTGTATAAAACGATTTGCTCATATATATTGCTTGATTATATTATATTTACTCGGTAGCTCAGCTTAGTTTGTAAATAATCTACATTGTTTTGTTTCCATCTATTTATTCCTCCTCCTCCCTCGCCCGCCCGCATCCTGCAATGCCCACACTCAAACCTAAACGATGTGAACATTGCTTGTTTGCCCTGCTTTTTTTTTGTGTGGAGAGCCATGGAAGCTGGTGGAATCTGCCCCCACTCGAAATCACTCCCCTCTTTCCTCTGCCGTCTCTTATTACTTCGAACTGGAACTCAAACCGTAACCTCCTATCTCTCTTCTCCTTTTCAAACCAAAACCTGAATTTGAACCCGAACCAAACCTTCATCTCTCTCTCTCTCTCTCTCTCTCTCTCTCTCTCTCTCTCTCTCTCTCAAACCTGTACCTAAATCTGAACTAAACACAAATCTCTTTTCCTCTCCCTCCTCCCCCTCGCAAACCTGAACCCTCGTCTCCTCTCTCGTCTCCTTCTCCCCCTTCTCCTTTCTATCCTTTAATGAGGTAGGATATATTAATGAGGTCACCACGTGACTTCCGTAAAAGACAGACAAAGTAGGGCTATGAGTATTCCGAAATCCCTACCCATCGGAAAATGACGTTTTTCCCAAAATAGGTCAACTTTTCAAACTAATTTTCAAAATAGACTATTTTCAAAGCTAATTTCCAAAATAGATCCTTGCAGTTCCTAACTGCGTCTAGGGTTGTTCATCGGTGCGAAACCGAACCGAAAATAACCGAACCGAACTGAAATTTTCGGTTTGGTATATTTGAAACCGAAATTCGAACCGAAACTGATAAAATTTGGTTTGAACCGAACCGAATTTTATCGGTTCGGTTCGATTAATAACCGTGCTAACCGAAATTTTTAGTACAATGGTTCTTCACTTCAAACCAGTTTGATCAACAATGGTTGGGAGGCTTCAACAAAGTGTGAGCCAGCAGCTTCTAGTTCAGTTAAATCTTCGTGTACCACTGAAAGAAGTAAAGGCTATAAGTCTCAAATTAACCTGTGGATTGAAAATGGTCAGAAACTGAACTGTGATAATCATTATGCGGAAAAGGTTGCTGAAGTGGGTAAAGTAAGTAGAAAGAGATCCAGACCTGGAGAGAACCCCCGACCAAGGCCGAAAGATCGGCAAATGATTCAAAAACGTGTAAAGGAGCTGCGTGAAATTATTCCCAATGGAGCTAAGGTGACTTAATCAATTTTTGAAGCCTTGAGATGATTATTTTGCTTTACTTTTCTAATCTTATGATTTGAGATGAAGCTTTTGAAGTGCACTTGCATAGGAGCTTAGTTTGAGATGGATCCTAGGGGTATAATTTATTTTGGTCAAAAAAAGTTCGGTTTTTTGTTCGGTTCGGTTTATTTAGAAGCCAACCAAAAATCGAACCGAACTTTCTAAAAAAACTTCGGTTTGGATCAAAACCGAACCGAAAACCGAAAAACCGAACCAAATTGGTAAATTTCGGTTCGGTTTGATTCGGTAATCGGTTTTAACCAAAGTATGAATAACCCTAACTGCGACCTTTTTTTTTTTTGACGCAGTTGGCAACTGCGGTATAAGTATATGCCACAATAATTTAACTCCAGCACTTATGTCAAAATAGTGTTAAGGAGAAAACTATGTTCATCATAGACCGCAGTTGCCAACTGCGTTCTTGATTGCACTAAGTTCACAGTTCCCAACTGCTTTCCTAATTGGACCCTATGAAAGATTGAATTAGGAATGCAGTTGGGAACTGCGAGCTTAGTGCAATCAAGAATGCAATTGGCAACTGCAACTACATTCTTGATTGTACTAAGCTCGCAGTTCCTAACTGCATTTCTAATTGGACCTTATGAAAGATTGAATTAGGAATGCAGTTGGGAACTGCGAGCTTAGTGCAATTAAGAACGCAATTACCAACTGCGGTCTAAGGTGAACATAGTTTTCTCCTTAACACTATTTTGACATAAGTGTTGAAGTTGAATTATTGTGCCATATACTTAGACCGCAGTTTCCACCTACGTCAACAAAAAAGAATAGGACGCAGTTCGAAATTGCGAGTGGTCTATTTAGAAATTAGTTTTAAATATGATCTATTTTGGAAGCATATATTGAAAATATTTTTAGAAAATAGGGTTGGGATCGGCAAATCTGCAACCCCCTCACCCCCTTCCAACCCATCAGCATAATGTGGGCCCCATACCGAAAATTTGGCGAACACGTAATATGCGGTTCCATTCTGCTCCGCATCTGGGTTGGGAATGCTCTAAGTGATATAAGAGCCAAACTCGATAGAGTTAGGTGCAAAACTATAAAAACTCAGTAAGATTTTGTTCACTACATCCACTACTAATTTCACTACATTTTCTTAGGTGGTACACTCCAATAGGTAGGGAAAGATAGAGTAGATGGGAGAACTTTCCAATAGGAGTATGTCACCTAAGATAGTAAACAAAATGGTAGTGAAATTAATAGATGATGAAGCATTACTCTTATCAATAATAGAAAGTTCGCATGTACTCACAAAATTTTCACCAAAGAAAAAACTTTGCTTATACATCTCTCCGCACCTATTTCAGGCTAATACATTTTAATTAATCCCTCCAGTAAACAAGAATTTGAAAGGTTCACCAAAAGATGATTAGTTTTTGGTGCCCATGCATGAAAGTGACAAGTAAGACAATAATAGGAACAAAGTTAATGATCATTTGACTGAAAATGCTGAAGAAAGGCTCAGCACTTGAAATGATTACACTGCAAATTACTTAAACTATGAGGCAGGGTAGTCAATTGAAAAAGCAAATTAAAGTTTGAATGAAAGGTTAAAAATTCTAAATAAAAAAAAAATGCCTTGTGAAAAGGATTAGTAGTAGAAACTGATGGCGCCATAGATGGTTAGATAGGGTTACTGCCTTGTAGTGGGCCCACTTATTCCAAAAGCATGGGACCCTAAAATGTCCATTCAGTTTCAGGTCTCTCCTTTCGTTTGTTCTCCTCTCACCCTTACAATCTCTTACAAAAAGTGCAACAAGAATCCCTCAATACCCAAGTTACAAATATTATATATATGACACAAAATCCCATCTCATCCTTTATTCTTCCTTGCCCTCAATCCTTCTTTACTTCTACATTCTACAATGACCCTTATTATATCTCTACTATATTCTTCTCATTAAGGAAAACAGAGTGAAGAAAAGAGAGAGTAAAAGGATGGGATCAAATTCAAGAAAGTCCATCTGGAGGATACTTTGTGCCATTGCTTCCTTACTGTGTATTGGACTTTTGGTGTCTTTGGCTTTAGAAAACGGAGGTGGAGGGAAAGTACCACCACCAACACTGAGTTCTCAAGGGATGTCGACGATGGTGATGAGGCCAAATAATCAGCTGAAGTCAGACCCTCTCTATGACATCAAGAGGAGAGTGCCAAATGGGGCTGATCCTATTCATAACAGGTACTTGATTGTTAGTAATATTTAGTTGTTTTTTGTTTTTGTTTTTGTTTTTTTGAGGCATCATTCTAATCACACTCTCTTCTTCTGACTCTGTTTTTCTCAACGACATGAATATAGCAAAGTGTAAAGATCATTGTAGAATGTAGAAGGAAAGAAGAATTAAGAACAAGCAAGAAAATTAGGGATAAGGGAGGGGGATGAACTTTTGTGTTTATTAATAGAATATCTATAACTTGGTAATGAGGGATCCTACTACTGATCTTCATAGTTTTCTTTAATATATACTTCACCTAGGACCATTTCTTCCTTCCTTTTGTTATTTATCTGCAATTAGGTTATACTGTTATCGATTATCTTAGTATGAAATTGTTTCACATTATTCTCTCCCTTTCATTGATTTCTTTAGGAAAAAAAAATTAGAATTGATTGGTTTATCTTTATGTTTGATTGGATTAACAATGTATAGGAGAATGAATATTAAATTGCACTCATTGATACATAATCTCCTCTTCAAGTACTACTAATATGAAGGTTGTAAAATAAGGTGATTGAAGCCATGAATAGTTTGTTTTATTTCACTTTCAAATTTCAAAAGCATTTTCATGCTCATGTGCAAGCTTGCATACCTTTGATTAGTTGCCAAAGGTCGAAGTTTCATGGGGTCCAACCCCAAGTCACAAACTCCAGAATCCCTTGTAACTTTGATATGTTACAACTGTACAAAAATCAAAAGAATGGAAAAAAAATGAAAAAGAAAAAGAGCCGTTTCACTTTTTATGTTACACCACCCACACTAATTATAGCTTTGACGCATTCAAATTAAACAATAATAAAGGAAATTTGACACCCACATTTAATTATAGCTTAATTAAAAGCCTAATAATTTTTAAAAAAAATTCACCTGATTTGTGCAACTTGTTACTTTTTCTCCGAAGAAGTACTACAGTATCTGACTTGCATTGTATGGACTTGTTTCACAGAAGAGCGGGAAAGTTGAGCAGGCCTCAGGGGAGAGGGTAACCGGCAGGTGGCGACACTCTTCTATCGGTATAGGTGAGGGGTTATAGGGATGGTGGAGTTGGTGGTGGTTGTGTGGTTTAAGGGTTTTAAGAGGGGGAAGGGTCTCATCTTGAATGTAACCAACAATTGAAGAGGGAAATCTTTAAGCACTCAGAGAACATTAACCATGAAAAAAGGGGTAATGCTTGCTTTTTCCAAAGCTCATTGCTTTGTGATTTGGAATTAGTTGTTATTGGGGAGTGTGAAGTAAAGAGGAGAATTAAGCTTCCCTCACACTATACATACACATTCAAGATTACTTTTACAAAGATGGCATAATCTTTTGTAGTCACTTTTATTAGAGAGATGAAGAATTATTGATAAGTTGATGGTGGGTAATGATATGCTTAGCAAATCATTAGTATGGAGCAGATGATATGAAAATTCCAAAAGAGAATCATTTCATTATCTGATACTAATTGATATGTTTTTTGTACTATAGTGTGAGAGAGAGTAGTGCATGGAACAAAGATCAAGAAATGTTCTACTAACACATCTAGCATATGACACAAACAAGACGTGCGATATTTGGTCTGCTTTTTTTTTTCAGTCTTGGTTTTGGTTTAGCTTCTTTTATGTGATTGTGATTTCTTGTTTCTTTCTTTCTTTTGCTCTTTTCTTTTTCTTTTTTATTACATTCATCTTTCTTTAATTCTCACTCTTCATCTAACTCACCAAAGAATTGAGAGTACTTGCATTACATTTTGGAGGTTGTGCTATACTGGATACGCACTCGATATATGATACTGTCTTTGCATTGCAACAGTTCAAAACTTTATTCCAATGAGGCAATGACACAAACAGTTCAAAATCTTAGTCGCAACGATAGGTTATCATGTTATTGTTTGTATATATGTTTGTGTCTCTGCTTAAATCTTATTAATAGAATAGTATTATTTTGGGTTATAGGCGAGAATTGACTGATCCATATAGACTAACATGTTGGGTTTCTTTTGCTTTACTTGTTCAAACATACTGAAAGTGTTGGTTGGTTTGCAAAAAAAATTTCTACAAGGGAAAGGGTGGAGTATAGCCACCTAGTTTGCAATTTTGCATGGAGATTCTTGTAGTGTAGTACTAACAATCTGGAAAACAAGTGTAGGAATAAAGGGCTAGTAAAGCCAAAGTGGTCATTGGCTTCTATCAACCAAAGCTTTCTCTTTTTTCTTTACCTCTTTATTTGATTCTTTGTTTGCTGTACATTTTTTTATGGGATCGAGGAGTCTTAAAGCAGCAACGAGTCTTCTTATAACCAGGTGAAGTTGTTTCCAGCAGCCAATTTTAGTACTTTGGTGTGTTCTTTTTTTCTTTAATGGGAAACAAAAAATATATTCTATAAAACATGCTTTAGGAGAATATCATATAAGGAATTCATTTTGTGCATGTATCTCATTACATTAGGACCAGCACTTGATCAACCAAAGATATGCATGATCTCGTCGATAGGGGAATGAAATCATATTGACGAGTCTTTCTATATGATATCACGTCTCAAGTCGTGATACGGTTGATTTCCCCCAGTTTATGTACAGTGTTGATTGCAAACGAAGTTCTAACATAATTGAAAATGGACTTCCCCTCCTCCTCCTCTCCCTGAACCCCGGTGCCGGTTCCCCCCTACCTTCCCTCCCTCTCCCTGCTTCCCAACTACCTTCTCATCCCTATCTTCTCTCTTGCTCAAAGTGAACTCCTACCTCGGTGTTGCTCTAAGCTAGGAGGTATGTCCCCCACGTTGCTGTCGGAACTTGAGCTGAGCAGCTGCGGGCCCAATAAGGTAGTCCGCTACCATCCTCCGCCTTCCTTTGTGAATCACCTATCCCACCCCCTCCTACCACTGTGAACCCTCCACCCCCTCTCTTTGTGCAACCGCCTCCAATCAACCTGCTACCTCCCCTCTCCCCCCACCCCCCTCCCCCCCTCCCTCTCACTCCTCCCCCCCCTCACTCCCCAACCCTGTTGCTGCCCACCCCGCCCTCCCCACCATAACCTGCTGGACTACCCTCTCGAGAAGGACGAGAGGAGGCTCAGACACCTTCATCCCCCCCGTGCGTACAAACCTCAGTGCGCATCAACGTCGGTATGAGAGAGGTCTTAGTTATCATCGCCACTACTCACCACCTCCCAGAGGACGGGCCCATAGAGGGGGCCCTCCCACTAGCTCTTTCGAGCATAAAAGAGACCCCCCCACAAACCAACATCGCTCCCACAGAGAGAGGTACGACCAGAGGCACCTTAACCATAGTTTGCATAAACAACAATCTCATCGCTATCAATTCCCTCCTGCATCTCAACACCAAAGTCACCCTCACCTGCACAAAGACCACCTCCACCCTACCAATTTTCAAAACCTTCCTAAACCCATCACCCCTACCACCCACCAACACCACAACCACCAACAACCAACTCACAACCTGCCCCAATCCCCTCCACCACCTCAATGGGATGCTAAAGCTCCACTTAAATCCATCGTCGAGCAGGCCCAAGATGGGGGTTCGCCAAGCAAGGCTAGAGTGGAGTTTGATCCAATTTCGAATGGGGACCTTATCGAGACTATTCCTTGGGTTGAAGTTACTAGCAAAGCAAAGAAGAGTCACAGCATCTCCCCCCTTCTCAGTTGGAAAACAAAAAGAAGCAACGGATAGGGAAACACAAACCGGTGCCTTGTTTCAACTACGGTGATTTGGGCCACTATCGGAAGGATTGCATGAAAGAGGTTCGATGCCTCAAATGTATGAAATGGGGGCATATGTCTTACGTTTGCACAAACATGACAACCTTTAGCATTGATGATGATAGACCTGTAAAAAGAGGCAAGTCACCTGATAACCCCATTCTCACCTGGCTTGCTAATAGCCTTCAGATCAATAAACTTGAAGAGAAATGGCTCCGCCAGTGGTGCACCATCGCTAAAGTCAGGTCAGGAAGTCCGTCGGAGAACCACCTTCTTCATGCCATGAACTCTAAGTGGCCGATGAGGGCTCATAGGGGTTGGGTAGTGAAGAAGATGTGTCACCTTCAATTCCTTGTTTCTTTTCCATCGTCGGAGAAGATGATTGAGGTCTCCGACATGGGCTCAGTGGATTTTGTCTATTTTAAGGTGGAATTCTCTCCCTGGTCCCCTAGGTTTGGAGCGGAGCTTCCCCAAGGCGAGAGATTCTGGATTTGGATACATAATGTCCCTTTACACTTCTGGAAAAAAGAAGCTCTGCAAGGAAATTTGGTACCATCAAAGAGATCGAGGATAAGAAGATTCGTCGTTCAGAGCTTGTTTCTGCTAGGGTTTTGATCCGAAGCCCCGACATCACCTTAATGCCTCGTTTGCAAAAGTATTCTCATTCGAGGAATCGTACCTCATTCTTTTTTTTCCTTGACAAGCGAACAGAGGATGAGACGGCGATTGTGAATGGTTCACCCTCTTCCCCCTCGCTTAGAGACAGTCGCTCTTACAAGCAAGTGGTCTCACCGAAGTGGGATCTCACTATTGATGGGGCTCACGAAATTGAAAGAGTGCACTGAGAACTCATCAGGGTTGTAAGGGGGACGGAGGAGCACCGAGGCCCTGCGACGTCAAGATCTGAACCTCAAAAATCTCCAATGACTATCGATGGTCATGATCAAAGCTTTATCAAAACCCCAATGGTCAGGATGGAATTCAAAAAGGGGATCTGCTACCGGAGTCAAACTTAGCAGTTTCGACAGATCCAGCTACTTCCCTTGGAAAGTTGGGCAAAAGGAGAGCTAAAAAAGAGAGTCAACTCCTAGCAGACGGTGAAGAGACACTGCATGTGGAGCAGGTGGTTGGGGCAGAGCGTAGCTTTGCTGAAAGAGGTATGAACCCCTAGTTGTCTAATAGACAAAGGCGTTCACCACAAAGGGAGAAGGTGGAGGCTTTAGGGCAGGAAATAAAGCTAGGGGTTGCCATTGTGGGGAAAAAGACAAGAGGGGAGTCGCTCGAAGCAAGAGAGCTGGCTATTAAGGAGAAAAGGAAGGTTGTTGTTGAAGATGAGCAGGAGTCTAGGGGTGAAATTTTGGGGAAGTGAACAGAGCTCCAAAGTGGAAACGTTTCGAATTCTTCTCCCCCATCCTCGATATCTCAACTTCCCTCCTTGACCACAACGCTCCCTTGTGGGGTGTCGACACGTGAGACTGCGGAGATTGAGGAGCTGCAGGCATCACATGGGCTCAAAGAGGGAAGTGAAGAGTTAAATGACGAACTTGGGCTAAATGTAGCACTTGGGCCCAAAGAGTGGTTTGAAGGGTTAAATGATGCAATTGGGCCCGTTGAGGGGTCAGAGGAGCTGACTAAGGTGTTTGGGCCCAAATAGGGGCCCAGTGAGATAAAGACCAATAAGTTTAAGCTAAAGTGGCCCATGAGTCCAAGCCCCTCCAAAATTAACTCAAACTATGTGACTGATCGTATTTCTTGTGGAACTACTGAGGAATCCAACCCTGTATTTGGAAACATCACCTGTATGGGGTGGAGGGCGACGATCGAGAGGCTAGATTAAACCTCGAAGATGATTACGTTGATTCTGAAGATGAATCTTTAAATTCAGAAGAGATCGTTGATGTTTCCCTAGATGTTTCCCCAGACTATGTCCCCTCCATTTCCCCCCCCCCCATTGCAACCGACGGCTACTGTCTATTCTCGTACCGACAAAGGTTTTAGAGTACAGAAAGTTACTAAGAGGGCTATTGAGGAGTCCTTGAACGACTACCTTGAGATTGTTGCAGCCGCTAAATCTGCTTAGACTAGCAGTGGAGGTATGTGTTCCTTTCTAGCATCTATTTTTAATTTCATGTCTGATTCTGAAATTTTTAGTCTAGCCAAAACTTGTGGTCTAGCGGTGGGCGATACTGATCGAAACGCTCGATTCCTAAATAAGATTAGGAGATGGGAGAGTGATAGAGTCAGTCTTATTTCGAACTTGGTCTCCAAATCGAGTCATGGCCGCGAACTTGGTTGTAGTTAATGAATACACTATTCTGGAACGTTAGAGGCCTGTGTAGGCGAGGTAAGCGGGAAATGGTTAGGGATGTCATTGTTAAGTCTAAATTCAATGTCGTGGGTCTGTAGGAGACCAAACTGGCTCACTCTTCTAGGCTCAGTAAACTCCAGGGGGAATCGTATTTCTGACTAGAAAATCTGCCCTTCTATGGACGCCTTTGGGGGTATTGCCGTTGGTTTTAATTCCCAGATTTTTAACTGCCTAGATGAGTTCCGGGAACAATTCTTGTTATCAGTCCTGCTCCAATGTAGAGCTGATCTGTGGGCCCACATAATCACGGTAGTGTATGGCCCACACTCTACCCCTGATAGAATGGCTTTCTGGTCTGAATTACGAGAGATTCACGCTCGCTGGCCACACCCCTGGGTTGTGGGGAGGAGATTTCAACATCACCAGGTTCTCCTCCGAACACAGAGGTAGAGACTCCAGTGAAGCTGATAGGGAAGCATTTAGTGCGGTTATTGCAGATCTCGAGCTAGTTGACATCCCCATCACGGATAGACTTTACATCTGGTCTAATATGCAATCGACACCAATTATGGCTAAACTAGATATGGTTTTGGTCTTCTCTGATTGGGACACCAAGTTTCCTCTCTCTTGGGCTAAGTCTCTTCCTAAAACCACATCGGATCATGTACCTATTATCCTTTCCTCCGGTGAAGTGCGACCCAAGAGAACTCCCAAGTTTAGATTCGAGAAATCTTGGTTGGAAGTCCAAGGTTTCCACCACATGGTCAACGAAAGTTGGGCCCGCCCTACTTGAGGGATAGAAGCAGCGGCAATCTGGTGTGAAAAAATAAGAAGATTGAGGTCCAAGTTCAGGAAATGGAACCGGACCAGATTTGTGTTGATTTGGAGAGAAAAAGATTCCCTTCTGGAAGGTATTGAGAAGCTGGAAAAGGTTGAAGAAACTAGAGACCTATTGCAAGAGGAGCAGAACAGGTTGCTTCAACTTAGAGAGGACATTGCTCAACTCTGTTGACTAGAGGAACTCAAATGGCAATAGTGGTCCAGAATTTCGTGGCTCAAGGAGGAAGACGCGAATACCGCCTTCTTTCATCAGGTTGCCAGTGCCTGGCGTAGGTCTAACCTCATCCTTTTGATCCAGACTGACTCTGGAACGTTACAAGGAGATGATGATATCAAAGTGGCATTCCAGTCCCACTTTAAGAATTTGTTTGGACGGAAAGCGGAGATGAGAGTCCCTCTTGTACATGACTTTTGGCGTGAATCCACAGATAACCTGGGCCATGACCTACGATCCCTTGAAGCTCCCTTCACGGAGAAGGAAATTTGGGAGGCAGTGACGCAACTTGGAAAGGAGAAAGCCCCAAGCCCGGATGGTTTTCCAATCCCCTTCTACCATTTGTTTTGGGAGGAAATCAAAGACGATCTTGTAGGTTTGTTCGCCGAGTTCTTTGACCATAAGCTAAAATTAGGAAGAATTAATTATGCTGAGGTGGTGTTGGTCCCTAAGAAAGAAGATTCCCTATGGGTGGGAGACTTCCGGCTCATTAGCCTTCTTAACTGCGGGTGGGAGAAAGCCCCAGTATCTAGGATTGTATAGCCACCACTGAAGAAACCATCCATCATTGCCACATGACGAATGCTAAAAGCTACCTCCTTAAGCTGGACTTCGAGATGGCTTATGACACTGTCGAATGGGAATGCCTCCTAGAAGCACTAACTGGAAGTGGGTTTGGGGATAGGTGGATAAGATGCATCCACACGTGTTTCACCACCAGCAGGAATGCTATCATGGTGAATGGGGTATCGGGTCATCCATTTTCATGCAAACGGGGCCTTAGACAAGGGGATCCCCTCTCCCTTTGCTCTTCACCATTGTGGCAGGCATTTTGCGGTCTATGATGGTTAATTACAGATGGGCAGGATGGATTTCACCGGTGGCCAGTGGAGGCAACCGGCAAGTTTGTTCAATCCTTCAGTATGCAGACGATACTCTCCTATTTGGAAATGACAACCTCGGAAAAACAACCTCTTTCAAAGGAATTCTTTATAGTTTTGAAACTTGGTCCGGCCTCAGGATTAACTTCCACAAAAGTGCTCTTATCCCCATTGTCTTAACCCCAGAAGAGGCATAAGAGAATGCCATAATTCTAAACTGTCCGATTGAGAATTTCCTCATTTAGTACCTAGGGCTCCTAATAAGACCGGGAAAACTCAAGAAGGCTGATTGGTTACCTATCATTGATCGGGTGGAGAGACGTCTAGCAGTCTGGAAAGGTAAAGCTTTGTTCCTGGGAGGGAGAGTCACGCTTATCAATGCAGTCCTCTCGAACCTACCAACCTATTACCTGTCCTTCTTCGAAATACCACGATGGGTTATTCAGAGAATTGATATTATCCGAAAGCAATTTTTGTGGAAGGGTGCTAGTCCTGATAGAGGCGATTATCACCTCATCAGATGGAAAAAAGCGTGCATGAAGAAGATGCACGGAGGTCTAGATATTATTGACCTCCGAGATATGAATCTCGCGTTACTGGGTAGGTGGTGGTTGAAAACTTTTCACCCTAATGGTGAGGGTTGGCAGGAGTTCTTTCAGGCGTACCTATATGGAAATGGAATGAGGAATCTGGACTTTAGGGTGGGTCCACGCATTTCCTGGCTCTGAAGAGGAATCACTAAAGCCTATTAACCTTTCAATAGCTATGTGACATCTTCTATTGGAAATGGCAGACTCACCAGGTTCTGGTGGGATAAGTGGTGTGGTGATCACACAATTAGAGATATGTTCCCCGATTTGTATGCTCGGGCGTCGCAGCCGCACTGCACTGTGGCTTCAACCTGGAAAAGAAATTCCTGGAAACTGGCCTTTAAACTGCCACTGGACTCGGGCTCTCAACTCAGGTTCATGGAGCTTCAGGCCTATATCACCATCTTGGGAATCAAATCTTCGCAGGAGCCAGATAGAAAAGTGTGTGGACTTGAAAAAAATGGCACCTTCACTGTTCACTCCCTTTATAACCGCATTCACTTCAGGGGATGTTGCCCGAAATGGTCGGGTATTATCTGGAAGGCAAAATCCCTACTGAAAATAAAAACCTTCTTGTGGCTGGTGCTGAACGATGCAATTCTCACTAGAGAGAACCTAGTTAAACGCCAACCGAACATTGATGCTATCTGTGGGTTGTGCAATGTTGTCCCCGAGACTAGAGACCATCTTTTCCTGGAGTTCCCCAAGAGCAAAGCGATCCTTACTGAGGTACTCAGCGCCCTGGGTACTTGAGAGTACCCTAGTATGTATGAGGAGCTGTGGGTAGGCTCTAAGTTCGCTACGGAGAGATGTGCTATGAGAGAAGCCTAATTTGTTGCTATCGATGCTACGACCTAGATCCTTTGGCTAGATAGGAATAACCGTTACTTTCATGGGAATAGTAATAGTACTGCTGGTAATTTAACTCACATTATGCATCTTATCTCTTTTTGGGCTATTGCCGCTGCAACAGGGCCGCGATGGAGGATTGCCAGTGTCTTCCAGGTGGAGGAGTGCGACGACGAAGAAGTCGAGATCGAGCCGACGCTCGACTAAGGAACGAGGCTATTATGTTCTTCTGGCCTCTTACTACTGATTGATCTCCACTACCCCAGGGTCTTGTTGGGGGGAGTTAGTGGTTGTGTTGTACTTGTGGTTAGAGGAGTTAGATGCTTGGTTGTACTTTTGTTGGAGCTGTGTTTGTATTGATCCTCCTTTTTTGCCCCCCCTCCCCCTCCCCCTGCTTGGGGAGGATTCATGTTTTCTTTCATGTATTGTAGGTCTCTATACTTGGCTCAGTACTCTGAGTTTGTTCTATTAACTCCTTATTAATGAAACAGGGTGGCCATACTCCACCTTTTCTTTCACCAAAAAAAAAAAGAAAAAAAAAGAGAAAAAAAAACCCCTTAGTTCTAACAGTTCAAAGTTGTGATGATTGAATTATGCAAGATAACGATCCGTATAACTCATGCCCCAGCGAGGCAGGCATGTGGTGGTAAAGCATGAGAATTCAATTCACAAAGGCAATGGTTGTTCAAGTTCATACTTATCACATGTACTCATGTTGAGACTCAACTGTAGAGGTGTGCCATTTGTGTGCTGCAAATCTATACTACTACTTAAAGGCCATAGGAACAAGGAATTCAGCCCTCTTCGGTGCCCACTTTAACCCTGGAATTTTTAAAAATTAACGAAATTGCCATCGTTTCTATGCCTTCTGATTGAAATCGTAAGGTACAGATTTTGTGAGATTGGTGTAGATCAAGGAGTGTTATTTGCACTCTGTTTTATTAAAAGTGTACACTTTGGAAGTATTAGATGGGTGTACACTTTGATAGAGGTGGACGGAAGAAAGTGGCGTGGTTATAGCGTGAATAGTTACTCAAATTGTGTGATCTTTCTCTATCTTTCTCTTTGTTTCTCGCTCTCTCTCCGAACCCAAATAAACATACCCTTTTCCAAGACAGCAGTCCTTCTTTCTCATTTTCTCTTTTTTCGACCACATCACTCAAGATCGACAGCAACTTCGATGTCCACTGGGTTAGCCTCCGCCAGCAGCTCTGAACCCACTCGATGCGGCGTGCGTCCTCCACCTCCATCCGACTTCGGCAGAAACTCCAACGGCCACTGGTTAGCCTTCGCCATAAGCTCCGACGACACTCGATCTGGCGTGCATCCTCCACCTCCACCTATCCTAAACCATCCCATAAAATAGCAAGGTTATTATTTCCCTCTTTTTCAATTTCGTATGGGGTTAGGGTTTCGGTTCTCGAATTTGGGATTTGGATTAAATCTTTTGTGGGACATCTCTTTTGGGGTTGTAATAATTTATTTTGGTTTTTAATCCTCTTTTTCCCTTTTTTTTCTCTTCCAGGTCTATTGTTAGGGATTGGGTGCTCGAATTTGGAGATCTAGGTGTTCTAAATTGAGCGTTTATTTGGATCTATAAGCACCTTCAAAAGAACCCAAAACCCAACCCTTTCTCCACAGCCATCGCCATCGAAGCCACAATGGCGTCGATTTCAAGTAACCATCTAAACAATTTATACAATTGTTCTTCGCTTCATAGTAATATCTGCGATTACACATTTCCCACCATTAAGTCTTTCGTCGAGCCTTCTTATCATGAGGGAAAGGTTTGGGGTTAGGGTTTGGGTGGTTGAATTTGAGGTTCGAGGTGAGTTGAAGATTGCAACCAACCCATAACAAAATTGCTGAATAATTTTCTTTCTTAAACTTGCAATGGTTAGCGATAAACGATGTTAAGGATGAGATGCTGATGAGTATTTTGGGGTCTCTTTGTAGGTGCAATGGTGGTAGCTTCATTACTGAAGAGCATTAATTGGCTCGGTTCATTGTCGTAGAATTGTAGAGCGAAAGCTGATATTGTGTTTGAGGAAGTAGATTGTTTCGGAGCCAAGTTATGATGAGTAAGTGGAGGAGGTGGTGAAAGTTTTCTAAGGTTTGGTCAATGAAAGCTTGGGAGATTGTGGAGGGATGGCATCAGTTATGAGTAAAATTTATTTTGTAAGTATCTATGCTCCAGGTCCTTTCCTAAAACTTTAGAGCATCGAAGTAATTAGTTAATCATGTTTTCTACTTTGTGTAAATATGTTATCATGTTGAATGAATTTATGATGGGATCAAATTGACTAAATGTTGAAAATTTCTTACTAGGGTAAAGCAGTGAAAGTAGTACGTGCATAGGGAAATATGACTGGATGCAGCTAAAATTGATTCTTGCAGTTGTCGTTTTTTAAAATTAAGAACATGTTGTTGGAAATTGATGCAGGTGTTTACTATACTAAAGTATAGATCTTGGGCAAAGGTCTTTGTATTACTACTTACAATAATGTCACATACCTTATTGAAATTGCCTTGCATGAAGTGAAAATTAAGTGTGAAGTGTATATAGGGGCAATCTATATCTCGTGTGAGTTTTTCATATGGGAATCAAGGAATTAATTGAGGAACCCGTTCGTAAAGTGCCAACTATCCCTTAGTATGGAGTTGGAGCATCATCAAATATTTAGAACTGAGTTTTCAGACCTGCATCAATTTGAAGCTCATCAAAGTCAAAAATCATATCAGATTCTTGATCTGATTATAGTGCTGTTCAAATTGAAGTGTCTTTAGGTTTGAGATGTATGGAAATTTATAAAGTTAATTTAATTGAGTGAGGTATAAATTAGCCAAGGGAAAATGTGAACAGCTAACCTTTCTCTTAAAGGAAACCCAAGGGAACACTGACTTCACCTTGTTTCTGGTAGGAGCAAAATAGATTGTTCTTTCTTTTGACCAAGTTTCAGAGCAATGATTTTCTTTGCATGTATGTGTTTGGGTGGATAGTGGATACAATCGATTATTAATAAACCCCAATTTGATATTTTTTTAAAAAGCACAAATGAGTATATTACAGCCATAAATGATGAGATCCCTACAAATTAATATTTGTGTGGAATATACCAAGTTTGCAGAGATTTGGTGCAACCCATCTAAACTAAAAAAATTAGTGCCATTTCGGGTTATCGCATATTCCACACCCCTTTCACTGTATATTCATATTGTGTCCTCTCTCTCTTCTTCTTTCATAGCAACAACTTCAACTAATTCAGCAATGGTTAGTTGAGGCTGGACTAATTCAGAGTGTTCAGTTTCGCACAAAAGATATGTGAAATGGGGTGGGAAAATATTTTAATGATTGTGTGTGCAATCTTAGCAGTGAGGTATCTTTTGGGCTTGGTTTGGTCAGTCTCTTGTGCTGGGGAACTTTTGAGATCCCACAAATCATTTCCAATTTCCAAACTAAATCAGGTGGTGTTTCTTTTGCCTTCCTACTCTGTGTTTCTTTTGCCTTCCTACTCGCCTGGATTATTGGGCACTATTCCTCTCCCTTCCACTTTCATCATTAATTTTCCTTTATAAAATTTGGTTTAGTTATGTATTATTGTGATTCTTTGATGCAATGATGTCTTTAACTTGATGGGCTGCCTTCTTGAACCAACATGCAACTGTAAGTCTTGTAAGTCTTCCTGAGAATGATCACTCCAAGTTGAAAATATACATATATACTAAGTAGAGTTTGTTGATTGATTATGCCCTTTTTAATGCAGTTGCCTACACAGTTCTATACAGCTCTGTAAGCTTTTTAATTTTGAATTCCTTTGAGTTTTATGCTTGACTGAGTATAATTTGGTCAGCCTGTTTATCTTAAATTGTAACGTATAATGTGCTATACACAGCAACTACATTGGTTTTGTTGGTGCAAACGATTTATTATGATTACTTCATAGGCAAAGGTTAGGGTCGTTAAATTGTTGTGGTGATTATTTTTGTCATCCATTTTTTCTAGCATGTGTTTACTGAATGCGTATTGTTTTGTGGTTCTTCCATTTATCTATTTTGTGTATACACTATGTTCGTGGGTTGGTTGTGTTTGTTTTCTAGAGCTTAAGGTAGGATTACAGGAAACCCCCAACCCAAATGCAGACATGGTGAAAATTATCTGATGATAATTCTCTTTTCCTTTTTTCCTGGTCATACAGGGAGCTGGATTTGATGATGAGAAGTCATTGCTCATGTCACAAGTGAATTTGGAGAAAAGGTTTGGTCAGTCTGCTGTGTTTGTTGTATCTACACTAATGAAACATGGTGGTGTCCCACAATCTGCAACTCCTGATTCGCTTCTCAAAGATGCTATTCATGTTATTAGCTGTGGATATGTAGAATGACGATACATTAGAATGTGATAATGAGGTATGTTACCAGGGCAAATAGCATACAAATGTATGTGCCAGTCGAAAGTAACTTATGTTTATTTTTTTAATAAACCAATTAATCTTTCATACATTGCTGCAGATTGGTTGGATTTATGGTTCAGTTACAGAAAAAAATATTCTTACTGGGTTCAAAATGCACACTTGTGGTTGGTATCCAATCTGTTGCATGCCATGCCCCATCTCCCTGCTTTCAAAGGATCTGCCCCTATCAATCTCTCAGATCGTCTTAACCAAGTGCTTCGATGGGCGCTGAGGTCTATTGAGATTCTCTTGATTTGTCATTAATGTCCCATATGGTATGGCTATGGTGGGTGGTTTAAATTCTTAGAGAAGTTTGCCTACATTAACACCACCATCTACATGCTTACTTAAATTCCCATCATCTTCTATTGTACACTGCCAGCTGTCTGTTTCCTCACTAGAAAGTTCTTCATCCTGCAGGTACTTAATCCTCCCTATATAGTTTTATTTGCCATATCAACCCTTAAAATAGTGTTTGACTTTAGTTTCAGATATAAAAGCATGGAATTAAGGGAACCTGCTCCTCTTAAAACCTTAGAGCCTATGATGCATACCTTAAATATATATTTACTCAACAATTTTGACTTTGGTGTTTACATGATTTCACTTACCCAAAAAAATCCATTTTCGAAAATGTTTATTGTCATATTACGATGCATTTTTTGGGACAATTTGCAAGCTTAACTATTATTTTAATGTTCATTCCTCTTGTTGCATAATGGATGCCATACAACCTCTACATAGTGGATGCTATCCATTCTAATATATTTCGGGTGATAGAGATACCAACATTCTTATATGCATTTGAGAGCATTCAAACATATAATAGTTCTTTCATAAGAATCAATTGATACAATTTGTGCTTAATTATGTAATCAAAGATGGCAAATGTATTCGAAAAAATAAATCAATCTTTTGGTCCATGTTTGTTGCATGTGCATATAGGGCTGTATAGATCGAGTTTGTGCACTGAATTGTTGTAAAATTTTGTGCCAATGGTATGTGATCATTTTACATGCTTACTGATTAATAATTGGCATTCTCTATTGCAGGCACTTTGGTGGCTGCAACACTTTTTGGACCAATAAATGTAAGATTCCATACTAAATTCTACCATTTTTTTTTATTACCATGGTTTTCAGTTATCTGTATCTTAGAACATATGCCTTTATTTAGGAATTTCTCCATCTATTATATATTGTCTGCAAAGTTCGTTCACAAACAAATTTATTATATTTATGACACTTTCTCATCAATTATTATTGCATATGATATTTGAAATCTGATGTCCTAAATTTTACTTTACACTGGCCTTTGTGGCCTTTTTGCTGGTCTATAGTTATTAAAATTTATTACACAATAATTGCATTGGGTTTAGGTTTAGACATATCTTTTTGTGATACTCAACTTACTGTAATGCTTACCTCAGTATTCATGCATAATTCTAATTAAGCTCCCAAGTTTACCTTAAGCTCAAACAAACTAACACAATCAACAAACAAACACAATCAACATACGAACACACCTACACCAAATTTCGAGTTATCCCGTTGTTCATGGACTCCGATTCTAAGTGCATTTCAACTTACACAAATATTTTTTCCTTCTTCGTCAGGTAAACCAGTTGTTCGTTGTTCTGATCATGGTTCAATGTCCGCACCCGCGCATGCGCGGGGTCACTTGCTAGTTTAAAAAACAGACGCTCAAAAGAAAATTGATTATCTTTATTTTTAGTTGGTGCTTTATCAAAATTGGTGCTTGGGTTAAATTACGCTACAATTTATAAGGTTGTTTACTATGTGGTGTGTGTCGGTCTCTTTTTCGTCGATGTAAAATAACATTACATGAAAGGGAGCTCTGAGCGTATAGGATTAGTTACAGAGACGACTTAGGACTCAAATAGTAGGTGGAGCCAGATTTTTGCTCATGTTATATTCAGTTCAAAAATTCTACAGATATATACATTGTCACTGGTTCCACAAGTGCGAATGTTCGCTTATCAAGAAGAAAAGTAGTTGCAAACAAATTTCATAGTGAATTTCTGCATAGGTTGGAATGACTGAGATGATATAGAGATGGACTGGAACACTACTTTTATCCGCAGATTTATGATCAAGTTAGTGTTCTTTTGTGTGGATAGTTTCTTTTGATAGTTATGGAGTTTTTTTTTTATATGTAAGCAAATATGAGGTAGAGCTTTTACGTAGCTCTCTTTGTTGTAGCAAAGAAGAAGAAAAGAAGTCAATTCACAAACAGGAATGGAGAACAGGAACTTGTTAATTAGCTAGGACACAACATATGTCAAATATTCTTTAAAAAATTTATAAAAAAAGAGAAATTAAAGAAAGAAGAAGAAAAAACACTTTCATGAACCATATTGTCTTCAATTAAAAGAAAACACACAATGTGGCAACAGATTATCTTAAATTATCATGAATGTGATAAATTAAAGAGTAATTGTTGATTACCATAAATAAAAACGGAGAAATGCTAGACATACATAAAATTCTACTCCAAACATATATGGAGCTTGTCTTTTAGTGGTTGGTGTGTCCGTTAATCAGTAAAAGATAAATGGATAAGACCCAACAATCACTAAAAGACAAGCCTCATGTAAGTTTGGGATAGAATCTCATGTAAGTCTAGCATTTCTCATTAAAAAAAAAAAGATAATTGCTCTTATTATATATTCTTAATTTCTTCTGGTCAAAGTTTGATTGATTTTAGAGCCTAGAGATAAGAATTATTCAATATATTCTGTATAAATTATTATTATTTTTTTGAGTTAAAAGATTTCATTAATGAGATAACGGAGCTGCAAGCTCAGGTTCAATTCCAAATATTATATTTTCGCTAATAATCCAATGGCAACATAAGATAAACAGCCTACTACTTACATCAACTACTAAGAAATTATCAAAAAGTTAAGCAACAACAACAAATGCTCAAAATAAAGCCAAGCTATTGTCTTCCATCCTGATCCATCCAGAGGTCCTACTCTGCTGCATTCATGCGTAGCCTGTTCCTTGCCCAGATGTGTCTGCCAAGTTATGAAGGAAAGCAAAGATTTTATTTGTGAAAACAAACATTATTGCGGCTCAGCCATAGGGTTCACAAAATAGCAGCCACTCAAATATCCCAAGCTACTTTCTCCTCACTCTCGGTTACACTCACTCTCCAATCTCCTCAAAGTTCACTCAAGAACATTGGACAGTCTAATTAATCCATATCATTCTCGGCTCTAAGCTCCTCAACCCGCAATCGTTCATCCTCCTATACATGGATTTGACCAAAAATGCTTCATTCGGTTCCAATATCCACTTTCATTGATCAGTTCCATTTTGGATAAATTAGTTGATGTTTTCTTTTTAAGTAAAAGATGGTTGGTTACATACAAATGTTAGAATTAGGGATAGGAAGGAAAACTTTATTATTGATTATTGATTGAATAAACCGAGTACAACATGTCTCATATATATAGGTTAGAAGGGAATATTAAACCAATACATCATTCAATATGAAACTAAACTAATATCTCTGATAATATAATATATAATATCTTAACACCCCCTCTCAAACTCAAGTTGGTTTAAACAACAAGAGTTTAGAATATTGATGATGTTGATGTGAAAGAGATGGCAAACTGTGATACTTGGAACGGCGCTCTATGGTGCATGTGTTGCGATCTCACCCCGGACATGAGAATAGTAGTAGCAGTAGAAGGAAGTAGTGGTGGAAGGATGTAGTGGTGGCGCACTGTTGGGATCTCCATTTTCCGAACTGTGGCGAGATCTTCATATCCTGATCTATTGGGATCTCACCCCGAACTGAGAAGTAGAGGAAGGAAATGGAGAATGTTGGGATCTCACCCCTAACTTGAGAATTGTCATATGTTGTGGAAGGAAATGGCGCACTATTGGCGCGTGTTGGGATCTCACCCCTGACTTGAGAATTGTTGTATGTTGTGTAAGGAAGTGGCGCACTATTGGCGCGTGTTGGGATCTCACCCCTGACTTGAGAATTGTTGTATGTTGTGTAAGGAAGTGGCGCACTATTGGCGCATGTTGAGATCTCACCCCTGACTTGAGAATTGTCTCTGAACTAGAAACTGTGATGGGAACTCACCCCTGACTTGAGAACTGAGAACTGGATGCGGAAGATAGTGGACATCGACGGAAGGTGAGGGAAATGGGAATTGTGATGATATTGATATTTCCCCCTCTCAAACTCGGCGTGAGTTTGCTGACGAAAACTGTAAAAGCTGAAAGACCTGCAAGAAAGATTTTTTAATTATTTTTTAATTTTGATTTTTTTGGGGGAAATGGGTCAGGTAGGTTGCAGTTAGGGTAAAATATGGGTATAGAGTTATCGGGTTTGGAATATAGGGTAAGAGGGCTTCGGGTTTGGATCCGAAATAAAGTGGGAAAGAGAACAAAATAGTCGTAGCGACGAAGTGGCGGCTAGGGTTTCTTCGGGATTGGGTTTTGAAGGAGCAGGAGAGGAGGTGAGAAGGAGACGGGAAGGTGATTTGAGGGAGACGTCGGCGACAGGGAAGTGGCGGCTATGGGTTTCAGATGTGGGTGGAATCTGGGTAGGCGACGGGAATTGAGGCGGCAATAGGAATTGAGGTAGGCGGCGGTGATTACTGGAGTTGGGTTTGAGTACAGGTTGGATTTGAGTGGAGGTCGGTGTGTTGGGTCGCCGGAGTTGGGAGGTGGTTGGTTCGGGTGTTCAGGGATTTTGCCGATGAAGAATAAAGGAGTTAATGTCAGGGATTAAGGTATTTCAGCGGGGTTGGTGGTGTCGGGATTCTTCTTCTTCTTCTTCTTCTTCGATCTTCTTCTTCTTCTTCAATGGGTTTGGGTGCTAGGAATTGCCGGAGTTGCTGTTGTAGCCGTTCTTAGTGTTAGAGTTGTTGATGGGTTTGCTGATCGGGATGCAGCGATGATGATGATGATGGTGATGTTGGGTGTTGCTGGAGTTGTTGTCTTCATAGTTGTTGTTGTTGTTGTTTGTTGCCGGAGTTGTTGATGTAGCCACAACAAAAAAATGATTTTACCCCGGCGATTTTACTCCGACGTGTGGGTATAAACGCCGGGGTAGAACCCAGGTTATGAACGAAGAAAAATCAACCCCTCCTATTCCGGCGTTTCTTAAAAATGCTGGTGTAGATGTGTGAAATTATATCCACTTAAGAACCCAAAACCCCCTCGATCTGTCTCTCTCTCACTCAATCCCTAAATTTTCTGATTTCGCTCTCTCTTCCACGTGCTCAAGAACCCAAACCCCCCACGCAGTCGTCGACCCCCACCGTCATCGTCCTCCGCCCTTTGTCGCCGTGCCTGTATCCCCTGTTTTTTATTTTTGTGTATTTTTGGGTGTATTTTTCGTTTTGGTGTATTTTTCTCTCTTGTATTTTTTCTAAACCATATATTGGAGTTGTTTTCAGTATATATTCGTTTTATTTCATTTTGAGCTCTTTGTGTGTGATTGGTTGTCTCTTTTGTTTCGTTCGTTAGTATTTTGTCTTTCTTTCATTTTGTTCTTATCCTTTTTTATTTTTCTTGGGTGCTTGTGGTGGTGTTTGGTTGTTATCCTTTCAATCCCATTATTTTTATCCCAATTTGTTCACCAAAATCTAATCAAACCAAAATTCTATTTGTATTCCTATTTGTTTTGATCCAAATCCACAACCCATTGGTATAACCTATTAATACTCCTAATACCCAATTAAACCCACAACCCAACTTATATTCAAGCCCTAATCTCTTCATATATATACATCTCTAATCTCTCTCCCTAAACCCTAACCCTAACCTAGTCTCCCTCTCTCTCTCTCTCCCAGTCCCTTGCACCGCCCACCTACAGCCGAACAGCACCAGGCCGACCATATCTCCAGCCCGACTGTCCCTTTCGGATGTGTGCACACCCCGACCTCGACCCCCGATCCATCCCGTCCCGACCGAAACTTCCCCCACCGGCTGCTCTTGAACCCGACCATCACCCACACCCATTGCCGATCCCCTTGAACCCATTGCACCACCATCTCTTGCACCGCCCCGACCTTGCTCTTGTCTCTCTCTTTGGTTGTTTGGTTGTGCACGTAAGTTGCACGTGTGGTTTCGTGGATCTTGTTCGTGAGTTCGTTGTTCATGGCTCGTGATTTCATTTGTAGATTTTGTTCGTTGTCGGGATCCTTTCCCGTTACTCTTGGTCTTCGTTGTTCTTCATCTTCGGTTAAGGCAAGTAACTTGTACTCCAATTCATTTGTTTGATACAAGTCAAAAATACCACCTATAGTGTAGTTGGATCTAGAGACGACTCTTGTTGTGTTATGTTTGATGGGTTTTGTCTCTATTGTGAAAATTTGACTATAGATGACTCACGACACAATATGGATATGAATTAACTTAGGTTTTACCCGTTCTTGATTTTGTTCATGTATGTGAGACTTTTGTGAGAATTCATGATTTGGTTGAGACCCATGTGGTATATTTGGTGTGGACATGCTATATACCCTTATTGATGATGTTTAGACACTTGGTAGACTCGATTTCACATTTGGTTGTGTTTTGAACAAGTTTTGCATCATATATGTTGAGTTGTTGTTAAAGGGAAAAATCTATATTTTGTCGCTGATCTGTTTTGTTTGCTGTTTTGGACTGATTTAAAGTCAGTATCTTAATTTTGGTATAAAACATGAGTTTTAGAGAATTTCGTCTATTTTCAAACCCCTCTGACTTTACTTGATTTCGTTTTCGTATGAGTAAGTTATAACTGTTTTACTACAGAGGTGTCGATCTTTTCCAGATTTTGTTTTTCGATGTTCTTAATGACTAAATGATTTTATTAAACTATGCTACACATATTATTTTGATCGAAAACTTTGGTCAGTATTTCTTTATCTAGTGAGGGACTACCCAACATTTTGGTGAATTTTATTGATGCGTTTTATATGTCGTTTCATGCATGTTTACAAAAGTCATACTTGTTGTATTTTGCTCGTTGTCCTGTAAAGAATTGTGTTTTCACCTGGATTCCTTTTACCGTATGGAAAATTCTTGTGAAATATGAAAGTTATTATATTTTATCTATTTTTATATCCTTTTGGCGGATTTGGATTTCGTTTTACGGCTTGCGAAATACTTCAGTTCTCGTACAGCAGTGTTGGGAATTCTAGATTGGCCAAAGTATCATTTGTTGATGTTTTCTTATTTTTGATGACTGAACTAATTTACTGGAATATTATGAAACTTTATATTTTGATTCTAGACATATTGGGGAATACCCCAGATTTTTCCTGGATTTATTTGAGAGGTTTTGATACTGTTTTTCGGACTGAGAATTTGTTTTACTAATTTCTGACTGAACGTGTTTTTTTGGATTCAAATCAGTTTTGAGTTATGATTTTGTAAAATATGATATGACTTATTTGTATTCGCTGGATTCGTGTGGAAGTCTATTTTCCATATTCTTTGACGGATCTAGATTAGCATTTCTGTAGCGACAAGATTCACTGTTTTAGTACTGTACTGTCTTGCTGTCCTGAGTATGAACATACATTGTTTTTGCTCGTTTATGTGACTGTATATCATCTATGTATGTTTATTTGTTTCTCTGAACCTAATACTGATTATATCATGTTAGTTTGACACTATTTCGTACACATTCATGCCTGTTTGATGACCATAATAAAAGTAACCAAGCCGGGGTTTCTTAAGGGAAGATCTAGTAGTGGAAAATATGGAAACGTGTACTTGGAAGGGAACTAGTGTTCCGTACTGCTACTGTTACTGTTACTTTTCTGCTACTGTTACTGTTACTTTTCTGCTACTGTTACTGTTACTTCACTGCTACTGCTACTGTTACTGATACCTGAGTACACTACTCCATTATGGTCCACTATGAAATCTAAAAGCGAAACTGTTTGTTATAACAACCATGTGTTATATTTTTGGGGTGCATGAAGTGCTACCTAGCTAGCAATACACACAAAAATGTAAGAACATAAGACTGATACTGTTAGATTGATACTGTTAGACTGATACTGTTATACTGTTATCATGATTCACTGATATACTGAGCTTACTGTTACTGGACACTGTTAGTTGCCATATGACACTATATTTGACACATCTATCTGTACTGTTAGTATACCATGCTAGTTGACATTGTTTTACTAATTCATGCTAGTTATTGCTGTTGATGCATTATTCCATGCTATTTGTTTAGTTTCTCATGTGCTTGTGTCCTACATTATAAGTGGCCCATAACTTGCAATTGACGGGTACTTGTTTTCTCTTTCATTCTCCTGCAATTATTAATTACAGATCAGGATGGTCAGCTACCCGACGGTATTGGCAAAATGAGATATTAGTGCTGGATTTTTTGTTTATTAGTATTATTATTATTATTGCTTTGGAACAATGTATTTTGAGTACTTGAATATTTATTTTGTATTTGGGCGATGTGACCCAGAATATTTGACTTGTCCAGATTCTGATTTATTTGAGAATATTGTATTTGTTTCAAGTAAATTCTGTTGGTTTATTAATTCAGTTATGCATGTGTGGTTGACTCTTTTGCTTCCGACTCTGATTATTTTGTGAGATATTGTAAAAATTCCTGAACAGCTTATGGATGATGAAAATTATTCGCTGGGCTTTTGTTGCGGACCCGTATTCTGTATTCTTTTTTGGAAAGCGGTGCGTGACAGTGCCCCCCGTCCCCCCTCCCCACGTCGCCTAGCCCATCTCTCTCACACAAGCCCTAGCCCCAATTACAAACCCTAGCCCCAATCATCGTGTCGCCCCTTACCTTCCTACCCCCACATCTCTCTCACAAACCGTAGCCCCAACCACGCCCTCCCTTTTAGACCCTAGCTCCGATCGCGTCGCCATCATCTCCCTCCCTCATCATCTTCTTCGGTTCGACATTTCAAAGCCCCCACTCATCGCTGTCATGATCATCTTCAAAAGTTTCAAAGTCATTGTCTCTCTCCGCGCCTTATCGTTACCATCCCTTCTTGCTCGAATCCTGAGAGCCCTACGCCAGTCTCTCCTTGCCATGGGTTCTCCAAGTTGGACTTCGGTTGCTTATCTCCTGGTAAATTTCTCATCTTTGGTGATTTGGTTGGTAAAGTTTGGATTTTTATTCATTTTGTATAGTTTATGGGTTTGCTCAATTTGAATATGGGTTTCGACAATTTGAATATGGGTTTGCTCAATGATTTGGTGTATTATGAGGTTAAGTTGCATGATTGGAACGGATATCTATTAATAGTCTAAAATGCCTTTAGGATATTATTCATGAAAGTTCCCCATGCCTAAAGTTGTTTTCGGTTATGAATTTGATTTAAACAAATCGAGGGTTGACATCTCTTTACAAGTGACCAACAAACTGAGAGTTGACATCACTTGCACATACAGAGTATAACAGCTCAGAGCTTTCTCGGACCTGATTAATATTATAGAAATCAATGAGGAAATGGTGAAACTTGATGACTAAAGTATTAAGAAAATCGCATGGTTGATAATTATTTAATTGAAGAAAATTAGTTAACCTGCCTTAATATAATTTGGTTACAGGAGAAAAAATCATGGACACAAAATGGCTAATGAAATCGAATAGAAAGGTTGAGAGGCTTTTGGATCTCCTCAAACATGGTGCCCTTATTGATCTCTCTGGTTTTTTAGGAGATAATGCACCATTATATATAAAATTAATATATGCCTTGCTGGGTACATGAATTTTTTTCCTTGGTTTCAGGTATACTCAAGAGAGTAAGACATGAATCCATTGCATCTCAACATTAATGTTGCCAGTTTTCACAACGAAAAGACATGAATCCCATTAATTTGTAAGTATCGCTGCTATTGCTAAGTGCGCTACAATAGTTATACAACAATCTGGGATCCGTATGCACTAGTTGCTCGTGGGCGTCACATGTGCCCCATATGCTTGAGACTTGTAGATTTGCAATAGAAAAGCCCTATAACTTTTGGAGTATAGGTAGCATTAGTGCATTACACTTGTTTCTGTTATTAGTAGGCATGCAAGTAGATCACAATTGAGTACGCAAAGTGTTGGAGTTGCACACAACTGATCATTAAAAGAAAGTCTTTTTTCCCTTTAAGGCATAAATTTACCAAAAACGATTCATACATGTACACATATTCATAAACCTTTTATATATAGGAAAGCCTGAAGATTTGTCTAGATTTTCGAGATAATTAATTGACCATGTTCTGTTGTAAAAAAAATAAGCTTACTGCTTCTTTGTGGATGCGCATGAGATATTCTTTTTGACATATCCTGAAGTTTATTTTGTACTCATAAATTTTTCTTGTTGCTTGTCATAGATATGAATGTTTATGATATTCATGGTTGGTAGATTATCAAGTTTAGTTACAATCTCACTCTAGTTTGTTTGACCATGTTTTTGTTTATCGCTGTGTAATGTATGCTAGAAAAGTATCTCTGTGTGATTAAGTTTAATTAATCAATCGTTCATTTTTAGTTACTTGCTCAAATAATTTTGTTTTGCTTACATGCTTCAAATAGAGAAATTACTCCAAAGTTTGTGATTCTACCACTCGATATCACTTTCTTCTTTCATATTATTAAGTCTTAGAATTCTTTAGTTTGTAGGTTGGCCTATCTATTCATGTTTGTATCTACAAGTCTACTTTCTTCTTTCGTATTATTTATGAAGTAGTGATGATTTTTAATTTGCTTTTGGGGGCCTCCAGCTTTGATCTTCATATTCAGGTTTAGATTGAAGAAAGGGGTCTTCAGTTTGGGTTCTTTGTAGTATGTGCTTCATTTTTTTCATTGTTCAGTTCTTGAAGCTAATCATGATTAAAACAAAAATTGGGACCATGCAGGACTGTTGGTTCCTCTGGTATCGTTGGTTTAGGATAACATTATATTGCATTCTTATCTGCAATTGAAAGAAGTTTGCAGTTTGACAACTTTTTAAGAAAATTAACTGATGCTAGTTATATTATGTTTTGATCAAGTATATATGATCCAATAGTTAATGAAATGAACTCTCAAATTCTCTCACTGCATAGTGTGTGCTCGTTTGAAGTTTGGTTGAATGCCAACATGCAAGGGGTTTATAGCCTTCAGAATAAACTGGAATTATTATGCATTTGGAGATGGGTTAGTTGCTTTTTTGTCTGAATTTGAAGATGAGATGGATCATGTATCTGTAGTTGCACACTATGATTTTTTTAGGAGTGACTAGTGATGGAAATTTTTTATCTAAACCTTATATACAATTATATCATGATGTCTAGATGAGTATCGGTTTCTAAGATAATGTTCATGCTTGTTGCTTGGGTTTGAAAATGAGACTGTGTTCTTTTTCATTGG